>CAJNDS010002073.1:270716-453216 GCA_905221605.1 Symbiodinium natans | reverse complement strand
GCCCCTCAAGTGCCCTAATATGGTAAGCCCCTTAAGTGCCCGAATATGGTTATAAGTACAGTTCTAAGTACAGTTATAATTGGTGAATAAGTACCATAAACCTCCAAGCAGGACCCACCGAACCCTGTCGCCCCAACGTGATGCGCAACGCTACTTGTGCTGACCCTGGGCGGTTCAGAGTTTAAGGGGTGCTGGTAGCATCGAAGCCCTAAACCCTACACCCTAAACCCTAAACCCGAAATAGCATTGGGGCCTTGAAGTACTTCCTATATCGGGACGGTAGTAGGGCCGCAGTAAGTGGGGCAGCTTCCGAAATCAGACTATTTTGGGGGCCCAAAAAGGGATCCTAATTCTTAAAGGGTTCTCCAAGTAGGGGGGGTTCATCTGGGATAGGTACCTTGAGTTCTGTACCCCCCTTTGAACCCCCCTGCCTTAAGAACCCTAAAACCCTAAACCCTAAGAATTGCCCCATGTAAAAAAGGAGGTGCATGGTCCCTTTCGGGAGCTGCGCTGCCTTGCGTCAGGGCGTTTAAGGGTCTTGTAATATTTATTCCAGGCTCGGCACCCCCAATGGGCTTGCAAAGTCTACCTTCCTCTTCACTGAAACATTCACAAAGAAAAATGCAAGTGCATTAGAAAAAAACAACAATGCAAACATGGAATCCCAATACTGTAAACCCTAAAAACCCCAGCGACCCCAGATCTCAAAACCCTAAACAGCCTAAAGCAAACCTAAGACAACCCTCCGAACAGCGCGAAAAAAAAAACGCAACAAAGCCCGTTTACAAGACCAGGAAATCAGAAACCTTAAACCCTAAACCCCAAAATCCTAGGAGGGCTCCAAACAACTTCAGGTCGCGGGCGCCTCAACTTCGGCAAGCTGCCGCCGGAGGGCTTCCGTGTCCTGACGGCGACTTCACAGTTCAGGGGTTTAAGGGGGGGTTTGTTGGGTTTAGGGGTTTAGGGGTTCAGGGTTTAGGGTTAGGGTTTAGGGGTAGGGTTTAGGAGGGGGGGGGGGGGGGGGGGGGAGGGGCTTAGCACTTATAAGGGTTTTGTAATACAAGGGCTTGGAGGGTTCAATTGCAGTAGGGTCCACGAAAACATGCTGCTCAACCACCCCAAAGCAGGAAGGGCTGAACAGTCTCAAACCCTAAACCCCGTAAACCCCCTAAACCCCCAAACCTCCCAAACCTAAAAACCTTACCCTTAGCCTTAGCTCCAAGTTACCCCGATCCGGACCTCATAGATAGTCCAGGTGAGACAAGATTTGCACGGCTTGATATTCCTCACCAGGATGGCCCTGAAAATCCTCTGAAACCCAACAAGGGAAAACATAACTTTGTTTAGGGCGACCTACTTCATGCTCAACCTCTTTTCTTTGCTAATTCAGGTCCAACCTCTGCTCACCCTCAAGCCACCTCAAAACTTGCTAGGCTGACCCGTAAAACCCTCTGACAAATATTCCTGCATGTGATCCTCTACAATCCAACCCTAAACCCTACCTGAACCAACCCTAAACCCTAAACCCTAATCCCTAAACCCTAAACCCTAAACCCTGAATCGCCTAAATGCGCAGCACGCCTCTTGGACTTCTTCCTCCTCTTCCTCGTCGGGCGCCTGGGCAACGAAGCCAGTTGGGATGTTTGGGTCTCACCAGGACGGGCTACTAGGCCCTATAATCCCCATAGTTAACCCTACAAAGGGCCTTTCTAAGGGGTTATGAGGTATAGTGGTATAATAGACCGACATGCAAAAACATGGTTGCAAGCAACAAGGTTTTAAGCAACAACCATGCTGTCACGCCCATGTTCGCACGAATCCCCCCGCCCAACCCAACCCCTTCAAGACCATTGCGTTCGCAATGGACGACGTTAGACCCTTAACCCTAAACTCTAAACCCTAAACCCTAAACCCCAAACCCCAAACCCCAAACCCTAAACCCTAAAACCAAACTCTAAAACAACCCTAAACCGGCTCCAAAACTCTGTGCATGACCCATCCTCACATGCGCAGTGCTGTCCGGAACCCTGACTAGCCCCAAGAGTAACCTGGGAGTCAAAAGGGTGCTGCTTTTTTGGTTTAAAGGGGCTGCTAAGCGAACCCAAACCCTAAACAAATGGAACAAGGGCCTACTCTGGGTCCTGGCTGAGCGTTTCAACGCCCTCTTGGATCTCCATTCTTTTCTGAAACCACGATGGTGCCAGCGGGACACATGCGGTTGGCGGATTTGCCCTGGTGCAGGCCCGACTCTTCAGGCTTCAGGGTAGGGTTTCAGGGTGTAAGGTAGGGTTTATAGCTGGTTTAGGGTTTACGGTTTCTGCTGAACACTTTCACAAGCTCTGACACCCCAGCGCTTGACACGTCTGTGAGGCGCAACTGGATCCTGTACACTGGAGCCTAGAAACCCCAAACCGACATGTCCAGCAGTTTTGGGTTCAGGGCTAGGGTTTGGGGTCAGCGAACCACAATGCTCAATCCAAACGGGCATCAAAGTGTATTTCTCGAGCGATGGTAAGGGAACGCCCTTTGAAATCATTTATTGACCTTCTGTACAAAAGCCTAGTATTTCCCCCCAAAAAAACCCTTGGTACTGAAACCCTAAACCCTAAATCTTCAACCCTAAACCCTAAACTCCCCTCCAGGGGGGCCCTAAAGCCTGACCAGGGTGGGGACGAACTCGCGCGCCCTGCGCCATCCTTTCTGCTGGCCTTTGCCTCGGCGTTAAGCATCTGAATCCCGAAGCTCTCAACCCTAACCAGCATTGGATTTAGGGTTTAGGGTTTAGGGTTTAGGGTTTAGGGTTTAGGGTTTAGGGTTTAGGGTTTAGGGTTTAGGGTTTAGGGTTTAGGGTTCAGCCTTGGAGTCTCAGGAATGTTTCCTATCCTCTCAACTCTCAACAGTACTGCGGCAGTTCGTTGGGGCCCCGGCCCTTGCGGCCTTTGCCCTTCCCCTTGCCTTTGCCCGTGCCATACGCCATGGCTGCAGGAGCAGGGGCGGGCGTGCTAAAACCTTAAACCCTAAACCCTAAACCCTAAACGCTAAACGCTAAACCCTAAACCCTAAACCCTCAACCCTAAACCCTGAGCTTGCCAAGCGTATAGCCCTGAAGGGCCTACAAACCCCTAGGCGAGTTGCTTAGGGGTTAGGGTATAGGGTTCGGGGTCTACCGTCTACTGCAGGGTTCTAGGCTGAGGGCTTCATTCTGTTGACTCTTCGCGGACCACGCTCATGCACTGTGTCTGCTTCTGTTACGAGGGCCCCCTAAACTCTCAGCCCTTGATGAAGCCGAACATTTGCTGCGCATGGAGCTTTCTGTGCGGCGTTCTTCGCAACGAAGGTCTTTTTGTGGATTGTTGATGGTCTGAGAAGTCCTCCTATTAAAGATCCCCCTGAACCCTATAAACCCCACACGTTACACTCTGAGACTCATAGGCGCTTTGTCTGGAACAATCCCCCACCCCACCCCCACGTGGCACAGGGTGTGGGTTTGGCCTTTGGTTTTGGGCTTCGGGGTTCGGGGTTTAGGGTTTCGGCTTCGGTTGGGGCTCAGCGACCACCAACAAAATACCGAAACCCTAAACCTTCCCCTGCTAGACAGACCATGCCTGCAGCACGGCATGCTTTGTTACTAGGGCCGGTTTAGGTCTTTTAAAGGGGGGTTCGTTTTGGCAGTTGCCCCTGGAGTTGGAGGGGCGCCCTTCAGGGTTTAGGGCCTCTGAGGCTGATTAAGCCCCAAACCCTAAACCCGAAACCCTAAACCCTAAGCCTCAAACCCTAAACCCGCAACCCTCCGCAGACCCTACGCCCAGATCGTCGGAACAAATGAAGTCGAGAACAAGTCCTAGACTTGAGGTCCACAAGCCCGAAGCTCTAAATTCCTAGACAGTAAACTATAGGAATACGAGGGGGTTAGGGTTTGGGGTTTAGGGTTTAGGGTGACCCAAGAGTAGCCTACAGAAAAAAAAGGGTGCCCTTTTTGGCTTAAAGGGAGCCTAAACCCTTCACAATGGGAAGAGGGGCCTACCCTGGCGGTTCAGGGCACTTATCAACCCAATAATAACTATACCTATAACGCACTTCTAATCCTACTAGGGCACATGAGGGGCTTATACATGGGCTAGAAGTACAGCTATAGTTGGTAAATAAGTACCCCTAAGCTCTAAACCCTAAACCCTGGGCCCTAAACCCAAAACCCAAAACCCAAAACCCAAAACCCTAAACCCAAGTAGGGCCCTGGCGCCAAGAGCCTCGACGAGGTCTTTGGGCGTGAAGCGGTCGATCTGTCGGGGACGTTGGCTTCGGGTCTTGTCCAGGGCTGATAGGGTTGAGGCTTCTGGGTATACCTTAAACTTTAAAACTTTAAGCTTAAACCCTTAACGCTGAACCCCTGACCCCTAAACCTGAACCCTAAACCCTGAACCTTAGGCCATTGGGCCGAAGTTGGGGGTTTAGCGTTTAGGGTTGGGGGGGGGGGGGGGGATTTGAGCATGAGAGTCGTACAGTGGACTCAGCTTCTTCTGTGTTGTATGGCTTCGGGCTGGTCTGTGGTCTAGGAAGTAGGGTTGATCTTGTGAAAGAAGCCATAGAAGCTCGGAGCTCTTATCTCCCACACCCAAAACGAAGGCAACCGTAAGAATTCGAATTGAGATGCCTTCGACAGTTCATTGGGTTGCTGCACCGAGGTTTTGTTTGGATAGTCCTGATAGTCGCACACAGAGGCCTACGTCAAATTTGCTAGCCTGAAATCCTGATCTCTGAAGCTTGCATCCGATTCTAGCAGCCGGGTCGGATCGGTTGAGGGCACAGGTGCGTTGGCTCCAGGGCTCATGGTTCAGAAGAAATCGCCGTTAGGATACCATCTTACCCAGTGGATACGCCATATCATTATAATATTTTACCCATCTGAACGGCCCCCTTCTAAGCCATCATATCTTACAGAATGAATCATCATGTACCCATAATATGATCCCTAAGCCGGCTTAAGCCCCCCTGAACCCTAAACCCTAAACCCTAAACCCTAAAACCTAAACCCTAAACCCTAGCCCTAAACCCTAAACCCTGAACCCGAAACCAGTCACGGCGGGAGGCCCCCTAGACTGTGGCCCGCCTCGTCAGTCATGCGCTCCACAATCATGTCCGTCACCTGCCGGTCGAAGACGCCCCATCGGCGGAAGGCCTGCGAGGGGGGGGGAAGCTTCGGCAACAGGGTGTCTTGCCGGAAGGCACGGTGCAGGGGTTAGGGGTTAGGGGTTAGGGGTTAGGGGTTAGGGGTTAGGGGTTAGGGGTTAGGGTTTAGGGTTTAGGGTTTAGGGTTTAGGGTTTAGGGTTTAGGGTTTAGGGTCTAATTTCGTGGCCGAGGGAAAGTAATCCCCAGGCGTGGGGAAAGGGGGTGAGCATCAAGTTGACCGAGAAGCTCAGAACACCCTACTGTATGGGTCGGAATAATTACATATTACTTACGGTCACTATATGATTATGGTACAGTGGTCCCCAAAACCCTATTCGATTTATGAAGGTTCTTAACTTGGTAGCCCAATGACTAAATCATAATGAGGGCACCCATGCTTTGGGTTGGTTACTTTATCAGGGCACTCACCCTAAACCCTAAACCCCAAACGCTAAACCCTAAACCCTAAACCCCCAAAAAAGGGTGAAGGGTGCCACTGGGCTACCAAGTTAAACACCCTGCTCTGCGCTCCCTAAACCCTAAACCCTAAATCCTAAACCCTGAACCCTAAACCCTAAACCCTAAACCCGGAACTCCTTTTTGGAGCGCCGCTGGAAAGAGTCAAGTGTGAGCTGCCCGTCGTGGATGGCCAGGCACCTGATGCCCCAACCCTAAGCCCTAAAAACCCTAAACCCTAAAAACCCTAAAAACCCTAAAAACCCTAAAAACCCTAAAAACCCTAAAAACCCTAAAAACCCTAAAAACCCTAAAAACCCTAAAAACCCTAAAAACCCTAAAAACCCTAAAAGCCCTAAACCCTAAAGTTTATGGTTCTAGGGGTTTAGGGCCTGAACCCGAAATCGACTGCTAGGTGTCTGGTCTCCGAGGTGCTGACATTCGGGGCTTAGGGGTTCAGAGCATCGCACTTGATTCGTGGGGGTTGGGGTGGGGGGGGGGGGTGGGGGGGGGTGGGGGGGGGTGGGGGTGGGGGTGGGGGTGGGGGTGGGGGTGGGGTGGGGGTGGGGTGGGGGTGGGGGTGGGGGTGGGGGTGGGGGTGGGGGGGGGGTGGGGGTGGGGGTGGGGGTGGGTGGGTGGGTGGGGGTGGGGGTGGGGGTGGGGGTGGGGGTGGGGGTGGGGGTGGGGGTGGGGGGTGGGGAGGGAACAACTGCAAATCTCCAATCGCCTCTTGAAGGAAATTTGAGTCTCGGCCTTTCCACTCACTGCGAAGGAACATGAGTCAAACTGAGGAGAATTAAGCATCACTTGCGCTGGGATCCCAGGAGAAGCATTTCGGGCTTGACGTTCAGAGTGTTTGCAGCAACCTTCAACCCAAGACCCCAAACCTGAACCCCTAAACCCTAAACCCTAAACCCTAAACCCTAAACCCTAAACCCTAAACCCTAAACCCTAAACCCTAAACTACGTCCCAAGCTGTAATTCTGAGCATCGTTGATCAGACCCCTATAAATCCGAGACACCTAGGGCCCCACACAACGACTTGCCACTGCTCTCATGTTGATTATGATTTGAGTGTTAGCCGCCTTGCCTCCGGAACAGCTGTATTGCCTGCGCGCGAGAGAAGTCCACAAGACAATACTTTTCTGGACATAGCTGGACCTACAACATATCTACGGCTCATCGGCGCTCCAGGCGCAATGCGTGGAGACTGGAAACCTTTCTTGCCACCCATACCAATGCACATGAGCCCGAACGCTAAAACCCTAAACCCTACACCCTAAACCCTAAACCCTTAACCCTAAACCCTAAACCCTAAACCCTAAACCCTAAGAGACCGAGGGGCCATCTCTTCGCGTGTCCGATGCAGCGAGTTGCTGCGAGGGCATCAGAAATGGGTCCTGCTGGGATGGCAGGGATTTAGGGTTTAGGGTTTAGGGTTTAGGGTTTAGGGTTTAGGGTTTAGGGTGTAGGTTGGGAGGACAGGTGAGGTCTAGAAGTTTCGGGTTTCGGTTCTTACGGGTTTAGGGTCTGTGCATCAACTTTCACCCTCCGCGATGCCGCTTCATCTACGGACGGACTTTGGGTTGCGGGCTTCTGAATCAGGTTGCAGGCTATACAGGGCTTTCTGGGATCTTGCACTTTCTAAGCCCAACGCCTCTGAAGGGGTTCAGGGCTTCGGGCTTAAAGTGTGTAGGGCGTCTACTGCGAAGCCCCAAGAAGCAAACCCCACCAACCAGCTCAAGTTCTTGCATAACCGATTAAAGGCAGGTAGTGCTCGTCTCAAAGAATTCCTCGAATTCCTCATCACTTATTTCAACCCTGAGCCTGGTCCCTAAACCCCCCCCCCCCCCCACCCCCACCCCCTCCAACCCCCCCAACCCTTATCAACCGTGCAAGACTACACTTACAAACCCTGATGACTACAAGCCCCTAAACCCCAAACTCTAGACCCCTAGACCCTCAAACCCTAAACTCCTAAACCCTAAAGCCAAACCTCCAAAACCCCCAAACGCCCAAACCCTAAACCCCGAAACCTTGGGATGTTCCCCCTTACACGAACAATCCTTACTGGGGACAAAAAACGGGGGTACAAACATCCCTATTAAGGACTGCTATTATGAAAGGGAACATCCCAACCGAAACCCCCAAAACCCAAAACCCAAAACCCAAAACCCCAAACCCAAAACCCAAAACCCAAAACCCTGAACCCTACACCCTAAACCCTAAACCCTAAACCCTAAACCCTAAACCCTAAACCCCGCCCGCAGAACAACCGAAACCCTGCGCCTGAGACGCCGGGACCTGCTGACTCCTTCGCCTCGCACCTGCGCGGCAGAGGGCCGCGACCAGGGCCTGAACAAAGGTACATGGGTTTAGGGTTTAGGGTTTAGGGTTTAGGGTTTAGGGTTTAGGGTTTAGGGCTACTATAGGGGCCTGAATAATTTTAATAGGGTTTTGGATAGTCTAGCTATAATAGAGACCATAAGGGATCTATGGTACATGCTGGGCTTCAGGGCTTTTAGGGTTTTTAGGGCCTTCTTAGGGAACCTTGGTAGGGTTTCTTCGGTTTTTGTTGTTGTGTATATAATTTATTTATTTATTTATTTATTTATTTATTTATTTATTTATTTATTTATTTATCTTATTTGATTCTGTTTTTCGGGGGGGGGGGGTGGGCGGGTTAGGGTTTCCGTGTTTAGGGCTTTGAGGGTTTCAGGGGGTTCAAACGAGGTACTCGGAACACCATTTAAAGCAAACAGGCCCCCCCGTTGCCCCAAACCCAAACTAAGTCAAAAACCCTAAACCCTGAAAATAACCCTAAGCCCTAAACCCTTTAAATTACCCTAAGCCCTAAACCCTACTACCCCGCTTGGGGCCATTTCGGGCACGGCTTGAGCTTCTCAACGTTTGGGCTTTTCTAGGGCTTAAGAAACCCAAAGGGTCCATGGGTAGCACCATTCTGGAATTAGGCGCCCCAAAACCCTATTTAGTATGGTTTTTGGGGACCTAATTCTATAGTTGTACTACAAATGGACCCTCTGGGAAAAATGTTGGGATGAACCTCCAGCCAACCACGGCTTGGGCCGCATGTAATTATTAGCGATTTTAGGGCTAATCCTAAACCCTAAATTTCAGGGCTTAGGGTTTAGGGTTTAGGGATTTTGAGGGGATGGCAGTGGCAATTCTTGAGGACCCTGCATTAGTAGGATGGCCCTTAAAACCTACCTAGATTTACCTCTCGACGTGACTTCCTACGGCTTTGGGACAGGCCGACAACATAACTGCAAGACGTTCTACACACACCTTCTCGCCACAAAAAAAAAACAGCCCGAAACCCTAGACCCTAAACCCGAACCCTAAACTCTAGTCCCTAAACCCTAGACCCTGAAGCCTAAACCCTAAACCCTAAACCCTGAACCCTGAACCCTGAACCCTGAACCCTAAACCCTAAACCCTAAACCCTAATGGGTGAGCCCCTGGCCATAACCAAGGCTGCCAGGAGCAACTCCACCCCTGCAGGGAACAGGGAGGTCAAGCAACTCGAGTGGCCATGGGTGGCAACTTCATATGGTCCGTTTCTCTAAGATAGGGTCCCTTGTTCGGGGTGCCTGGGGACCACAAGGGAGAATATTGATATAAGGGTTTAGGGTTTAGGGTTTAGGGTTTAGGGTTTCAAGTATCCAGGTTAGGGAACCATTTTGGAGTAGGATATGGGTTTCAGACTTGGAGCCGACGTAGGAATCCAGTGAGGGGCTGCGCAAAGAAGCTTCTTTTAAGGTTTAGGGTTTAGGGTTTAGGGTTTAGGGTTTAGGGTTTAGGGTCGAGTTTAAGCTTCATGCGGGGCTTCAGGACATGGGGCCTCTAGATAAGGTTTGCTGCCTTTACTGCTTCTTGTTAGGCTTCCGGGCTGTTCTTACTTTTTTTGGGGTGTGGGATCTTGCGGGTTGGGGAAATGGGATTCGGGCTTTAGGGTGGGGAAAAGGAGGTAACCCTAAACCCTAAACCCTGAACCCTAGTACTCTTGTGGTTTTGGGGATCCGTTTCAAAGGTCCCTTAAGGTAGTAGAAGTGCCATCCTGGCAGTATTTTGCAGGGAAGCTTTAGGGGTACGACCTTAGGCGTACGAGGTTTTTAGGGTTTGGGGTTTGGGGTTTGGGGTTTAGGGTTTAGGGTTTGATCCCTTTATAGAGTCCCTAAGCCCGAAACCCTAGGGTTTTCTCGATTGTTGTGCCAAGCAATGGTCCGTCGAGATATGTACCTTAATAAGACCCAAAACCGACCTTTTCTGCAGGTGGATTCTTACGCAACCTACAAAGGGTAGGGCTTTTGGGGTTCTGAAGGTAGGGTTGAGGGTTGGCGTTTTAGGGCTCTAAACCCTAACCCCTAAACCCTAAAAACTTTAAGTTCTAATAGGGGCTTTAGGGCTCGTAGGGTTTTTAGGTCTTATGGGGGGGGGTCTTTAGGGCTTATCAGGTTTGGGTCTCTGCAGGGTGTTCCTAGTAGGGCCCTAAACTCTCAACCCTAAATCCTAAACCCTAAACCCTATGCCTTTAAAGCCAGCAGGCCCCTCTGTTCCTGAGCGCCCAGCCCAGCCAAGCGAAGCGAGTGGAGATGGGATGCAAACGGTTCAGAACGGCCTGGTGCGCGAAGGACCCTTGCATGCACTTAGGAGGGTAGTCATAAATCAATTTTTGAGGTGCCATATAAATAGGAAACCCAATAAACCCAAAAAGGCTAAGGATCTAAAGTTACAGTAAAGCACCACAAAGGACCATCGAGGCTCCAAGTACAGCCATTTTCAAACTTTCCAAGCGCTTGGAGATTTGTGCGAACCTTTAAAAGCCCGGATCTGACCCCCAAAGCCCCAAACGCAACATCCCCAGTCACGATCCTATAGAAGAGACCCAAGAGAGGTCTATCTCGAGCTGGCTGCGGCCAAAAGGAAGCCCTGAACCCCAGACCGAAGCCTGACAGGGCTGTGAGCCCTCACTGAAGAATGCACTCTGCAGCTTTTGCAGCCGGGCACGCATCTGCTAGGTTGCCCAGTGACCTAGGAATACAATGATTACAAAGGGTGCCCCTTTTTGCTTCAAGAGGTTTCTAACAGAACCTAAACCCCCCCAAACGGGGAATAAGGCTACTGGGCATCCTAGTCTGTCATGGTTTCTTGGCAAACGCCAGGAATGTCTCATGCCTGAGATTGAAGGCACCTATGAACACCAGACTCACCAAACGCGGTTCGTCGTGCTGGCAGAATAAGACTTGGCTGCTCAGGAATCGAACAGCAACGGGGGGAGTGGGTGACCCTTCTGTATATAGGGGTTTCCGAAAATGGGGGGGGGGAGGTGGGGGTACCCTTTTAGAGGGGTCCCTTTAAGGGGATTCTTTGGGGAAGTACCCATATTTTCCGTGGAGCTGATGAGAAACAAGTGTCTATTGGGGGCATCGTCGAGTATGGACTCGCGCCCTAATCGCTGAACCCTCAACCGTTCAGGAGCAGGGGCAAAGTTGGGCAGAAGTCGGCAGGAGGAAAATCCACATGGCGGCCCGTTTCAGCCACCTGACCATGCCGTTGTGTGTCATGGGTGGACCCAAATAACCCTACTATAGTAGACTACGCGCGCATCCAGGCACATTCAGGCAGTAATGCAGAACTTGAACAGAAGTATACACCTCTCTGAGTATCACACTGGTAAAGTGCAACAGAAGTAGAAAGTTGTTCCCTAAACACTGAACCCTAAACCCTAAACCCTAAACCCTTGTTGCTTTGTAGAGCACCTTCAAAAAGCCGAAGGGGAGAGGGGAGGTGGCCAACCGGCGGTCTTGAGGGTGCGGTGCAACCATCGAGGACGGTTGGGGTTGGTTTAGGGTTTAGGGTTTAGGGTTTGGGGTTTAGGGTTTAGGGCTTAGGTTTAGGGTTTAGGGTTTAGGGTTTAGGGTATCCACTCCCATGAACTCTCGTCTGCCCAACCCTGCTGTGGAGCTTTGCGCTCACTTGACCTCTGCTGGTCTTTGCAGCATGTCGCGAAGCCACT
Source organism: Symbiodinium natans (assembly GCA_905221605.1). Taxonomy (NCBI): domain Eukaryota; class Dinophyceae; order Suessiales; family Symbiodiniaceae; genus Symbiodinium; species Symbiodinium natans. The sequence goes on along the minus strand of CAJNDS010002073.1, from coordinate 441,556 downwards.
GCTGGCCGTCCTGCATCAAGGTGTACAAGTACTAGCGGATTGCTGGTGACCCACCCACCACACACGAAAACGGGTACTTCGGCCACCAACACAAAGTTTCTCCGCATGCCGTGAGCTCTTCTGTCCACCGTACGCAACTTACTTAATCCCTATTCCCCTAGGAAGAAAAAAGGATCCTTTTTGTTCATATATAAGAAAGCCCATAACCCAAAAAGTAAAAAGGATCCCTAACACTGATCTAGCTTAGGGTTCAGCGTTTCAGGATGGAAACATGGGTACTGGTACGACCGGGTGAGTACAGACCCAAAGGGTCCATGTACCCATATAGTATATACTTGGGCCTTAAAGGGGTTCCTATACAGTAGCTTTAAGGCCCAAGTATGTACTATATGGTTACATGGACCCTTAGGGAGATAGCCAAGCCCAAATGCAAAAAAAAGTGCAAGTGTCCTCAGGCATGATCAAGTTGCACTTCCTGAGCGGGCTCAGGGTTGACCTGCGACCCCCCCAAAACTCCGAACTACTATACCCATGTATGGTTGTGTGCTGTGCGTTCTCGCCCCCTTCCCCCCCCCCCCCCGGGCTGAACCATCAGGCGGCTCTTGTTGATCGATCGTCTTGAACCTGACACCCCGAAGCCAGGAAGCGCCTGCACGTTGTACCTGAGACCCTGAAACCTGCAATTTCCTGAAGCCTTGAAACCCTAAACCCTAAACCCTAAACCCTAAACCGTCCACCTGGAACCTTTTGTATCATTTCCGCCGAAGCTCACATAGAGGTCGCCCCTCTCGGTTGGGTCGCCGCGGTGGGGGAAACCTTCACCATTGATCCGGAGGATGGCCTGAGAATTCACAAGTTTAGGGTGTAGGGTTTAGGGTTTAGGGTTTCGGGCTTAGGGCTTCACAGATGCCTGGGCAGCTTAAGACTGAGGACTTGGTTTTGAATTTGCGAAGCCCTCTCGTGTGCAGTTTAGGGTTCAGGGTTTGGGGCTTTGGGTTCAGGGTCTAGGCGGGTAGCGGTACAGAAGTTTTGGAAAACAAAAACCGCCAATGGGGCCCGTGGGAAGAAGCTAAACGACAGACAAGCAAACAAACCCAAACCCAAAACTTTAAACCTTACATTGACAGCAAATTGACAGCCCTAAACCCAGGCCCCAAAACCCCAAACCCTACATCCCAAATCCAATCCCCACATCTCAAAAACACCTAAACCCGACAGCCCCAAAACCCAATGACCCTCTGTGGCTAAACCCTAAGCCTCGAAACCCCGAACCCTACATCCCTAAACCCTGAACCCCAAACCCCTAAACCCAAAAACTCCAAACCGTAACCCTATACCCAACACCCCCAAAACCACAAACCCCTAAACCCTGGGACCCAGAACCTCCTTTTTCTTCCCCTGCCCCCCCAACCCCCCCCCCCCCCCCCAAAAAAAAAAAAAAACAAAAAAGTTCCGAACCCGAAGCCGGATGCCTCTCATCTAAAGAAGCGGTCTGCTACCCAGGGTACAGGGCTAGGGTTTATCGGGTTTAGGGTTTGTGTTAAAACTCACAGCGTTGCGCATCTCTGCTGGACCAGTGGCAGATGGCTTGGTGACCTGTGGCTGCATGTTCGGGCGCGACAAACCAAGCCCCAGCCAGTACAGGGCAGGGTTTAGGGTTTGGGGTTCAAGGTTTAGGGACTTGGGGTTCAGATTTAGGGCGCATCGTTCAGGGTGTAGCTTAGGGTTTATGGACTTCACGCTGCAACTTAACCCCAGGCTCGGGAACTGGAGCTGACCTGCTTGCAGCAAAGCAAGGAAGCGCAGACCCTGAACTCCAAACCCTCAACCAAGGGGTTTCGGGTTTCGGGTTTCGGGTTTAGGGTTTAGGGTTTAGGACGAAACCTAAACCCAAGACACCGGCACTTTTGTAAACCGTAAGCCCTGGACCTCTCCAGAATTTGAGGGCAGACGGGATTCTTGCGTCTGGGGGGCGCGAGCTCCCCCAAAATCCTAGGCCCGAAGCCCTAGATGTCCATGAGGCCCGAATAGGGTTTAGGGTTGAGTGTTGAGGGTTTAGGGTTTAGGGTTTAGGGCTTAGGGCTTAGGGCTTTGTGTTTAGGCCAAGCCTTTCGGTAGGAAAAGTGGATGGTTCGCCCATCCAGATGCCGGAGGCTTCGCTCGAAGCCCAGCAGGGCCTCCAAGTAAAGTGCTTCATGGGCGCTGACTTAGGTTTAGGGTTTAGGGTTTAGGGTTTAGGGTTTAGGGTTTAGGGTTTAGGGTTTAGGGTTTAGGGTTTAGGGTTTAGGGTTTAGGGTTTAGGGTTTAGGGTTTAGGGTTTAGGGGTTTCGGGTTTAGGGTTAACCCTAAACCCCAAACCCTAAACCCCACACCCTAAGCCTGATGCAAAGCTCGGAGATTGAAGGGGTTGCAGGAGTTGGGTCAGAGGAGGAACTTCCCCTTTGAGGGACTTGCAAAAGGGTCCCCAACCCAAGGGTGCGACCTTAGGGGTCCGAGGTAGAGATGAACAGCAGGGCAGAGACCCTAAGCGGGGCGGCTTCGTGTTGCTGCGACCCGGAGTCACAAGCCCATTTCACCTCTTGCCCTGCGAAAAAATCCTAGGATCCCCCTAGGTCCCATAACGCTGCTGCAAACATCCTACAAACCCCGAAAGGACAAGACCCCAAATAATAAGGCTTTGGGCCCCAAAGCAGATGAAAGTCGTTAAATGGGGTCTTTGCACGCTCAGGGAACCCTGGAAAATATTCAACCCCGAACCCTCAACCCTAAAATCTCCTGTAACCCCTCTCCCTTTTACCGGCCTCTTCGAGCGTGACGTTAACCTGCCGCGGGATGATTTGCGCGCCGTTTTTCTTACAGGCTTACGAGGGATTCAGGTTTTAATACAGTATAAGATGTATGAGAGGAAGCACAAGGCGGTCCCTCCGAAGTCCCCAACTCACCCTCCTATGCAGGGACTATTCGTGGGGCTCCAAGATCATTGGAGTGCGGACCACAAACGGCCGGTTCCTGTATTGTTCAGGTGGGGTTGGGGAACCCTCCAGTTTGAAGCTTGAACCATAGGGCTCTTAAGGGAGGGGGTTCATGGGTAGGTAGCTAGGGTGCCTCAGGGAAGCTTAGGGCGCCTTTGGGAGTAGTGGGGAGCATCAGGAAGCTTGGGTTACATACCTCACTTGAACCCCCCTCCCTTGAGAACTCTATACTTGAACCCCAATCACAGAGCAGCGCTTGCCCAAATCCACCAGAAGCCGCTAAACAGCCACGCAGCTAATTAGGTTAGGGTTGAGGGGTTTAGGGTTTAGGGTTTAGGCTTTGGGGTGTAGACACCAAGAGAGGTCCTCAACGAAAAAGACATCTGCAATTCTTGCTAACCCTGAACCGTAGGCACTGTACACCCCTCAAAAGTTGGAGCCATTTGCAGACAGACAAGCCTGGCATAATGCGAAAACACTGGCATTCATGGTCAAAACACACCAGCCCAATGCTCTCAAAGGTGCTCGAGCCAGTACAGCCTTCTCGAACTAATATGATCCGCGCACAACAAAATGTAATAGGCGGTTTAGGGTTTAAGTGGTTGCTATGTACTCCTGCTGAAGGTCTAAGTATCTACTAAGTCGGTACATGGAGCCTGTGTAACCATATTACAATAAGGGCACCCTTTTTTGGGTTGGTTATTTTATAAGGGAACCCATAACCAAAAAAAAGGGTAAAGGGTACCACTGGGCTACCCAGGGCATCATAGGGGGGAAACATACCCAGGGCACCTCGGCGTGCAGGTCCACCCCCGCGCGCCGGAAAGTCGGATGCCTGGTGGAGGATTCTGACAAAACCGCCCACGCGCTGGTCCGGGATTTAAGGCCTACCTGAAGGTAGTTTCTTTTTGGGTTACTTCCAGAAAAAGGTTCTCGTATAACTACCCCCCAAAAGGTACTACATAGGAGCCTTTGGGTATAGGGCTTAGGGTGCAGGGCCTGTAAGGCTACCTCGGAAGTAGCATCTTCCAGTTCCCCAAAGCAGCCTTCCCTGCAATCTCCCAAGCGCCGAATATGGCGGCCTTACGAAGTAGAACAGGGTTTTGGGGGTTCTTCTGGTAGAATTATATAGGGACCATAAGGGAATACTACTATAGTAATTCTTCCGACCCTTAAAGTAGGCATCAGGAACGTGCGCCGCTAGAGACTTAAACTGTATGACCGCTTGAGTCTCAGGTGTGGCTCACCTGTTCTAACACAGCATTGAGATCCTAAACCCCAAACCCTAAACCCTAAACCCTAGGCCCTAAACCCTAAACCCTAAACCCTATACACCTTAAACTCCACTGAGCCTTAGCTCTCAGGATGACCCTCAGTTACCCCACAGTAGGGCTGAAAAGGATGAACACCCAGACCGAAGCTCCCAACATAGGCTTGCTTTGGGAACCCCCCCCCCCACCCGCCCGGTTTAGGGTTGAGGGTTTAGGGTTTAGGCCCCCCCCCCCCCCCCCGGCCCCCACCCACGCTAAACCCCGAACCCCAAACGCAAAACCCAAAATCCAAAACCCACAAACCCTAAACCCGAAACCCTAACCCTATAAAAACAACATACATACATACATACATACATACATACATACATACATACATATATATATATATATACACATGCATATACATGCATATACATTTGTATATATATATATATTCATTTTCTCTATCATCTATAAAGAGCTTAGGGTATTTTCGGAAACCCCACCCTCACGACCAGCCCAAGCTCTGTACCCTCGGAAAAACAGGGTTTCGGGTTTAGGGTTTAGGGTTTAATTCCTGAATATGATCCCCTTGAATCGAATAGGGGAAAATGTAAAATGTCCCAAGGGCCTAGGAGCTAGAGTTGAAAAGTGCAGCGTTTTACGGCTCCAAGGCTGAGCCACAAACACCGAAGACCCTCACAAAACCCCTGAGCTTCTTGGGGTTTAGGGTTTAGGGTTTAGGGTTTAGGGCTTAGGGCCTGAGAACCTGAACCCTCTAAAAACCAGATCTCCACTCTTCTCGCTCAAGCGGCTGCACTTCCTTGAACTTGACCACGACGTCCCCGGGGATCTTCTTTGGCTGCCTATAGGGGATAGGATTAGGGGGACCCTTGGGGATAAAGACCCTCTGAATAAGGTCCCTGTCTAAGAGAGCCAGAAGAGGGTTCAGAAGGGGTTCCCTTTTAAGTGTCCCCCTTATCCTACCTAGGAGCCTCCGAAAGCTTTGCTCTTGAGGGCTCTTTCTTGGGCAGGCTCAGGACCCTGAACCCTAGACAGCAAACCCGATGGCGCTTAGCTTTGTAAGGGAACTCAACCCCCCCCCAAAAAAAAATAAATAAAATAAAAATAGAGCAATAAACTAGGGTACTACTAACTACTAGGTGGGAGAACTCGAGCCAGGGCTCGGGAGTTGACAAAAACACATCCTGACCGTCCAAAACAGCCCGAAGCTCTTGCGTTTGACCACCTAACCCTCAAGCCTTAAAAATTACTGTGACCCGTACATCATGAAACTGCAGAGGGGGGGGGGTTGTGTTCGCCATATTCCGTGTCTAACATGTCCATATCTGTACACGTACATTCTATCCAGGTATATATTCATATTTACATGTTTATAGTTACTCATTTTATTGGTTGCATATGTGTATATGCATGTATGTATGTATGTATGTATGTATGCATGCATGCATGCATGCATGCATGAATGTATGTATGTGTGTGTGTATGTATACATATATATATATATGTAAATACACACATGTGGTGCTTGGTGCTGTGGTGCGTAATTAGACATAAATCAATGACACCACGATGATCACACAAACACAACACAAAAATATAGAGCACCCCCTCCCACCCACCCAGCCTCCTTAGCCGAACCCAAGGTTGGAAACCCTAAACCCAGGGTTTAGGGTTTAGGGTTTAGGGTTTGGGGTTTGGGGTTTGGGGTTTAGGGTTGCTTGATGAGGTGCTGCTCTCCCTGGTGCTTGAAGATCACCGTGTCGCCCGCAGACATGCCGCGCTCGATGCTGATCGCTAGGCGATTCCTCACTCTGTCCAGGGTAGTGGAACCCTAAACCCTAAACCCTAAACCCTACACCCTACAACCCTGTGACCCCCCATAGCCCCCTCCATAGGTCGCCTTTCAACTTCGGGCTTGGGGTTGAGCAATTTTGGGAGCTTTAGTACCCTAGACGCAAGAGTTACCTATGAAACATAAAAGAGGGTGCCCTTTGTGTCTTAGTGGGGCTGATAAGAGAACGGAAATAAGCGCGTGTTTTTGGTCGTAGTGCCTGCATGGGGTAATGGCATCTTAGCAGGGGATAGGATTAGGGGACCCTTGCGGACATAGACCCTCTCAATAAGGCCCCTCTTTAAGAGAGCCAGAAGAGGGCTAGAAGGGTTTTCTTTGAAGGGTCCCCCTTCAGGACGGAGGTAAGGGACCACACCAAGGGCCCATGTAACCCTACTCCCTAAATCCTAAACCTTAAACCCTAAACCCCTTAGGGACCATAGTAAGGGCCCATGAAACCTTAAACCCCAAATCCTAAACCTTAAACCTTAAGCCCCCTTAGACACCATAGTAAGTGCCCATGAAACTACCCTTAGAATGTTGCCGCAGGGGCGCTGCTGAACGCGGCATTTCTCCTTGGAAGGGACTTGCACCTGCTGCTGCATCACCTCGGAGGTCAGTCTTGGGGTTTAGGGTTTAGGGTTAAGGGTTTGGGGGTTTAGGGTTAAGGCTTTAGGGTTTGGGGTTAACATAGGGGTTTGGGCTTTAGGGGTTTAGGGTTTGGGGGCTTGGGGGTTTAGGCCTTTGGGGGTCTGGGGTGTCTGGGGGGTTTGGGGGTTTGGGGTTTAGGGGTTGGGGTTTAGGGGTTTGGGGGTTTGGGAGCTTTGGGAGCTTTGGGAGGTTTGGGGTTTTGGGGGTGGGTTTGGGCGGGGTTTGGGGTTTTTTGGGGTTTGGGTCTTTTTTTGGGGGGTGGTCTCAACAGCCCTGCAACCTAGCAAAGAGCCCCTCAACCCTAAACCCTAGTAGGAATCACATTTGATCCCACGCCCTGATGGTGCACAACTCATGAAAACCTCACCCCTTCAGTTATATGGGCATTTCCCGAAATAGCAGTACCCTTTTCATCTTTTCTTCTCAAACATAGTCGAAACCTAAGCCGCCTAAAGGGCCCTTGCACACAGGGTCTAGGGCTTTCAAAACCGAAACCCCTACAACGGGTGTCCCTCATGCCAGAGACTACCACTTGCTGTGGCTGTGGGTACTGGGTATCTCCCTCCAGTTAAGCAGTTCTTGAAGAAGGGCCCCTTGGTTGGGTCACTTCTCTAAAATGCGCGCCCTTGTTTTTTTTTTTGCTTGGGGGGGGGGGGGGGCCTTGTTCTAAGACGGCCCCCTTTTACTTAGGGTACCAGAAATAGGGACCACAAAACTTAGAGAGCTGACCATATATATATATATATAAGTATATATATATATATATGTACTCTGACCTCGGATATAAGTCCTAAAAGGGACCATTAAACTTAGAGAGCTTACCATACATACGGCGGCACCTTAAAACAGGATCCTCAAAAGGGACCCCCCAATGTACCTAAGTACCTCTTGAGACGAGAGGCCATGTTGGTGCCGCCCATCCGAACCTGAGGTGCGCGAACCCTCGCAAGAAGCTAAGCGGAGTTTAGGGTTTAGGGCTAGGGTTTAGGGCTAGGGTTTAGGGGTTTATGGAGGGTTTGGGGCTCTCCCTGACCCCCAAAAAGAAACTCCTTTCAAGGGCCCATTCTTGGTTGAGGGGTTTTGGGTAGGATCTTGGGGTTGGTTGAGTTATTCTCAGAGCGAGCGCGGCGGGCATTTACGTCGTTTCCGCGTTGCCTCACTGTGGAACCTATGCTAAATGATGGGTCCGTGTGGCCTAATATGGTACGATGATATGGGTTGGGACAGAAAGCCTTTTTTGGGGGGGACTTCACCTACGTTGATGATTGCTGCCCACCCAAGACCAGCGTGTCTGCTGTGCCGTGTTTATTCCAATTGACCTCTTGCCAAATTCTCACAAGCAGAATTGCAGAATGATCACGTCACTTCTCGGACCATGGTTCGCGGCACACTAGCAGACGAGCGTGTGTTTAAGGGTCCTCCTATATCGGGACTTTGGCTATAGAAGTCGGAAGACTTGTATTCACGTGTGGTCCCTACATATCTATGTTTTAATGACCCCCCCCCAAAACCCTATTCTAAGTCCCCTGTATTAGATCAAAAAATGACGTACATGGACCCTCAAGGGAGTGGCTATAGGGTTGGTAGCGCTCGGCCTTTTAGTTGGACGGGATGGCCCTCAACGTTCCCTGCTGCCCAGGAGCATGCCGTATCTCCAGCTCGTTTGCGCACTTGTGCCTGGGCTCAGCATGCGAAGCTGATTCCCAAGTAAGTTCCCCTGACACCCTGGATAAACCCTACTACAGACCTATATAAGCCCTAAAAAAACCCTACAAAACCAATAAAGGAAAAAAACAACAAATTTCCCAAGGGCCAAGGCCCATAACGTTCTAAAATAACGCTCAATAGGAGGGACCCTTCTTAGGGGCTACTTAGGTATCTAGGGACTATATAAGTCACATATATATATATATATATATATATGGGTTATATAGGGGAATAAGATTAAGAGTCCCTTCTAGGGGTCCCTCCTTTTACCCCTCAACACACCCCATGGCCCAACCCTTCAACCTAGCTGCGCGCACTTCCGACACCGCTCACTGGACAGGTCCGCGCAGCCTGTTTTATGCTTGGGTTTGGGGGTTTGGTGGTTTAGGGTCCTCAGGGGTTAGGGTTTAGGGGCTTAGGGGTTAGGGTTTAGGGTAATTGAGAAATAAGGGGGGAGGTGGGGTTTAGAGCTTAGGCTGGTTGAGGGTGTTGGAGTTTTGGGTATTTGGGATGGTAGGTTTGAGGGTTAGGGTCGGGTACACAGGTTGGGCGGTGAAGTTAAGTGCAGCTTCGGATTGCAGGCAAGTCTAGGATGGCGCAGCAGGGTCAGGCCAGCGCAGCTTTCGGTTTGAGGCCCCCCAGTTTAGGGCGATGTACGGCTGCGTCCCACACCACATGCCCAAACCACAAGCCCCAACCGACGTGCGGACGGACTGACCAACCACCCAAGTTGGCAGGGGGCCCTAACCCTACACTCCAAACCCTACACCCGAAATCCCCAACCTCTTGGATCAGAGGCTGGGCTTTGGGGACTTGCCCCAGGGACCCTGTAGTTAACAAAAGGCCTAGGGTTTAGGGTTAAAAGGCTTTAGGGTCTTGGGTGTTGAGTGTTCTCTATTTACAAGACCCTCAAGATTGTTTGAGTGTTCTCTAGTTACAACCTCCGAAAATCTAGGGCACATATCTGTTAAGGAGGGGTTCCTCGAAGAAGGACTTCAGGGTCTAGCCCCGAGCTGGGAGTTCCAGGGCCAGAAGCATTAAGTGATTAGGGCTTAGGGTTTATTGGGTTTATAGGGTATGTAGGGTTTATAGGGTGTGTAGGGTTTATAGGGTATGTAGGGTTTATAGTGTTTATAGGGTTTAGGTTTGGGATTTAGGGTTAGAGTTTAGGGTGTAGGGCTTAGGGTTTAGGGTACACATAGAGCCGTAGAGGCAGAAAGGAGCCTCGACAGATAAGGACACGCGGGATCGTCGCTTGAATCTCCTTGCAGGGCTCGGTTTACGGTTTAGGGTTTAGCGTTTAGGGTTTAGGGTTTAGCGCTAGTAATAGGGACCCTACTTCTGGGTATCGGGTTTAGGATACTGGGCTCTTGTTTGTTAAGAAACTTCACTGACGAGCCTTTTGTCCACCAAATAGTGGATGATAACTAGATCCAAGAGTCACGTCGGAAAAAAAGGATATTTTTTTGGTTTAAAGGGGCAAGCTAAACCCAAAAACACAGGGAAAAAAGGGCTCACTTTAAATCCTAGATTTGCTCCTTCTGGTACCTTCGATCATGTGAGTTCCTTAGCAAGAGCCCAACAGGGCCCTAAAGGCCTTGAAGCAACGACCTAGGCAGCCCCCGAATCCCAATCACCCCTCACTAAACACTAAGGGTGTAGGCCTAGGGTTTAGGGTTTAGGGTTTAGGGTTTAGGGTTTAGGGTTTAGGGTTTAGGGTTTAGGGTTTAGGGCTCAGAGAACCAAGAAAAGCCAATGAAAACAAAGGCCGGACACCTCAACACCAGCCAGTGCTCCAATTCCGGTGCCTCCAGGCTTCCCAACTACAAAAAAACCTAAACCCTAAACCCTAAACCCTAAACCCTAAACCCTAAACCCTAAACCCTAAACCCTAAACCCTAAACCCTAAACCCTAAACCCTAAACCCTAAACCGGGATTATACTAGGGGGTACAATATATAACTCCTATTAAGGGCTGTTAGTAGAAGGGGGAAACCCCCAAAACAACTCTCAAAGGGACGCTACCGTGGACCCTCAGCAAACCCCCGAAAACCTCAAGCTTAACCCCAAACCTTCGACCCTAAACCCTTATTAACCCTGTATCAAGGGACTCTACCTGGGACCCCCCTGCGATGGTAGCCTTGGGTTCGGGGACCTTCTTTAAAGATCCTTTTAAGGCCAGTCTAAGGGGCCATATCTAGGACCTGTAGGGGTAGAACCTCAGGGGTACGAGTCTTGATCCCTGGAAGCTCTCCACGCCCCCTCTTGTTAGCCCAGTGGCCAGTTTACAACCCTAAACCCTAAACCCGAAACCCTAAACACCCTTGGGGTTGGCTACTTTATGAGGGAACCTGGGACCCACACAAGAAGGGACCAAAGGGCACCACTGGGCTACCCAGCCCCCGAACCCAACCCCTCCTAGACTCCCTGAGCTCCCTCACACCTTCTAAGCCCCCCTAAACCCATCCCGATACCGACAAGCCCTTCTGGTCTTCCCTGAAACCCTAAACCCTAAACCCTAAACCCTAAACCCTAAACCCTAAACCCTAAACCCTAAGCGGGCCTGGCCGTTGTAGAGCTGCTCTAAGGTCACGCTGACTTCCGAGTTGGTGGCCGGGCCCTGATTCGGCGTTTGCGGCGTTTAGGGGCGTTTGGGTGGTTTAGGGTTTAGGGTTTAGGGTTCAGGGTTCAGGGTTCAGGGTTTAGGGTTTAGGGTTTAGGGTTTAGGGTTTAGGGTTTAGGGGTCGCGTGTAGGGCTTTTAGGGCTTTAGGAACTTGGGGCACATCATTGGGGCTTCTAACCGGATTGGCGTATGGGCTTTCGTGGAGGGTGCATGGGTTTGGGAATGCTTGTGAGACTTCAATTATGAGGTGTTGGACCCTACTTTGGAGTTGACCCTGGAAAAATGTATACAACCTTTGGTATAAGTAGCTATAATCGGAACCCAGAACCAACAAAAATATTCAAGTGTAGTACTCCAAAACTCAGCCTGGATGTTCTAGAGTCGAGCTTCGGAGAGCACTTGGACATGCTTAGAAGTCGGGGTTCACCATGAAGGCAAGCCGTCTAGGGTTTAGGGTTTAGGGTTTAGGGTTTAGGGCTTAGGTTTAGGGTTTAGGGTTTAGGGTTCAGGGTTTAGGGTTAGCCGTTCTCCCTAAACCCCAAACCCAAAACCACCCCCTAACAGCCCTTTGAAGAGCCCGTCAAACCCTGAACACGGAGCCCTGAACCCTAAAACGTAAATCCTTAAACCCTCAACCCTCAACCCTCAACCCTCAACCCGCAACTCTAAACCCTGAACCCTAAATGCCCTAAACGCCTGAACCCTAAACCCTAAACCCTAAACCCTAAACCCTAAACCCTAAACCCTAAACCCCGAACTGCCTTCTCCACCTTGTTCGCGGTCAACTGGTAGAGCATATGGAGCCCGGCTGCATCCTTGGACGGGAGCCCGAGGGCCGAAGCTTTCGGGTTGAGGTAGGGTTCTTAAGCTGAGGGTTTAGGGTTTAGGGTTTAGGGTTTAGGGTTTAGGGTTTAGGGTTTAGGGTTTAGGGTTTAGGGTTTAGGGTTTAGGGTTTAGGGTTTAGGGTTTAGGGTTTAGGGTTTAGAGGGGTGACCCTGAACCGTCAGCCCTCAACCCTGAGCCCAAAACCCCAAATACACTTAAAACAACCATAAACCCCAAACCCTGTAAACCCTACAAACCCTATAATCACTATAAACCTGCTACCCCAAGCCCAAAACCCTCCTCCTCATGTGCAGGCCCCGATCCCAACCGGATTCCCACCCTAAACCCTACACCCTCCACCCTAAACCCCAAGCCCAACCGGATCCCTTTCGATGGAATAGCGTTTGCTTGCGCCCGAAACCCCATTGTTTTGGTTTAAAGATGCTTTCGGGAACCCACCCAAAATATGGTTCTAAGCCTTGGACCCCGAACCTCCACTTGCAGAAAGTTCGTTAGGGCGTACGGTTTAGGGTTTATTGGGTCGAGGGTTTAGTTTAGGGTGTATAGGGTTTAGGGGGGATTAGGGTTTATAGGGTTGAGGTGTATAAAGAGTTTAGGGTTTATAGGGATCCCTAAACCCTAAACCCTAAACCCTCAACCCTAAACCCTAAACCCTAAATAACCATAAACCCAAAGGGTTCACAACGCCAGGTGGCAAAGACCGCGCGCTTGTCCTCGTCGCCGAGTATCTCCTTGGACTCGAAAACCCGGATCCCCCAATCGGCAAAAAAACGCTCGCCACCTCACCAACCCTAAACCGTAAACCGTAAACCCTAAACCCTGAACCCTGAACCCTGATAAACCCTAAGCCCTAAATAACCCTAAACCCTAAACCCTGAACCCTGAACCCTAAACCCTAAACCCTAAACCCTAAACCCTAAACCCTAAACCCTAAACCCTAAACCCTAAACCCTAAACCCTAACCCTAAACCCTAAACCCTAAGCTATGTATGCACCCTAAAGTCCAAGTCCACCTGAAGCTATGCGTCCAGAAGCCCCAAGCAGCAGCAACCTTCATGAGGGGTTGTGAGTTCGCCTAAAGGCTCCTATGTCGGGTTTAGGGTTAGGGCTATAACCCCCCTTGCCTAAAGGGGCTTGGTGTGTGTCCGGGTCGGACCAATTCTCCTTGATGTGATAGGTTTTCTTTAAGGAACTCAACCTACTGGTTTAGGCTTGGTTTAGGGTTTAGGGCTAGAGTTTAGGGTAAGGACAAACGAATGCAAGAGGTACTGCTGGGGGTCCCAGTGGAGGCATTGTGTCTTCTCCGGGTGTCGAGTATCGTGCGCGACATTTCCGGGCCAAGAAGAGGATTCTTAGAGTTTGGGGTTTGGGGTTTGGGGCTTGCCGTTTAGGGCTTAGGGTTCGGGATTTGGGGATTATAGGGCTGAAGGCACTCTGAGCGTCGTAAGCCTCGCGGATCTGGGCGAACCGAGCGCTCAAGGTCGGGTCGTTCCTCCAGTTAGAGACAACCCTAAACCCCAACCACCAAATTCTAAACCCCAAACCCTAAACCCCAAACCCGACACCCTGAAACCAAAGAAGTAGGGGTATCCTACTTCGGGGTTAAACTCGGTTACATACTGTCTAAGGTAGGCCCCTTAACCCACCCCTGATCCGATCAACACACACACACACATACACACCTCAAAAAACAAGGCGTGTGCAAAGTTGCTGTCAAGGTCTGAGCACGCACGGCCCTGGTAGCCCAGCAACCATATTAGAATAAGCGCATCCTTTTTGGGTTGGTTACTTAGCAAATGGAACCCATAGTTTAAAAAAAAAAGAAAAAATGGCAATGGGCTGCCAAGAGGCTCTCACGAGTTACTTGCCGGGGTCCGCGGCTACGAGGTGTTGTTCTTGGGGTCCACGACCTCCTCCTTTACACCCTGCGCAAGCTATGAATCGCGCAGCCCTAAACCCTAAACCCTGAACCTTAAACCTTAAACCCTAAACCCTACCATAAATACTATAATTCCTTAACCCTAAACTTTAACCCTGCAACTCCAAACCCTTAAACCCCAAGCTCCCCCAACCGCAGTCTGGCGTCTGCGTCTTGTCCGGATGGTATTTCAACGACAGCTTGCGCCAAGCCTGCAGGGGCTAAGGGTTTACAAGGGATTGCGGGCATGACTATGAGCTACAAGGGTTTGAAGGCTTATCTATTTCAACGACAGCTTGCGCCAAGCCTGCAGGGGCTAAGGGTTTACAAGGGATTGCGGGCATGACTGTGAGCTACAAGGGTTTGTAAGGCTTATCTCAGGTGCGTAGTTACATGGTCCCATCACATGCGCCCTTAATTCTGTAACACCCAGGGCACTAAACCCTAAACCCTAAACCCTAAACCCTAAACCCTAAACCCTAAACCCTGAACCCTGAACCCTGAACCCTGAACTCTGAACCCTGAACCCTGAACCCCAAACCCTAAACCCTAAACCCTAAACCCGAAACCCTAGACCCTAGACCCTAAACCCTAAACCCTAAACCCTAAACCCTAAGCCCTAAACCCTAAACCCTAAACCCTAAACCACTGAGGATCCTTACATCCTGGTCCCAGCAAGGGCCTGCTTGATGTCCTTGTCGGCGGCACCGCTATCCAGGCCCAGCTCCTGATCCGAAGTCTGGGCCCTTGATTAGGGTTTAGGGTTTAGGGTTTAGGATTTAGGGTTTAGGGTTTTTCTAGGGTTTTAAGGTGCAGGGGCTTGGTGTTTAGGTTGGAGGACCCCCCCCCCCCCCCCTTCCACGCGAGCTCGAGAAGCGTAGGCCGCAACATGGAACCCTTACCGCCGTACGCGCTAAACCACAAAAAAACACAAGGCTCCGGAGTAACCCTGTACTGACCTCACAATAACCTAAACCCTAAATCCTAAACCCTAAACCTCCCAAACCCATAATCACCCGAGGACCTCCAGGTTTGTCACGGGGGACACTGAGTGTCCTGGGTTTGGAGGGCTTAGGGTTGAGGGTTTAGGGTTCGGAGGGCTTCCCCGGGATCCTACACCCTAATGCAGAACACCCTAAGACCTGAAATGTTGGGGGCCTGAACCTTAGATACCCTCAGGGTTCAGGGTTAGGGCGGTTCGGGCTTAAGGTTTAGGGTTCCGGGTCTGTGCGTAGAGTCCTAAACCCTAAACCCTAAACCCTAAAACCCCCTAAACCCTAAACCCTAAACCCTAAACCCTAAACCCTAAACCCCTAAACCCTAACCCTAAACCCTCACCCTATCTGAGGCCTCGTAGAGCGTGGCTTCCGCAGCACATTCGTCTGCGCAGGAGAAGGCTCAGACCACTCCCCGTGGCTGCCTCGTCCAGGGCTCAGGGCTTTGGGGTTTTTGGTTTAGGGTCTAGTTTTAGGGTTTAGGGTTGGGTTAGGGTTTAGGGTTTAGGGCTCAGGGTTTGGGGATGTTTGGGGGCACATGACTAGGTTGCAAGTTGGTATTTCCCCTAAGTGTCCATGTACCCATATGGTAGATATCTGGGTCCTAATGCACTATATAGGAACCCCTTTAAGGCCCAAGTATGCAGACTATATAATACCCTAATCCCTAAAAACCCTAAACCCGAAACCCTAAATAGTACTATATAGGTGCATAGGCCTAGGGTAAAGCTGACTTGTTCAGATCTTTTATGAACAGTGGGTCGGCTAACGTGCCTGGATAGAAGGAAAGTAAGCCAGCGCCAGTTACGGGGGGGGGGGAGGGGTCCGAAACCCAGCTAAACCCTAAACCCCACACCCTAAACCCTAAACCCTAAACCCTGGACCCTGAACCCTAAACCCTAAACACTTATAAACCCTAAACCCTATAAGAGCCAGAGCCCGCTTGTGCGCCATGGTGCAGCCCGGCTTTCGGACGATACGGCCCCCGCCGCACTCGCAGTAGCCACCTCGAGGCCACATGCTTCCACCAGGGTTTAGGGTTTAGGGTTTAGGGTTCAGGATTTATTGTTTAGGGTTCCAGGGAAAACCGCACTAGGGTTCGGGTTTGGGGCTCGGTTTGGGTTCGGATTAGGGCTTAGGGGTCAGCTGCTACTGTCCCCATGCTCCTCCGTTCCTGATTGAGCATCTTGGGCATCAATGAACGATCTCTGAACCGCCCTAGCGCTACATCCATC
This sequence comes from Symbiodinium natans, assembly GCA_905221605.1. Classification (NCBI taxonomy): domain Eukaryota; class Dinophyceae; order Suessiales; family Symbiodiniaceae; genus Symbiodinium; species Symbiodinium natans. The sequence goes on along the minus strand of CAJNDS010002073.1, from coordinate 425,500 downwards.
AAGGCAAGATGCTCATAGTCGAGGCAATGGATGCATTGCAGGGCTGATCCTGCTTGATCATTCCAGAGAACTTTGGTCAAGCCAGCTCTACCACCGGGTTTAGGGTCCCAACCCCCCGCCCCCCCAGCCTGCCCCCAAGAAAGCACGAAAACAAGGGAATCATGAGTGGAACTAGATCCTTCCGAAGCATGTCTGAAACGAGATGCACCGAAGGCTATGGCTGTTTCCGAAAGAAAGCTGTCCTCCTTCACTAAACCCTGCACCAAAAAACACCCAAAACACCCTAAACCATAAACACCCTAAACCCAAAGATCGTTGCTCTGCGGGCCCCACTGAACGTTGCAACTCCACTGCCACTTAGACTTAAGTATGTCCCAGAACAGCATGAGAATTCGGGTGCGTGCACTCAACTCGCCCCAACAAAACCTAAAGTCAAGATTAGGAGTTAAGGCTTTGCCCCAAACCCACCTCCCCTTCCCCAACAAGAAAAACAGCAAACATCGTAAACCCTACAACACCAACCCCCCCCCCCCCCCCTGCAGGGTTTAGGGTTCTTCCGCCCCGCCCCACCCCGAACTTCAGGAAAAGGTCCTTGTCCGGCTCTCGCGGGCCGTCAGCAGAGCAACTGCCCGTCTGCCGCCAGCTCACGCACGTGTAGCGCTCCGCCTCACAAGGGTTTAGGTTTAGGGTTTAGGTTTGGGTTTAGGGTTTAGGGGCGCGCCGCCTCCCAAAGAGCAAAAACTAACTGGCTGGTTCTTAGGAGGGGAATGAGGGAATTAGGTACCCTCCATGATCCCTTGTAAAGGGTATATATAGGCCCCGAATTCCCTCATTCCCTACTAAGAACCGGGGAAAAAATGTCCTCCATGAAAGGTGTCTGGGGTCTAGGGTTCAGGGGAGTTTCTTATAGGGACCAAACGAACCCTGAACCCTTTTAGGGTTCATGTGGTCCCCTGGGCTCATGATGCTCTTCCCCCAGCTTCTGCAGCTCATGTACCAGCAAGGGTTTAGGGTTTAGGGTTTAGGGTTTAGGGTTTAGGTGTCGCGTTTCCCCTTCCAGCTCGGGTACTTTCGGCAGCCTTGATTTTCTCGCACCCCCTGGCATCGCATGCCCTGGGCATGGGTGTCGGGCAGCGTCCCTGGCGCTCCTAAACCCTAAACCCTAAACCCTAAACCCTAAACCCTAAACCCTAAACTTGTTTTTCTCCTCGCGGTGGCCGCCACATGTTGTTGTGCAGGGTCCCGTAAGCAACAACACCACTGACCTGCGGGGTTGAAGCGTGTACTCGGCATGCCTTGAAAAAACATGGGGCTTGTATAGTGGAGTCCTGGGTTTAGGAGTTAGGGTTCAGGGTCCCTAAACCTAAACCCTAAACCCTAAACCCCAAACCCTATAAAGCCTATAAAGCCTATAAAGCCTGTACACCCTAAACCCGAAACCCTAAACTTTATAAAGCTCCTCCAGGCCTGCAGGCACTCCGTGGCACAGCGGAGCGGCCGGTGGTCGCAGGAGACCGCGCGGGCGTAGAACTTCTGACCGTTCAGCGAGCACTGGCCTCCCAGAGACTTCGCAAGCTCTTCTACCAAGGTTCAGGTTTTAAGGGACAGGGTTTAGGGTTTAGGGTTCAGGGTTTAGGGTTTAAGGGTTCAGGGCTTAGGGTTTAAGGGTTAGGGGTTAGGGTTTAGGCCAATATGTATGCATGTATGCATGAATGGCTAATAACACATATACATATACATATACATATACATATACATATACATATACATATACATATACATATACATATACATATACATATACATATACATATACATACACATATGCATATACATATACATAGATAGATAGAAAGATAGATAGATAGATATATTATACATATATATATCTATAGATTTGGCTTGGGCCCTACTACTAAAGCGGTGAAACATGTTTGACTTCAGCAGCGGTCATATGATCTACCCCCCCCCCTTCGCTCTCCCTTCATGATTCCCTTAGTTGAGCTTAGTTGCCAACCCCATACCCTCAGGAAGGTTATGGGCAACCATTGGACGTCTTAGTTACACTTAGGATTTTTCTTCAGCCCAGAACTTTCCGGCAAACTTTCCGGACAATTGTGGCTTGAAGATTGAAGATGCCAGGGAAGAAAAACCCAGCATGTTCAATCTTCAATCTTCAATCCCAACTTTCCCGAAAATGTTTCAAAACTTTTCCGGAAGACTTTCCGGGAATTTTCCTTCAATCCGGAACTTTGGGATTGAAGGAAAACTCCCGGAGAACGTTCCGGAAAAAAATGGAACATTTTCTGGAAATTTTGATTGAAGATTGAAGATGCTGGGGATTTTTTCCCTGGCATCTTCAATCTTCAAACTTCAATCCCAAGTTCCCGGAAACATCCGGAAATGTTCGCGGGTTTTCCAGTTTATTTCAAGCCGGAAAGATGTCATATAGTTAATCTCTATATTTCTGGGAACATCCTGTTTTTATCTCGCTGTCATGTGTAGAATATACACGTATAGGTGTGTGAGTAGTGGCACCCCCCTCCCAGACCCTCAAAACAATAAGTTTATTATGAGGCCTCTGAAATGGTAGGTACGGGGGGGGGGGGCGGGGGTGACCATATATGTATATATAAATATAGATATACATATATATATATATTTATTTATTTTTACATACATACATACATACATACATACATACATACATACATACATACATACATACATACATACATACATACATATACACATATATATATATATATAAACATACCTAGGCTCCTACATCAAGGTCTTCCTTCGAGACCCTTTTGTGGAGGTCTTGCCACCCAATTCAGATCCACGCATCTGAGTGCCCGGCAGTAGCCGCTACGACCAGTGCCGATCTCCTGCAGGGCTTCACCCGATCCGCCCGGTCAAAAGGGACTTTAGGGTTTGGGGTTTAGGGCTTAGGATGGCTTGGGGGCTTGACAACATTCCGAAACTCCCCCGACACGACCCAAACTTGAAGAAACACTAGCTCAGAGGTCGGGTTCGGGTCCCAGACCGGCCCAAAAAGCACAAAAACCCAAAGAGGTTGGCTCAAGAGGACCGAAGTGGAGACAGAACAGGCTGGGAACACATATTTCCGTTGATTTCCCCCCCCCCCCCCTCCCCCAGAAAGAAACACCCAAACCACCAAACCTGAAAACGACTAAGCATTGATGGTCACTTGTAGAGGCAGCTACTTCCTTGTTCGGGAATTTTTTGGGGGGTATATAGTGATTCTGCCTCCAACATGGCTAAATAAAGAGTATTCCAAAGCCCAAACCCTAACCTTACCTAGATCTCCACTTGTGCTTTTTTGGGGCGAGACGTCTAATTTCTTGATGTGCTGTCCAAAACCAGTAAATTAGCGCCGCACAAAGACGAAGTACAATTCGGGATCTACTCAAAACCCAAAATCCTAAACCCTAAACCCTAAACCCTAAACCCAAAATCTAACTTGACCCTGAGCCCTGAACTTCCAGCGCCTCATCACAGGATTGGTCTCCTTCCTTCTCGCGGGCGCCCTTCCCAAGAAAGCCGCAGAAGGGTTTAGGGTTTAGGATTTAGGGTTTAGGGTGCTTCCCCAGGCCCGACACGAGACTTTACATGCATCATGGTTCTCGGCCACGAAAACCTGAGAATCAACACGGCTTGTTACTATGGCTCAAGCTTAGCTTAGTCGTTCGAAGTCGGGGATAAGGGAATCTGCGCTTAAACCGCAAACTCGAAACCCTAAACTCTTTTCAGGGATGATCGATGGTACCTTCAGCCTTGTCCCCTACTTCCCTACGCAAAACCACTGGAATCCCTAAAGTCCCGAAAGTTCATATCCTCAACCCCAACAGGTTTAGGGTTTTGGGTTCTGGGGCATGAATCTCATGACCCAAAAGCCTAGCATCCTCAACCCTTAACCATCTTACCCGCACTCTAAATGTGGCTACGAGGCAAGCCAACAAGTCCCACAGGTAGGGGCCCTCTTACGCTTAGCTATAATACTTGTAACTCGACTTCGGGGGCTGCGGGGGGCTCCTCCCTGTATCACTTTCCGAAACCCCACATGCAGCCTTGGGGTTGCAACCAGCCGTCTGACGCCACCGCACGCAGCGGAAGTCCTTTGGGTTTAGGGGCTAGTATGTAGAGTTTATGGCCAATTGGACCTTGGGCTGTGGGGTTTAGGGTCTACTAACCCTTAAACTCTGGAGTTTAGGGCCTATTGGTCTTGGGCTTTGGGGGTTAGGCCTACCGAGCCTTGGACTTCCGGGTTTAAGGGCGATTGGTCTTAGGCTGTTGAGTTGGGGGTCTGCTGGGTCTTGGGCTTTAGGGTTTGAGGGCTACCGGGCCTTGAGCTTGAGGGTTTAGGAGGGGCTACTGGGCTTTGGGTTTTAGGGTTTAAGTTGTTTTGCCTATTGTTGTGAGACCCAATGGGGGGTGGGTATTTCTTCGTCGCTTGACCACCCGCTTGACTAGTGAATGCCTGGACTTCAGATGCTGAATCTAAACCCGAAACCCAAGACCAAAGGCGTCGGTATCCGATCCTTGCCATGTTGGGGGGGGGGGGGGGGGGTCCTTGACCCTAAAGACCCCTGAAGCACGGCAAACCATTCGATGAAATATGTTTTGCGTTGTGTTTGCGCGGCCTTGGGTTGGTTTAGGGACTAGGGATTAGGGTTTAGGGTTTAGGGTTGTCCTAAACCCTCCCTCCCCCACACCAAAAAAAAACTTGACTCATCCACCACCGCCACTGGAGTCCTTCAATGCGCCCGCAGAGCACCCACCTGCAGGACAGCTCTCATCTGCGACCACCTGGGTTCAGGGTGTAGTGGTTTAGGGTTTAGGGTTTTTGGTTTAGGGTTTAGGGTTTAGGGTTCCGGGTTTAGGGTTTAGGGTTCAGGGTTAGGGTTTGGGGCTTGTGGAGGCTTAGGGGTTAGGGTCTGCGGTTTAGGATTTAGGGTCAGGTTGTAGAGTCCAGGGGTCTGGAGGTTTATGGTAGTCTGGGGGTTCACGAGGGTTTGGGGTTTAGGGTGTCCGTTTTCTCAACTAGAGCCCCTTCTCCTGTAGGAACTTCCTATAGAGGGACTTTGTGGCCCAAGTATATAACAATCAGGTACATGAACCTTCTAAGAAAGAGACCATATTCAGGGACGATGCACTTACCATTCGTGGGGACCTGGTTTTACCCCTTTTTTTGCTGCGTGGGGCATCTAGGCGGAACCTATGTCGCCGACAATTGCACGACTCGTGTTCAAGGTCGATTGTCAAGTCCCCGCTCCTGTAATATGGTGGGGATTTAGGAAAATAGGGGTTACCCACCCCTTAAATTTTTACCCCAAATAAACTAGCATCCGCCCCTAACAAGGGTACCCCAATTTTCGGAAACCCGCATATGTGCCCTTCTACACTAGGCCCTCTCATTGCCAGCCTTAAACACCTTGACCCTTCCCCCCCAAACAGCTAAACCGAGACAGCTAAACTGTGAAACCAACCACCAACCAAGACCCTTAGTAGGCAGAAGCCCAAGAACCTTGTGTGGGAACTTCCCAAAATACGGGTCCCCCGAATCTGCCCCCAAATGCTACAATGCCAATGAGAGGAACCTCCAGAAAGGGCACCCCCAAAGACCAAAAGCCTAAGCCCTAAACCCCAAGCCCGACCTAAAGGCTCCTATGTATATAGTACCTTTTTGGGGTAGTATACTAGAAACCCCTATCATTAACCCAACAAGGAACTATACATTAGCGCCTTCCAGGTAAACCCGAACCCGAAACGCCCAAAACCTTCGTTGCCGCGCAGGCGCTCGTGGGAGCAGGCTGCAAAGCCAGAACAGCGCTGGGGCCCCGAAACGGCCGGAAGATGAGGGCATGCTGTCTGCTGTTTTTTTAGGGGTTGTCAAGGGCTCCGGCCCTTGCGGAGCCTTCAGGGCTTTAGGGGTTTAGGGCTGTAGGGTTGAGGGTTTAGGGGTTTGGGGGTGTCAGGGCTTTTTGGGGGCTGTTCTGCTTGAGGGTGGCGGTTGGATGCAAGCCCCCTATGAGAGGGTTTAGGGTTTAGGGTTTAGGGTTTAGGGGTTTAAAGCTTGTCCGCCATGCTCCGACTTGCTCATCGCTCCCAGTCCCTAAGTTGCTGCTTTTGTTAGAAGTTTGGCCTTCTTGAGGAAGGACGGGCTCAAGGAGCTGAGGATCTGACCCGTTTTATTTGCGTTTCTACTTTGGTTAACAGTATATGCTTTAGGGGGGAAAACCCTAAACCCAAACCCCTAAACCCTAAACCCTCAACCCTAAACCCTAAACCCTAAGCCCTAAACCCTAAGCTTCCTCTCTCGGGGCTTCGGTCATCTCATGCCTGGGTTGAGCCAGAATGCCACAAGACAGCGCGCCTCCCTCAGTCAGCCCCTAGAGAACAGAAGTACACCCCATGTAGGGTTTAGGGTTTAGGGTTTAGGGTTTAGGGTTTAGGGTTTAGGGTTTAGGGTTTAGGGTGGTTTGGGGTTGTTTAGGGTTGTTTAGGGTTTAGGGTTTAGGGTTTAGGGTTTAGGGTTTAGGGTTTAGGGTTTAGGGTTTAGGGTTTAGGGTTTAGGGTTGGGTTTACGGTTTAGGATAGGGGTTTAGGGTCTAGGGTCTAGGGTTTAGAGTTAAAAGTGAAACCCTAAACCCCTAAACCTGTATGAGCCCGTCACTGTGGGCTCCAAGAGTCCCCACCAAGGAATTCGGGTCACTTGGGATACTCACCGTCGTCGCTTGACACCTCCAGCTTGTCATCAGGCCGCGGCTACTGCCAATTCCGTTAGGGTTTAGGGTTAGTAGTACCCTGAACCTCCAAGTACAGCCCCCAAACCAACGCCAGGAGCAACTGCCACACGCAACGCGGCAAGGGCGCCTGTACCGCGGCTTCCGCTGCGCCAGCCTTGAAGGAACCGAGAAGTCCTAAATGTAAACCCTTATAAGGCTCCAACCCTAACCCTGAAACCCTAAACCCTAAACTCGAAATCCTAAACCTTAGACCTTATAGACCCTAAACCCTAAACCCCAAACCCTGAACCCTAGAGGAACACCCTTCCCAACAGCAGCGAAAGGACTCACACCCCCACTGAGACATCGACCTCGAATCTACACCGAGGGTTCAGGACGTTCAAGGCATGAGGGTCGGCTCTAAACCTCAAACCCCCCCAAAATGCCTAAAACCTTAGCCCAATAGTGCTGCAGGTTTGAATCTTCGCTGCCCAAGTGAGGGCCGCGCCAGGACGCCTGTGATGGAAAAGAGGAGCGCCAAACGAGCCTCCACGTGGTCTTGAAGGGGTTTGGGGTCAATCCTTTACCCGAAGCTCTCAGCCCTCAAAGACTAAGGGCCATGTTACTATACAAACTCCTAAGCTGAGGAATTATATCCTAACCCTAAACTCTAAACCCTAAACCCATTGTAGCCGATTGAGACTTAGAACCCACTCAAAAGGGCCCCGGAGGGGAGGCCCTGATTTTGGAACCTAACGTTCCTTCTCGAGTAAACCAACTTGAGGGGGTTTCGGAGACCCGAAACCTCAGACTGCAGGTTTTGCAACCTTAAACCCTAAACCCTAAACCCTAAACCCCCGAGGAGTTCTAGATGCTTCCAGTTTTTGGCGGTGTCCTTCAAACCCTCAACCCTAAACCCTAAACCCTAAACCCCAAGCCCTAAGCCCTAAGCCCTAAGCCCTAAGACCTAAACCCTCAGCCTTAAGCCCTAAGCCCTAAGCCCTGAGCCCTAAGCCCTAAGCCCTAAGCCCTAAGCCCTAAGCCCTAAGCCCTAAGCCCTAAGCCCTAAACCTCCACTGTTGTTCCAACAAGCCCCGAGTCGAACTTGCGGTTGAGGCTTCCCCCTCTGGGGTCAGGCCCCGGGGACCCCGGAAATCAGGCCTCTAAAGAGAGATGCCAAGCTTGCGAAGCCCTACACCCTCAGGCCTAAACCCTAAACCCTAAACCCTAAACCCTAAACCCTAAACCCTAAACCCTAAACCCTAAACCCTAAACCCTAAACCCTAAACCCTAAACCCTAAACCCTAAACCCGTGAAAAACCCTGTCCTCCTCAGACTCCAGGCCCCAAAATCCCTACATCGCAGTCCCATCACAGAGAGCCCCCTGGTTCTAAGTAGGTTTAGAAGGCCCCCGGAGTTAAAGAGAGATGTATATATTAACTGAGTTGAGTTGTGTCTGTATATATATATATGGTACCCCCCCCCAAAGATCTAGGTATTTTCCTGGTTTTGGGATCTGTTTTAGGGTTTTAGGGTTGGGGGTGGGGGGCTAGCTAAACATGGAAATCTCAATATGGACATGTAAATCTTGATATGTGCGAGTCTTCATATGTGCGTGGTCGCATTTTCAAATTGTGAGCCCGATTGAAAACGATTGAAACGATTGAAATTCAATCGGGGGCCCGATTGAAAAACGATTGAAACGATTGAAATTCAATCGGAGACCGGATTGAAGATTGAAGATTGAAGATTCCCGGAAAGCTTTTTTCTGGGAATCTTCAATCTTCAATCTTCAATCCGGCCCCCGATTGAATTTCAATCGTTTCAATCGTTTTTCAATCGGGCCCCCGATTGAATTTCAATCGTTTCAATCGTTTTTCAATCGGGTTCACGTCTTGTAAAGTGTCAGAATTAGCTTTCGTGACGTCGCTCAAGATCACGTGTCTTCGCAGACATTCCACTCGAAATATACTTGACCATTTGTGTTTGTAATACTCGCAATGGCTCGCATCCCAGTGGCTGGCTCAGTCTTATGGTTTTTATTGGTTTTTGCGGTGTTTCGGGAGCGTGGGTCCCACGCTAAAAATCGGTTTTACCGATGTTTTTGAAAGCCTACCTTCAAAATAACATCGGTAAAACCAATGTTTTTGAAAGCCTACCTTCAAAAAACATAGGTAAAACCAATGTTATTGAAGGCCTACCTCTAAAAAAACATCAGTAAAACCGATGTTTCGTGAGCCCATGCTCCCAAAACATCGCAAAAAAAACAATTAAAAAAACATGTCAAAAACCATGATTTTCGAAACTAGTGGCTGGGGTGGCCGGCCGAGTAGTTTCAGAAACCATAGTTTTTATGTTTCTTATTGGTTTTTGCGGTGTTTCGGGATCGTGGGCTAAACCTTTAAGCCCTGTAGGCTATACGGTTAAGGTTTAAAGGTTTAGGGTTGAAAAGTTCAACAGTCAGCCCATAGAGTTTAAACCTTAAGGGTCCTAAACGCTTAACCTTTAAACCCTATAGGCCATAGGGTTAAGGTTGAAAGGCTTAGGGTTTAAGATTTTGGCATTAAAACACAAGCCCATAGAGCTTAAGCCTTAAGGGTTTAAGGTTTCAGCATTGAAACGATAACCCTAAGCCCTTTAGGGTCAGAACCTTGAAGCCCTGTAGGGCTCTAAAACGTTAACAGGGTTTAACCCTATAGGCGTTGAATGTATAAATGCCCAGACATTACGCTCTCTTTAACCTTTCAGCCCTATAGGGTCTAAAGGCTTAGGGTATTTCTTAAGCCCTGAGGGTGTAAAACCTTAAGCCCTCAAGGTGGGCTTGGGTTTAAATGCCTAAATCTTGAACCCTAAACCTTTAAACCTTAACCCTATAGCCTATAGGGTTTAAAGGTTAAGCGTTTAGGCCCCTTAGGGTCTGAACTCTATAGGCTTACTTTTAAAACCTAAACCCTTAAACCTTGACCCTATAGCCTATAGGGTCTAAAGGTTAAGCGTTTAGGCCCCTTAAGGTTAAGGGTCCTAAACGCTTAACCTTTAAACCCTATAGGCCATAGGGTTAAGGTTGAAAGGCTTAGGGTTTAAGATTTTGGCATTAAAACACAAGCCCATAGAGCTTAAACCTTAAGGGGGGTCCAAAGGCTTAGGGTATTTCTTAAGCCCTGAGGGTTTAAAACCTTAAACCCTTAAGGTGGGCTTGGGTTTAAATGCCTAAATCTTGAATCCTAAACCTTTAAACCTTAACCCTATAGCCTATAGGGTTTAAAGGTTAAGCGTTTAGGCCCCTTAGGGTCTGAACTCTATAGGCTTACTTTTTAAACCTAAACCCTTAAACCTTGACCCTATAGCCTATAGGGTCTAAAGGTTAAGCGTTTAGGCCCCTTTTGGTTAAGGGTCCTAAACGCTTAACCTTTAAACCCTATAGGCCATAGGGTTAAGGTTGAAAGGCTTAGGGTTTAAGATTTTGGCATTAAAACACAAGCCCATAGAGCTTAAACCTTAAGGGGGGTCCAAAGGCTTAGGGTATTTCTTAAGCCCTGAGGGTTTAAAACCTTAAACCCTTAAGGTGGGCTTGGGTTTAAATGCCTAAATCTTGAATCCTAAACCTTTAAACCTTAACCCTATAGCCTATAGGGTTTAAAGGTTAAGCGTTTAGGCCCCTTAGGGTCTGAACTCTATAGGCTTACTTTTAAAACCTAAACCCTTAAACCTTGACCCTTTTGCCTATAGGGTCTAAAGGTTAAGCGTTTAGGCCCCTTAAGGTTAAGGGTCCTAAACGCTTAACCTTTAAACCCTATAGGCCATAGGGTTAAGGTTGAAAGGCTTAGGGTTTAAGATTTTGGCATTAAAACACAAGCCCATAGAGCTTAAACCTTAAGGGGGGTCCAAAGGCTTAGGGTCTTTCTTAAGCCCTGAGGGTTTAAAACCTTAAACCCTTAAGGTGGGCTTGGGTTTAAATGCCTAAATCTTGAATCCTAAACCTTTAAACCTTAACCCTATAGCCTATAGGGTTTAAAGGTTAAGCGTTTAGGCCCCTTAGGGTCTGAACTCGAGATCTATAGGCTTACTTTTAAAACCTAAACCCTTAAACCTTGACCCTATAGCCTATAGGGTCTAAAGGTTAAGCGTTTAGGCCCCTTAAGGTTAAGGGTCCTAAACGCTTAACCTTTAAACCCTATAGGCCATAGGGTTAAGGTTGAAAGGCTTAGGGTTTAAGATTTTGGCATTAAAACACAAGCCCATAGAGCTTAAACCTTAAGGGGGGTCCAAAGGCTTAGGGTATTTCTTAAGCCCTGAGGGTTTAAAACCCTAAACCCTTAAGGTGGGCTTGGGTTTAAATGCCTAAATCTTGAATCCTAAACCTTTAAACCTTAACCCTATAGCCTATAGGGTTTAAAGGTTAAGCGTTTAGGCCCCTTAGGGTCTGAGCTCTATAGACTTACTTTTAAAACCAAAACCCTTCAACCTTGACCCTATAGCCTATAGGGTCTAAAGGTTAAGCGTTTAGGCCCCTTAAGGCTTTAACTCTATGGGCCTGCTATTGAACTTAAACCCTAAACCATTAAACCTTAGCCCTATAGCCTATAGGGCTTAAAGGTTAAGTGTTTAGGCCCTGTACGCTAAGATTTACACTCGATGGGCTTAGGTTTAAATGCCTAAATCTTAAGGCCTAAACCTTTTAAGCCTTAACCCAAAAGGGTTTTACGGTTAAGGGTTCAGGTTTAAATGGCGGTTAAATCTTCAACTTCACATCGCCTCCGGGCCCATGCAAGTATTCAACTTGATATCGCTAAATCATGAAAATACCTAGATCGTTGGGGGGGGGGTAGCATATATATATATATATATTTATTTATATTTATGTATATATATATATTCTTTTTTTTCACTTCACTGATTTTTCGTCCCTGCCTTCTCATAAGGTCCCCCCCCATTATTTAGGGTAGCCAAGAAAAGGACCATACTTTAGAGAACTCTCTCTCTCTCTCTATACATAATATGTATATGTATACAATATAATATATAATATACTATAATATAAATATAACAAGAAGCAGAATATGAACAATAACAATAATAATAACAAAAATATAATATACTACAATATACTACAATATAATATAATATAATAGAATATAATAAAATATAATATAATATAACATATGCATGTACTTACCTTGACCTAGAACCCCAAAACCCTCTCTGTCAGTTCCCTGAATTCTGGTCTCCAGGCGACTCTCTGAAGAGCCTTTTTGTGGTAAAGCCCATGCCCCCGAAATCCCCAACTCCTGCAGTCTACCCTCCCCTAAACCCTCAAACTCAAACAATCAACCCTAAACAAGAATTAGAAAAATATTTCCAAGTACCCCTAAGTAAACTCATCTAAACCCTAAACCCTAAACCCTAAACCCTAAACCCTGAACCCTAAACCCTAAACCCTAAACCCTAAACCCCTAAATCCTAAACCCCTAAATCCTAAACCCCTAAATCCTAAACCCCTAAACCCTAAACCCTAAACCCTAAACCCCTAAACCCCTAAACCCTAAACCCTAAATCCTAAACCCTAAACCCTAAACCCTAAACCCTAAACCCTAAACCCATCCTGTTGGCCTCCTTTGGTGCCGCAGAGTCCCTGGCAGACCTGCTTTGGGGAGACAGGGCCCAGGTCCCTGAGTGCCCTAGGAGAATGGAAATTAGGGTTTGGGGTTTGGGGTTTAGGGTTTAGGGTTTAGGGTTTAGGGTTTAGGGTTTGGGGTTTGGGGTTTGGGGTTTGGGGTTTAGGGTTTAGGGTTTAGGGTGTAGGGTTCAGGTAGGGCGTTTAGAGGGTTTAGGAGCCAACAGTTTGTTTACATAACTAGAGGGGACGAAAACAGACGGGCTGAATGCACTTCCCTGGATCCCCAGCAACCAAGGCCAAGAGGGGGTGGTTCTTGGTAGGGAATTCGGGTTTAGGGTTTAGGGTTTCGGGTTTAGGGGTAGCTTTGAAATGCTTTTCTGTGTAGGGAATTAGGGAAGACGGTACCTCACGATACTGTACCGTGCTGCCCTTTGAAGGGCCTCTACGAAGGCCAATACCCCTTGGTCTGCACGAAGAACCAGCAAGATGTGGGCGTACTGAAGATTGCAATCCCTAAGGGCGTACTGAAGATTGCAATCCCTAAGCCCTAAACCCTAACGCTTAAGGGGGGACAATGGCCCTACCAGGCACCCAATGGTGTTCATTGAGAGGGCCAGGACAGGTTTGGGGGTTGAGGGGATTTGAAGTATGGGCCCTCAATTTGGGTCCCCTGTTATAACCCTTATATACACTATACATAAATAGTAGGGGCCCATACTTCCGATGTCTTTAAATTCCGATAGTTAAACACGGGTAAGGGACCATGCTAAGGGCCCATGGTTCCAGCCTTAGAAATTGGTGTTGGCATCTGCTTTCAAAAGACAGCCCCTTCCTTTTAAGTTGGTATCTCCTTTAAGGGCTACGGTTTACGAAACTCCTGTTGCCTGGCGACTGCGTTGCTGATGTCGCTGCCCACCTGCGGGTAATCTGCTTAGACTTAGGATGAGCGAGCTTAGGGTTGGGCTTGGCTTTGGGATCGTCGAGCTTGCATGAAAGGCAAGTGTGCTGGTCTCCTTGCAAAGCTGCGCAGTATTCAAAGGTGTGTATATAGATATATTCACATGTACAGCAAGCATGTAAGGCCCTGGTTTTCTCGGTGTTTATCCGAAAAGCCCCGAACCTGAAAGCCTGCCTGGCCCTAACCCCAAACCCCGAACCCTAAACCTCTAAACCCAAAACCCTAACCCTAAACCTTTTTTTGAACCCTTCCTAAACCCTATACAAACCCTAAAGCCCTAAAGCCCTAAACCCCTATAATCCCCAGATCTAGGGGACCAAACCCTAAACCCTAAACCCTAAACCCTAAACCCTAAACCCTAAACCCTAAACCCTAAAAACCCTAAACCCTAAACCCTAACCCCCCCCCCCCCCCCCCAGCCCCCAGCCCAAAGACTGCCTGGAAAGTCGAGACAGCCGTGGTCACTTCGAAGACGCACTGGAAGGCCAGCAGCACCTTGGCATGGGTTTAGGGGTTTAGGTTTAGGGGTTTAGGGGTTTTAGGGGGTTAGGGGGTTAGGGGTTTAGGGGTTAGGGGGTTAGGGGTTTAGGGGTTTAGGGGTTTAGGGGTTTAGGGGTTTAGGGGTTTAGGGGTTTAGGGGTTTAGGGGTTTAGGGGTTTAGGGGTTTAGGGGTTTAGGGTTTAGAAAGGCCTTTGTTGACTTAGTAAGTAGGGTTAGGAAATTGGATTATGGGGGATTAGTAAAGGCTTTCGCTTGGGGTTTCGGGTTTAGGGGTTGAGGAGTCGGGATTCCACGGTTTGGGGTTTAGGGCTAGGATTGCAGACGTTTAGGATTTAGGTTTCGGCTCGGTTTAAGGCTTACTCGGGTGTCTCGGGTTTGGGGGGGGGGGGGGGGGGGGGGGCTTGAGGAGGTCATGTGTAGGGTCTAGGGGGGGCTCCTCCCTGCTAAGAACCGGGGCGTCTGGGACGTTCACAAGGCCTACCGGGCGCATGGGGGCTCCTCTCCCATGGGCGGGTGATGAGCATAAGTATGAGGAGAGATATCCGGATGAAGCTAAAGACAAAGATTGGTACATGTGAGTGTGAGTAACAAGGACTGTACCTGTTGTACAGTGGCTTGCAGTGCGGCCTCTGCTATGGGAGTTTTGTTGCTTCAGCTAGGGCTGGGATCCCAGCAAAGGACTACGCCACCAGACGTTTGAAACATACAAACACACAAACACACAAACACACAAACAAACAAACAAACAAACAAACAAACAAACAAACAAACAAACAAACAAACAAACAAACAAACACACACACACACACACACACACACACATACACATATACATGGGAACAAATACACTGTTACACAGGATAGAACGGGCGTTAGGGTTTGGAACTCAGAAAGGGCTTCGAATTTTGGATTAAGGGTTCAGGGCACAAGTCTTTTTGTTAAGGGTTGTTTAGGGCTTGAACTTATGATTTGAAGGGTTTAGGGCTTAACACGCCCGAAGTTTAGAGTTCAACCCTAAACCCTAAACCCTAAACCCTAAACCCTATACCCTCCTTTTTGCTTTGCCTCCTCGCCGTCTTCTGCACCGAACGAACTGCAGAGTCGCAGCTCGGGGTTCAGCGCCTTCCTCTGCAGCGCGAAGCGACCGGCCTGCATGGTCTTGGCTGGTTCTAGGAGTGTTGGTTTGGGGTTTGGGGTTTGGGGTTTGGGGTTTGGGGTTTAGGGTCTAGGGTCTAGGGTTTAGGGTTCAGGGTTGAGGGTTGAGGGTTGAGAGTTGAGGGTTTAGGGTTTAGAGCTTAGGATTTAGGGTTTAGGGTTTTAAGGGTCTGAGGTTTCATGAGGAATCCGGAAAGAGACCTCCAAACCACGCAACAAGAAGCCGAGCCAGTGTGAGGGTTTAGGGTTTAGGGTTTAGGGATTAGGGTTTCGGGTTTAAGGTTTTGGGCTCGGGGTTTGCGATTTGGGGTTTGGGCTTTGGGCTTTCGGGCTCAGAGGGCTGACAGAAAGCACAGCCTAAACAAGGGGCAAGCACTTGCATGTATCCATGTAGTATATATTTGGGCCCTAAAGCTACTACGTAGTATATGGGAACCCCTTGAAGGCCCAAGTATGCTGTGTATAGGTATACCCGGACCCTTAAGGGTTCAAAGGAGTCCCTAAAACCTAAGCCCTATACCCTAAATTCAAAACCCTAAACCCTAAACCCTAAACCCTAAACCCTAAACCCTAAACCCTAAACCCTAAACCCTAAGGAGTCCTTGGGGTTGAACATGTCCAGGGCGTAGGTCGCGTCGCGCGCCGAAGGGGTCAAGGCGACCACCTCAGCTCAAAGGCTTCGGGGTTTAGGATTTATACGGTTCAAGAGCCTAAACCCTAAACTGTAAACCCTAAACCCTAAACCCTAAACCCTAAACCCTAAACCCTAAACCCTAAACCCTTTAGGGTTTAGGATTCAGGGTTGTCGGTATCAGGGCTCGAGACATCGAACCCCCCCCCAATTGCAGTTCCTTTTTTTCCGGAAGGTGCCTACTTAATGTAGGGGCCTTCCTGGTTAGCTCTTTAGGGTTTAGGGCTACTGTAGGGGCCTTAATAATTAGAATAGGGTTCTGGGGTCATTATAGTATAAATATAAAGGACCATAAGGGAATACTACTAGAAATTAGTCCGACACCCATAGTATTCTTGTTGTGCCTACGTATTCTTGTACCCTATACCTGAAGGCTCTGATGTAGTTCTTTTTTGGGTTAGTCGTACGGGATTCTAGTATACTACCCCAAAAAGGTACTACATAGGAGCCTTTAGCATGACGATTCCGCATTCCTTGATGTGACGAGTAAACCCGGAGGCCAAAGCCCTGAAACCCTGAAGCCTAAACCCCAAGCACAAGAAGGACCCCGATTTGTGAAGCACCTGTGCTTAGCAGTGTCGAGAACGCTTAGCCTGTATACTTCCGCTGGTTAGGACTGGCATGTTTTAGGGTGTAGTTGTTTAGAGTCTATATGCATGCAAATAGCGTTCAGCACTTAGGGGTACCTAGTTGTATCCCTGCAAGGTAGGTTTCAATACACCTCTGTAATTGACGAAGAACGGAACCCCAACAAATCATTACCTCTGGCCGAGTGAACACATAGATCCTGATTCACCCTAGGCCCTAAGCCCCAGCCCTAAACCCATGCCTTCAAACCCGAACTCGATAACACTTGGTTTCCTCCATACTTTTTGAATAGGGCCCTCATTTTGTAATCTTCTGATAAACAAGCAAAATTTCCGCCCAGGTGCAATGGCAGGGAGCTTGTTGCCTGAGTCAGAACTGGGGCAGGAGGACTTCGAATATTATCACAGGGGCCAACTTTTTTGGGGTTGCTTACTTTAGAAAGGAACAAAATGCAAAACACAAAGGAGAAAAGGGTACCACCGGGCAACCAAGAAGAATAAACACACGTCGCGCTAAGTATAAGTCCGCTGGTCTGTTGACCCGTGTTTCGTCGCATGAGCTCCCCTCAACTTTAACTAAGGGTTCATGTACCCATATGGTAAATATTTGGGCCCTGAGGCTACTAGTTATATAGGAACGCCTTTGAGGCCCAAGTATGTACCCTAAACCCTAAACCCTAAACCCTCAACCCTCAACCCTAAACCCCAACCCTAACCCCTGCCCCAAAAACCCTAGACCCTCAGCCCTGTAGGAATGCAAGAGTCGCTGAAGTGCTGCAGAGGCTCCGAGCTTCCACGATGCCTTGGCCACCATGGACCATGGCGCAGCTGCCTTGAACGAAGGTTGAGGTGAGGGTTTAGGGTTTAGGGTTTGGGGTTTAGGGTTTAGGGTTTAGGGTTTAGGGTTTAGGGTTTAGGGTTTAGGGTTTAGGGTTTAGGGTTTAGGGTTTAGGGTTTAGGGTTTAGGGCTTCGCGGCGCAGAGTTGGCTTTGAAGGTTGAGGGCTTGGAGTGGGTTGAGAAAGGTGCAGGATGGTCAGCAAGCCTCGAAAAGGAGGAGGGGAGGAGGTTTAGAAGCTTAGGGGCTTAGAACCCGATAACAAACGTGATCAGGAAGCCCCATACACCCTAAACCACCCTAAGCCCTAGACCTGAAATCCGAAACCTTTACAGCTGCGAGGCTTAGACGTTTGATGGCGATTTTGTCGAGCATGTTCGAAGGCGTCCGGGCTTAGGTGCTTCGTGGCATGCAGAATCCGCCGCCCCTGGCTACGCCAGAATGCGCCGCCCCTGGCTGCGCTCCGGCTCCTTCACGGTTCGCTTGTGCTCCAGTGATGTACTTGTCATGGAACAGGTGGCTCCTCGTGGTCAGCCATGGCCCGCGCCCCCCTACCCAAAGCTGTAGCCCAAATAGGCTTAGCTAAGGGCATAGGGTTCAGGAGGCCAAACTCAAGAGCTTCTGAGGCTTCAGGGTTTAGTGGCAATTTGAATCGGTTGAGCCTACAGCTCTAAACCCTAAACCCTAGCCCTAAACCCTAAACCCTAAACCCTAAACCCTAAACCTTGCAAAATCCAACACCCTAAACTCCCAAAACCTAAAAAGGGCACACACTTAGAACCCACAGCTTGATGAACGCTGACGGCCCCAACCCTACATTGAATCTCCAGGGCTCCCATTACGGGCCCTGGGCTTGGGTCCCTTGACCCTACTAAACCCTAAACCCTAAACCCTAAACCCTAAACCCTAAACCCTAAACCCTAAACCCTAAACCCTAAACCCTAAACCCTAAACCCTAAACCCTAAACCCTAAAAAAGCCCTAAACCCTGAACCCTAAACCCTAAACCATTATAAACTCTACATATTGAGGGCCCACGACTTCGGAGCCCTCCCTATAAACAAGGGTAAGGGACCATGCTAAGGCCCCGTGGTCCCAACCTGTCACGGAATGGAGAGTTTAGGGTTTAGGGTTTAGGGTTTAGGGTTTAGGGTTTAGGGTTTAGGGGAATTAGGCTCTTTAAGGTTTAGGCTGTTTAGTTCAGGGCTGAAGTTTTCGAGGATTTATTATTGCTTCAGAACATAGGGTGAAGGGCTTTGGGGCTTTTGGGGGGGGGCCCATGGGCTTTGGAGTTTAAGGTTATCGGGTTTGGCTTCAGACTCAGGTGGTGGGGGGGGGGGGGAGGGAGACGTTGGGGCAGTCGCGTGGCAGGATTCAGGGCTTAGAGCTTGAGAAACCTAAGCAATAAAGAATAAACCACCATACCCTAAACCCTAAACCCGAAACCCTAAACCCTCAACCCTAAACCCTAAACCCGAAACCCTAAACCCTAAACCCTAACCCTAAACGCCTTAAAGCCGAAGCTCTGACCGGCCTGCGCCAGGGCCGCCTCATTCTCGGCGGCGGTCAGGAGCAGGCCTCATTCCCAGAGACTCCCACCCCCTTTACAGGGCCTGGGGTTTAGGGTTTAGGGTTTAGGGTTTAGGGTTTAGGGTTTAGGGTTTAGGGTTTAGGGTTTAGGGTTTAGGGTTTAGGGTTTAGGGTTTAGGGTTTAGGGTTTAGTTTAGACTAGAGAAGCCATGTCTTTTTTCCGCCTGCAGTTGCCGTCGAGAAACGATGCTTTGACACGCTTGGATACTTGTGCTGCAGATTGGCCGTCTTGGCCTTTCGCGGCTAGCCATGATCATGCTCGCGCAGATGGCCATCTACCATCACGAAGGCCAAGAAACCTCTTCCGGAAGAGCTCCTGCTGCAGAAGCAGCGTAGCTTCCTTGCGCGTCAGGTTCGACATTTCAGAGATCGTAGACGCAGGTGTGACCTGCTCAGGATTGCTCTGTGACGCTCTCGAGGGTGTTGATGGCATCTTCATCATCTTGACCTAGACCCAGGAGAAGCCTAGGAATAATGAAAAAGGGTGCCCTTTTTGGCTTTAAGGGGATTACAAGGGAGCCCCAACCGTAAAAAAAAAACGGAAATAAGGGCCTACTCCGGGTCCTAGTGGCCTTCTCCTGAAGCTCCTCGACCTTCTCCCTGTGAGCCTTCTCGGCCTGCGCCTGCTTCTCCTCCGCGGCAAGCCGCTCCTTGAGCTGACGTTTCTTGGAAACAACCAGCTCAAGATCCTGGTTTTTCCTTAGTTGTCAGGGTTTAGGGTTTAGGGTTCAGGGTTTAGGGTTTAGGGTCAAGGGCTTGGGTGAGTATATTACCCCAAAAAGGTTAAAGGTTACCTACTCTACTACTAAGCTTCTTTCTCAAGGCATCACATGCCTGCGCGAGAATGACTGAGTTCGGTGTCGACGCCGTGGAGGATAGCTTCTCCTTCAGCTCTGGAAACATCTCGAGCTGGACATCCATGGCATGCTTCAGCATCGCGTTCACCGTCTTGTACCGTCGGAGTTCCTGCCGCAGTCGCAGGTTGTGGTCATTTAAGGTCGCCACCTGGACCTTGCCTTTAGCCAGCAAAGCGGCAGCATCGGCGGCCAACATGGCGACTTTGCACCAGGCGCCTACCAAGATATGCCGGCCCTATGGTCCCTGCACCTCAAGGAATCTGGACCCGGGAGTAAGCTAGGAATGAAGAGGGTGCCCTTTTTGGGTTTTAAGGGGCTTATAAGGGAACCCCAACCCTAAAAAAGGGAATAAGGGCCTACTCCCGGTCCTTGTGAATGCTTGCAATTGGCATACGAGGATTACGCTAAAAATGTCGAAGCGAGTAGCTTGATCAAGTGCCCATCTCCTGCGAGCAAAGCTCCACAGCGCAAGTTGGCCTGTCAGACCCTTGACCCCCTGGAGTCAAAAATCTCGTAAACTCAATCCATACCTGGGAATCGGCTAGGGTTTATATGGTTTAAGGTTTAGGGTTTTGGGGATAGTAGACTGCCAACCCTGGGCTCAGTTCAGTTGGAGGTTCACCAAAACGCATCCTGCCCGCCCTTCGGTTCTCCCGGATACACAAGGCACTTTTTTCGTCCCACCCTAAACCTGAAGCCCTCCACCAAACCATCAATCGGTGACTCTTAGTGGTGAATTCGGGAATCCGGTACCTCTTGTGCCAGCTCTTAGAGGGGCATGCAAGGGATATAAGGTGTGTAGTCCACATTCCCTGACATAAAAATACCCCACGGGGCCCTCCTAGGAACCCTACTACCCCTAAACCCTAAACCCTAAACCCTAAACCCTAAACCCTAAACCCTAAACCCTAAACCCTAAACTGCTCATCGAGTCGCATCGGCCGGTAGGCTTTGTAACCCGGTGGAACTCGCGGAGCAACTTTGGATAGAGCTCCTTTGGCATCCCGCAATGCAGTCTCTACCCGCTCATTTAGGGTTATAGGGTTTAGGGCTACTGTAGGGGGCCTTAATAACTAGAATCGTGTTTTTTTGGTTCTTTGTTGGGGGGGGGGGGCGTGTACTACAGCAGAACTGCAAAGGAGCCATCAGGGAATATGATGAGAAATTATTCCGACCCCTATATTTACCCTACCCCCCTACCTTCTACCTCCTGCCCACCCCCCCCTACCCGCCCTAAACCCTAAACCCCAAACCCTAAACCCCAAACCCTAAACCCTAAACCCTAAACCCTAAACCCTAACCCCCCCGCCCCCGCCCCCGTGACGCATAAAGGGGCTCTAGCGCAGCCCCAAACCCGTTTGAGGCCCTGAGATGCCTTTGAACTCTTAGGGTTTAGGGTTTAGGGTTTAGGGTTTAGGGTTTAGGGTTTTTTTTTTTGCATCCGCGTGGTTGAGGAGTCAGAGTATTCGTATTGCAACTTCTACATTCTTATCTATACTGTGCACTCGCATTATATATGAGTTGGTGCGTAATCTGAGTACTCAGTCTTGGTCGGAAACAGTCTTTGTCACACAACAGTTTTGCTTGCAAGCATTCAGGTTGCTTATAAGCGCGGGGTGAAGGGCCGTGAAGGGGGGGAGGGTACTTTATCTGACATCGTAATTATCCTTCCAAACACACATGCACAGCCTGAAAGGGTGGGTTCTGGTGGGTGGGTGGGTGGGACATATACATATTATATATATATATATATATATATGTATATATATATATGTAATTTATATATATATATATATATATATATATATATATATATATATATATATGCGCATGCATATACGTTCTATATGTATGTACACACGCATATATATATATATATATATATATATATATATATGTATGTATTAAAGCAGGTTCGACTTTTCTGGTTTCGAGCAACTTGCTCGTGGATTCTTGAACCAATATGGAAGCGGAGAAGACTACTTCAGACATAGCAGTGCACGTGGCAGCTTCTTGATGTCACATTCCCATCACCAGGTTGGTCGAGGCCTCTGGCCACACCCTAAACCCTAACCCCTAACCCCTAAACCCTAACCCCAAACCCTAATTGTGAGACCCTGCTCACGGCTCTACCAATCGAGAAAACGACCTAACCTTGCTCGAAGAGACCTAAAAGAGGGGTCAGAATAATTACTATAGTATTCCCTTACGGTTCCTTTATAATTCTACTACAATCCTCCCAAAACCCTATTCTAATTATTCAAGGCCTCTATATGATCTGCAATGAGGAGAAGCGTACCCTCTGCAGGCTGATCTGAATGATGGTCACTTTCGTGGGCTTTTTACCATCGTGCATTCCTTGATCCTTCTTGGGGCACTCAGTGGGCCCACAGGTTAGGTCAACTCCGCCCCAATTAAAGCCCTAAACCCGCAAGCTCAGAGTCATAAATTACGCAGAAATGAGATCAGGCTCAGCCCAAATCCCTCAAGACGGAGCCAGTATAGTTCAGGGAAAAGAACGGGGGGCAGGTATGCTCTTGGTAGCCCAAGAACTCTACCCTAGTCACGGTGCCCTTTTGCGGGTTTTGGCGACTTTTATGGGGCCGAAGGCTACAGCTGGGCGGCGGGATCTGCCTCCGGAACTCTTCCCTCCACCCCTAACCCTGAGGGTCCAGGTACCCATATGGTATATATTTGGTTGGGCCCTAAAGCGAATACATAGGAAGCCCTTTAAGGCCCAAGTATGTACTATATATATATATATATAGAAATATATATATATATAATATGTACATCCCTCCTTAAGCCCCATAAACCCTATAAGTACATGGACCCGTAGGGTAACACGCCCAGGTCCTTGTTACCCTCCACGCTGCCAAACTGTCCTGAGAGCTACTGTTTAGGGTTTAGGGTTTAGGGTTCTGAACCCCGAAAAACAGGTGGATTCTTGGTGAGGGTTGAGGGTGCAGAGTTTAGCGGTTCCAAAAGAGAGGGTTTTTAGGAAGTTTTCGGCGGGTGTGGGGTTCAGAGCTTAGGGATGTATTTACATATACATATATATATATATGTATAGAGCATAGGGTTTGAGGCTTTTCGGGGGGGGGGGGGGGGGGTTATGTAGAGGGTTTTCGGCTTTTGGGAGGGCTTGGGGGGCTCAGGGCCGCAAGTCCTCGCTACCCCCAAACTCCATGCCCGCCCAGGGGTTGGTGTGGTCTGACATCCTCGAGCTGTCTCGCACCCTATCTGGCCCCCAATACCCCAATAAGGCACCCCTAATATCGTAAGCCCCCATATAAGAATCGAGCCTGTGTGTGTGTGTATATGTGTGTGTATGTGTGTATGTATGTGTGTATGTATGTTTATGTATGTGTGTATGTGTGTATGTGTGTATGTATGTATGTATGTATGTATGTATGTATGTATGTATGTATGTATGTATGTATGTATGTGTGTATGTATGTATGCATGCATGCATGTATGTATGTATGTATCTGTGTGTGTATGTATGCATGTGTGTATGTATGTATGTATGTATGTATGTATGTATGTATGTATGTATGTATGTATGTATGTATGTATGTATGTATGTATGTATGTGTGTATGAATGAATGAATGAATGAATGAATGAATGAATGAATGAATGAATGAATGAATGAATGAATGAATGAATGAATGAATGAATGAATGTATGTATGTATGTATGTATGTATGTATGTATGTATGTATGTGTGTGTGTGTATGTATGTGTGTGTGTATGTGTGTATGTGCGTATGTGTGTATGTGCGTATGTGTGTATGTGCGTATGTGTGTATGTGTGTGTATGTATGTATGTATGTATGTATGTATGTATGTATGTATGTATGTATGTATGTATGTATGTATGTATGTATGTATGTATGTGTGTGTGTGTTAGGGTATAGGGTTAGAGTTTAGAATAAGGTGTAGGAATTTTTAAGTGTAGTAGCAAAAGGTTAGGGTTTAGGGTTTGGGCTTTTGCCGCATTGGGCGTCAGCCTTGCTCACACCGGCATCCTACTCTTTGTGGGTGTAGGCTAGGGCACCGACGAGGACGTCTAGCTTCGCCGACGTCATCTTAAACCCTACAAGCCCTCTGAGCTCTGTAAGCTCTACGCCCCCAAACCCTAAGCCATATACGGCCTATGAGATAAACAAGCTATACCTCACATCAATTGCGCAAAGTGAGATCCATCCATATCCGCCAAACCATGAAGCCAGCTGATGGTCTCGACTTTGTAAGCACGTTCCCGCTCTCCATGTCTTCAGTCTGCTGCAGGCACTAACGCAGCTACCTCATTACCCCCCCCCCCCCCCCTCTTGTTGTGGGTGTGGGTGGATTTGTTGCTCTTATCTCCCTCTCTATTTCTCATATTCGCAGCACGCAGCCGAAACCCAAAACCCCAAACCCCAAACCCTAAACCCTAAACCCTAAACCATCCTGCAGATGGAGCCCGGCACACAACGACATCAACCGAACGATGGGATGTCGTCAACGGGCACTGGTGACAGCACGAGCTAAAACACTACAAACAATGTAGGAATGCTCATGATGATGCTAGTAAGAAGAGAAATCATACAACAACAAAGTACACCCCAAACCCTAAACCCTAAACCCTAAACCCTACACCCTAGACCCTAACCCCCCCCCCCCAGCAACTTTTGCCAAAGTTCGTCCAAATGGCAAATCACAGACCACGACGTCGGCGAAGGCGTCCGGGAGAGGCAGACCTGGGCTCTTCGTAAGACCCGGAGATGCCAATGCTCCTAAACCCTAAACCCTAAACCCTACCCTGAACCCTGAACCCTGAACCCTAAACCCTAAGCCCTAAACCCTAAACCAACCCTAAACCTTTACCATTCCAGTATGGTTGTTTTGAGGACTGCCCCAAGGCTCCAAGACGTCTCCTGAGGAAATTTCGGGGGGGGGGGGGGGATCCGAAAGCCCAAAAGCAATCCCTAAGGGTCCATGTAGGTTAGGGTTTAGGGCTTAGGGCTTAGGGTTTAGGGCTTAGGGTTTAGGGTTTGGGTTTAAAATTTCGGGTTTTGGGTTTAGGGATGTACCTATACGGTACATACTTTGGCCTTAAAGGGGTTCCTATATAGCAGCTTTAGGGCCCAAGTATATACGATATGGACCCTTAGGGAGTTGGAGCCTTCGGGTCTACGATTTGCTGTGCTGGGCTTAGACTGCTCTGCACGAAGAACACGTCCAATTCCTTGGCCCAAGCCCAGCAGACAAGAGCCTGCGGCCAACTGCTTGCCCTGATCCCTAAGTCCTGAACCCTAAACCCAAAACCTAAGCCCTGAACCCTAAACCCTAAACCCTAAACCCTGACCCTAAACCCTAAACCCGAAACCCGAAACCCTAAACCCTAACCCTAAACCCTGAACCTGAAACCCTAAACCCTAAGCCCTAAATCCTACGTAATCCCTAAACCTGAAACCCTCAACCGGGTCTCGGAAATTTGGCCCAGGTGGCGCGTAGCGTCGGCCCGCAGCAAGGCCCAGCGCGGGTGACGCAGCGCGCGGAAGTGCTCCTTAGTTCATCGGTTTAGGGTTTAGGGTTTAGGGTTTAGGGTTTAGGGTTTAGGGCCCTGGACAGGTTCAAGCGACTTGCCTAGGCTCCCAAGTAATCTAGGACAATATCTGGCTGAAAGGGGGATTCTGATGGAAGCTAACACAACAGAAAACGGAAGTTAGGCCACACGCTGGGTCCGAGCTGGTGTACCAGGAGCTTGCTACAATTGAGGTTGTCATCCTATTTGCAACTCCCCAAACTGGCTTCGACGCAATTTTGTAAACAAATCTCCAGGCAACCCGGAAAACCCATAGGCAGCTGCTTTAAAAGGGAACCGCCCCCCCTACACACAGCAAACAAAAGGTCTTCCGGACCCCCAAAGCAAAAAACCCTACCCGAACAAAAGCAAGCAACAACTGGGACTAAATGGCAACAAACCACAACTGATGACAAGAAAAACATCTGCTAAACTGTACAACCAAAACTGAAAAAATATCGGCATCCTCCAGAAAAGTCATTCTTACAGACTTATCTGCCCCTACCCCCCCCCCCCCCAAAGATAAAAGAACGGATTGTGCGTATGTTGAGAACCCCCCCCCCCCCCTGTGCCCAACCTAAACCTAAACCGTTTAGGGAAACGCCCTCTCATAACAAAAGAAAAAGTACTATTTTCTTAAGAACCCGGGTTCTTATAAGCAATTAGTATTGGGAGGTTCTCCCTTATACTAACAGTCCGTAGTAAGGAAAGTGTTGCCCCCCCCAATATAATAATCTATCAAGGACTGTTAGTATCAGGAAGAACATCCCAACCTTAACCCTGCAAGCTTGAACCCCTAAACCCTAAACCCTAAACCCTAAACCCTAAACCCTGAACCCTAAACCCTAACGCCTAAACCCTAAACCCTAAACCCTAGACCCTAAACCCTACCTGGACCCAAAATGAAAAAAAACAAATATACGTATATATATATATATATATATATATATATTTATATGTATATATGTATTTATTTGGGTCACCGCCTATAGCGCTTCCCCTGTGTTTTTGCAAATCCCTTAAACCATTCAACCAAGAATCCCTCAAACCATTAACCATTAAACCAATGGTTTCCCCCATATGATAATCTCTCAAACCGTTAAACCATTAAGCCATTAAACCATTAAACCAATGGTTTCCCCCATATGAGAATCCCCCAAACCACTAAACCATTAAACCATTAAATCATTAAACCAATGGTTTCCTCCTGATGAAAATCCCCTAAACCATTAAACCATTAAACCATTAAACCATTGAACCATTAAACCATTAAACCATTAAACCAATGGTTTCCCCCATATGAGAATGCCCTAAACCATTAAACCATTAAACCATGAAACCAATGGTTTCTCCCATATGAGAATCCCCTAAATCATGGGATTCTCATAAGGGGGAAACCATTGGTTTAATGGTTTAATGATTTAATGGTTTAATGGTTTAGTGGTTTCATGGTTTAGGGGATTCTCATAAGGGGGAAACCACTGGTTTAATGGTTGAATGGTGTAATGGTGTGATGGTTTAACGGTGCTCCTGCCGAGGTGCCTCGACCGCATGCTGCCGTGGCATCACTATGCATATTATCCTACAGATTATAGTTTTCTACCGGTATCTTTTCTGCTCCCAAAAATTATGAATCCCGTGTCCCCCGTATCTTTTCTGCTCATAAGTATACGTATACTATATGGTCGACTACATCGATTGCGCCTCGGCCCCAATAAGCAAACAAGACATCTATCCGAAAGACTTTACCTTAGCTAAGATATCTCAAGCAGCCATCCCCCCGATAAGCAAAACCTGTATTCAATCAATTTCCGATATAGTTTGTTTATATTTTGAATCCCAGGAAGTAGTGAAAATGACGAGCTCTGCGGATGTATTTATATGACAAGGTTATAACTTGTTGCTGTGGTTATAACTATGGTTTAGGGTTTGATTTTTTGTACACTTATGTAAACCTTTAAAACAAGGCGGGAACCCCATCACGCCCCAATAAGCAAGACAAGGCATCTATCCTAAAGACTTTACCCTAGCTAAGATATCTCAAGCAACCATCCCCCGATAAGCAAAACCTGAATTCTACCATACAACGATATAGTTTGTCTATATTTTGAATGCCAGGAAGTAGTGAAAGGTCATTTGCTCGCAGTATTCTCGCGTCCCCGGGACACAAGCCCTACAAACATAGGCATGACCCTAGGGGGTTGAAGGTTTAGGGATTTAGGCCTGAAGCCCTTTAGGGCTTTAAGGTTCTATCGTACAGGTAATGCTCAAACCTTGAACCCTAAACCTATAAACCTATAAATTCATAGAGTTCAATGGTTCAAAAAACTAAGGTCTGGGCATCTATACCTTCAGTGCCCTTTTGGCTTAAAACCTTTGAACCTTGTAGAGCCTTATCGGGTTGCAGGATTCTGACCCTAAACGGTTCAAGGTTGAGGCTTAAATGCCCGAACCTTCAACCCTTAAGGTTAAAACTCTATGGGTTTAGGTTTAAAATGCCTAAATCTTACACCCGAACCCCTTAAACCTTAACTCTATCGGGTTTAAGGGTTAGGGTTTAGGTTTAATCGCGGGCTTACTGTTTAAATGCATCAATCTTAAGCCCTAAACTCCTAAACCTGTCAACCTTAACCCAAGAGGGTTGGGGTGCCTACATCATCATTGACTTGTTGCTGTAGTTATAACTATATGGTTTAGGGTTTGAATTATGTACATTTATGTAAACCAATAAAAAATAAGGGGAACCGCAATAGGCGGACGTCCATATATTTATATATTTATAATGGAGGGGGAGTTGTATCGAAGGCAAGGCTCGGAAGCGCGGCGGATCATGTCTGGGTCGATGTCGCTACCCACCTTGGTTAGGGTTGAGGGTTTAGGGTTTAGGGTTTAGGGTTGGGCGAGGGGTGGGTAGGCCGGGGGGGGGGGGGGGGGGGGAGATGATCCAAAAGCGGCTGAGGTTTAGGGTTTTACGGGTTTGGGTCCTAAAGGGCTTTAGGACTTCTGGGGTTTTGGGATTTAGGCTGCTTTCAGGATTGTTCGGGTTTAGGTGCTTTAATTGATGGAGAACCCTGTTTAGACGGAGCCTCATGCTGAGAGGTACTCCGCGCTGAATTTTGCAGCCCCGACCAGTAGAGCTGAGGCTTAGTTGGGGCTTCTGGATTAGGGTAGTTAACCAGGGTGTTGGGTTTTGAGGTTTAGATTTGGGCTGAGTCTTGGGTTTAGCCGTAGTTGGACACGTGCACGGCTAAGTGAGCTCGCGCTTCATGCGCCCAGCACGCAGAAACCTTTTGATGCCGCAACCGCAGACTACTCAACAAACGTCGGCCATGCCGAGCTGAGATGAAATCCCAGGGTGGCAG
Organism: Symbiodinium natans; assembly: GCA_905221605.1. Lineage (NCBI taxonomy): Eukaryota > Dinophyceae > Suessiales > Symbiodiniaceae > Symbiodinium > Symbiodinium natans. The sequence continues at coordinate 397,022 of CAJNDS010002073.1, read as the reverse complement.
ATTCCAATCAAAGCCACCGCGCTGTGCTGGAGGTTCTATGAGAGGCCAAGCGTTCCGGACGATTTGCTACCATCGTGTCCCCCACTTAGCACAGTATCCCGAGCTAAGCTAAGCGCCGTTCCGAAAGTAGGCAACCAGATGCCCGGGCAAATGCGTTGCCAATGCGCGCAAGACTAGAAATCCCCTACGCTTCAAAAACTACCACTAGAGCCAAGCCACAAGAACATAGCCCAAATCACGTGTGTGCCCTTCCACTTCAAACCTCAATAGAAGGGTTTAGGGTTTCGGGTTTAGGGTTTAGGGTTTGTAAGTAGCAACAAACCCTAAGGGTCCATGTACCTAAATAGGGAATACTTGGGCCTTAAAGTACCTCCTGTACTAGGACTTTAGGGCACAAGTATCTGATAATGAGGTACATGGACCCATCGGGAAAGATGAGCAGCAACAACAAGAAGACAAAAGGCAAGGCGGCAAAGAGGCCGGAAACCCTCAGGGTCCGTGTATCCTTAAAGTATATACTTGGGCCCTAGAGCTGCCAAAGAGGAAACGTTAAGGCCCAAGTATGTATAGGTACATGCCTGAACGATAAACCCTAAACCCTAAACCCCAAACCCTTAAACCCTAAACCCTAAACCTACGTGGACCCTTCGGGGAAAGAAAGCAAGCAACACAACGAAAAAAGTCGGCTCCTGGCGGACGAGCTGCGACATAGGAGGACTTCGGGGCCTCCGTGAGCAGCATTCCTCCCCAAAGCATCGGGTTTAGGGTTTAGGGTCTAGGGGTTAGGGTTTAGGGTCTAGGATTTAGGGTCTGGGGTTTAGGGTTTAGGGTCTGGGGTTTAGGGTTTAGAGAACCCTCAACTCTAAACCTTGGGGTGGTTAAATCGGTGACCACTTCAGACAGACGTGCCCAGGAGTACAAGGAGACAGACTCCCGTACAGCGACAGCGCTGGATCAAAGAAGAGGGTTTAGGCTGAGGCGGTTTAGGGTTCGTATAGGGTTTAGGGTTTGGGGGTTTAGGCTGAGGTTGAGCCTGAACCCAAACCCCTATGATCCAACCCGTGGTAATGTCGCTAAGCCCTGGGCTAAGCCCTGAACCCACCCTAAACCCTAAACGCTAAACCCTAAACCCTAAACCCTAAACCCTAAACCCTAAACCCTAAACCCTAAACCCTAAACCCTAAACCCTAAATGCAGATGCCTAGGAGAATGACCGGCGCAGTGTGGCTAAGCCGAAGGGTCCATGTAGCTCATTGTCATCTACTTGGGCCCCAACGTCCCTACACAGGAGGTTGCTTGAAGCCCTAAACCCTAAACCCTAAACCCTAAACCCTAAACCCTAAACCCTAAACCCTAAACCCTAAACTAAGAGCCAAGTATTCCCTATTTGGGTACATGGACTGTTAGCGTGAGCCGTGATCACCTGGAGCATTTTGGGGGGGAAGGGGATGGGTGGGGGGGAGGACAGGGTGCCCCCTACAAAGGCTCAAGTCAGGGAGGAGCCCGAAACCCTAAACCCCAAATCCTAAACCCTACATCCTAACAAACCCTAAGCCCTAAAGCCTCAACCCTAAAGTGCCCAAAGCCTAAACCCTAAACCCTAAACCCCAAATTCATCCTTCTGATTAGGAGGATGACGAGGCTGGAGGTTCTCAACCCCGATGATGGCCTGTGCCACACATGGGATCCAGCAAGACTTCCCCTGGTTGAACACCTGAGCACAGCTTGGCTACAACGAGCTGTACCTTAAGAGACCCCGCTGCACCCGAACATCCTAGATAATGAAAAATGAAGCCCTGAAACCCTAAGGGTCCATGTACCTAAGAAAGGAGTACCACTAGGAATACACCCTAGCATCCTGGAGAGTAAAGCCCGGATGAAAGAGAAAGTCCCCAAAGCCAAAGCCTGAACGCCCTATTTCGGCCTAGAGCCTACACCCTAAACCACAAACCCTAAAACAAACACCCTGACTACGTAGGCCCTAAACTCTACTCCTCAAACCGCAAAGCAAGAACAAGCTCAGCTCCGGAACCCACCACCCTAAACCCTACGCCCGCAAACCTAAACGGCAAAAAAACCTAAACCCTAAACCCTAAACCCTAAACACTAAACCCGACTAAGCTCTGCTCAGGAAGCCTGCCGCAGAAACCAATGCCCAGGCCACATTGGGATGCCTTGGGAGACCGCAAGAGAGCACTACCCAGACCCCTGGGAAGATCCAAAAAGTAGAACCCCCAAAACCCAAACCCCAAAACCCTAAACTCCAAACCCTAAACCCTATACTATTATTGAGTCATTTTTAAGAAGCCTCAAGGAGATCTACTTTTTGGATCCTGCCAGGGGTCTGGGTATGTCGGGCTTATCAAGGTTGAGGAGACGGAAAGGTTGAGGAGGAATCAGGTTCACTGTTTGGGGTTTAGGGTTTACAAGGTTTAGGTTTGTCTTGGGCTTAGGGCTTACAGGGTTTATAGGGTTTAGGTTTCAGGAGAACCCGAAAAACCCTAAAGCCTAAACCCTAAACCAAGGGAAGAAGGGCCCGCTGGCTGTGGGTCCGGCCTCGTGGTGTCGGTCATTTTGGGGGCGTTCGGAATGTCGAGCGCTTCCGAGGTTTATTCGGCTTCAAGGTTATGGGGGCTGACTTTAGGTTTAGGGTTCAGGGTTCAGGGTTAGGGTTTAGGGTTTAGGGTTTAGGGTTTAGGGTTTAGGGTTTAGGGTTTAGGGTTTAGGGTTTAGGGTTTAGGGTTTAGGGTTATGTTCCATCCTCATGCCCTGATCCGTTGAGTCCACAGGAGGGCTTATAGGGGCCCAAGAAGACCCTGCTTTTGGGCCCAGGTCCCAGGTACCTTTCGGTTTGGGGTTTGGGTTCCTAGGGTTTAGGTAGGGTTTAGGGTTTAGGGTTTTGGGTTTAGGGTTTAGGGTTAGGGTCCATCCTCATGCCCTGATCCGTTGAGTCCACAGGAGGGCTTATAGGGGCACAAGAAGACCCTGCTTTTGGGCCCAGGTCCCAGGTACCTTTCGGTTTGGGGTTTGGGTTCCTAGGGTTTAGGTAGGGTTTAGGGTTTAGGGTTTAGGGTTTAGGGTTTAGGGTTTAGGGTTTAGGGTTTAGGGTTTAGGGTTTAGGGTTTAGGGTTTAGGGTTGAGGGTTGAGGGTTGAGGGTTGAGGGTTTAGGGTTTAGGGTTTAGGGTTTGGGAGGGTTTAGGGTTTTTTGGGCCCCTTCGGGGGCTGCAGCATGGTAGGGAGTGCTTAAGACATGAGAGACCGAAACTGCGGTTGATAGGGTTTAGGGTTTAGGGTTTAGGGTTGAGGGTTGAGGGCTTGGGGTTTAGGGTTTAGGGCTCAGGGCTTAGGGTGTAGGGTTTAGGGTTTGGGTTTAGGGTTTTTTGGGCCCCCTCGGGGGCTGCAGCATGGTAGGGAGTGCTTAAGACATGGGAGACCGAAACTGCGGTTGATAGGGTTTAGGGTTTAGGGTTTAGGGTTTAGGGTTTAGGGTTTAGGGTTTAGGGTTTAGGGTTTAGGGTTTAGGGTTTAGGGTCTAGGGTTTAGGGTTTAGGGTTGAGGGTTTAGGGTTTAGGTTCAGGGTTTAGGGTTTTTTGGGCCCCCTCGGGGGCTGCAGCATGGTAGGGAGTTTAGGGTTTAGGGTTTAGGGTTTCGGGTTGAGGGTTTAGGGCTTCGGGGGTGGTATAGATGCCTCTGCAGGAGTGCGCGCGCGCCATAGGCAGGTGACTCAAGCCCGAAAACGCAAAAGCTCTACGCAACGCTTGCAACCCTGCAAACTCCGGTCGCCCTACTTGGTCCCTATGGGAGCTCAAAGCCTTGAACCTTCCAATTATTCAAGCCCCTACAGTAGCCCTAAACCCTAAACCCTGAACCCTAAACCCTAAACCCGAAACCCAAAACCCTATTCCAAGTAGTAAGCCCAAAACTGAACCCTAGTGTCAGGTTAGGAGGGTTCAGGGTATAGGGTATAGGGTTTAGGGGTTTGGGGTTTAGGGTTTAGGGTTTAGCTTTGAACCCCGGATTCGACCGAGCAACAGTCCCGTAGCCGAAGAGTAGACCGGCTTCGACTCTAGCTGACGGAGCAGCAGAAGGCCTGGTGTGCTTGCAGGGTTTAGGGTTTAGGGTTGAGGGTTGAGGGTTGAGGGTTGAGGGTTTAGGGTTTTAGGGTTTACGGTTCTATGTGCTTCGCACGGGCCTTTTGGGGTTTAGGGTTTAGGGCTTAGTGATACTCCAGTCATACAAGGCCCTCTATCAGCCACCCATACAGCTACGAATTGTTCAGGGCGTAATCCAGCAAATCCCCCTTTAACACGGTCGTACTTTTAGCACCGAAGCCCCAACCCTTCATTGAAGGTACTCCACGTGCACCTTAACCTATCCTGGATCCTATCTACGTCTTACATCCTACACCCTGCACCCGAAACCCTAAACCCTAAACCCTAAACCCTAAACCCTAAACGGGGGTTAGGGTATAGGGTTTAGGGTTTAGGGTTTAGGGTTTAGGGTTTAGGGTTTAGGATTTAAGGGTATACGGGTATGAGATAGGGGTACGACGGTTCCCTAGGTTGTTTGCATAGGTTGTAGGGTTTGAGGGTGTACGGGTATGAGATAGGGGTGCGGAGGTTCTTTAAGTGTTTTTGCATCATAGGTTATAAGGGTATAACAGCATGAGGGCACCAAGGTTCTTTGGGTATACGGATAGTACGAGATCCTATAGCGCCCAGACGAGGAACTGCTTGAAGGGTGAGGTTTGGGGGCCCTGGCATGATTCTACTCCTTGAGTGCATCGATCATCGTGGCAGGGCTGGGGTCCAAGAGCCACTCTGTTTACACCTAAGCCGGGTTTAGGGTTTAGGGTTTAGGGTTTAGGGGGCTCAAGGTATAGGGTTCAGAGTCTCAGAGTTTAGGGGTTTTAGGGCCGTACGATCCCCGATCGTCCGCGGAAGCCTCCGCACGTCTCCTCCTCCACCGCAAAGATCCACACCTCTTCCAGTCTTCCAGGGTTTAGGGCTTAGTCAAGAGGTCGATGGTTTCCTAGAAGCCCAAGAAGTAACAGTGCATAAAGTTGGCATAAAGCTTGGTAGCCCAGTGACCATAGTATAACACGGGCACCCTTTTTTTGGGTTGGCTACTTTAAAGGGGAACCCACGACCAAAAAAAGGGGGTAAAGGGTACCAGTGGGCTACCAAGACCCAAAACCCTATAACCCTATAACCCTATAACCCTAGCCCTAAACCCTAAACCCTAAACCCTAAACCCTAAACCCTAAACCCTAAACCCTAAACCCTAAACCCTAAACCCTAAACCCTATAGACCCTAGACCCTAAACCCTAAACCCTTAACCCTGAACTTGATTTGTCAGGAGTTGGCGGCCCGGGACTCAGGTTCCTCGAGGCTCCAGTGCAAAGCCTGTCGGGAGAACATTGCGGGGAAACCCCTCGACCCAAGAGTATCCTAGGAATAAAAGACCAGACCCGGGAGTAACCTAGGAATAAAAATAAGTGCACCCTTTTTGGTCTTAAGGGGATTATCAGGGAACCCCAACCCTAAAAAAAGGAAAACAAGGGCCTACTCCCGGTCCTAGAAGGGGTGCCCGGGTGCCCTTTTTGGTTTAAAGGGGCTCGTACGGGAACATAAGCCCTATAGAAAGGGAAGGCAGCAAGGGCGTCATCTGGGTCCCAGACCCTCTACGAGGCGAACTGGAACTAGCAGCTAGTGGAACGACATCTAGGCTGCCCAGTAACCAAGGCTTAAAAAGGGTGCCCTTTTTTGCTTAAAGGGGTTCATAAGGGAACCTAAACCCCCCAAAAAAGGAATAAGGGTACTACTGGCCATCCTAGTCATTAGACTACAGCCTTCAGGTTGGGTTTACGGCCTGGAGCCTGGGGCTTAGCTTCAGGGCCCGTTTAGGGTTTCGGGTTTAGGGTTTAGGGTTTAGGGTTGTAGGGGTAATGGCTTCAAGGATTGTTGAGGGCTTGGGTTTAAGGGTTTAGGGCCATGGGGGCCCTATAGCTTGAGATTGCGCTCCTGCTACTGTTGAAGCGGCGCGTAGACGGAAAACTCGTGCATGGTGATTAAACCCCATCCCGCCCTGAAGGCCTTGTAGGAGGCTAAAAGCATGGGGTTTTGTGAGTATAGGGATGAAGTAGGTTTAGGGTTTAGGGTTTAGGGTTTAGGGTTTAGGGTTTAGGGTTGAGGGTTTAGGGTTTGGGTTTAGGGTTTAGGGCTTGGGGTTTGGGGTTTAAAGTCGAGAGCATCCCTTTTGTTGGCCTCCAAGTGAGGGACTCGTAGATCCAGGGTCCATCCGAATCGATCCTGAACCGAACTTAGTACTTGGAGGGTTCTTTAGGGTTTAGGGTTTAGGGTTTTGGGTTTTGGGTTTAGGGCTTAGGGATGGGTACTTATAACCAACAGTTATACGTCTACTTATAACCTACTTAGGGGACGTAGGAGGTTCATAAGTACAGCTATAATCAGGGTTCTCAGTACCCTGAACCTCCAGGTCATACAAGGGTCGGAATAAATACTTCTAGTATTCCCTTGTGGTTGCTTTTCTAATTATACTATCATAACCCCCCAAAAAAATCTATTTTCGAATCCTGAAGGCCCCTGGGTTTGCAGGCTGGTTCTCCGGGTCTGGATAGCCGTTCGTGCTAAACATTTTGGACAAGGACAGGGTCTAAGGTGGTAGGGCTCACAGGTTTATTAGAGGATTATTTTTTCTAGTAGGGATTTAAGTGTAGCTCAGGCTTCGACGCTTGAGAATCTCGGTAGTGTCTCAAAGCTGATCAGAGCCGGGGCCCTGAACTCTAGGCCGAGGGCGGTTTTGTTGAAGCTTAGGCCTAAACCCTAAACCCTAAACCCTAAACCCTAAACCCTAAACCCTAAACCCTAAACCCTAAACCCTAAACCCTAAACCCTAAACCCTAAACCCTAAACCCTAAACCCTAAACCCTAAACCCTAAACCCTAAACTGTGGTTTTCTTAAGAGGACGTCGGCAACAAAAGCGCATTCCGACTGCATCAGGGCAGGTGTCCTAGCCCAGATGTATGGGATTGTGAACAAAGGGCAACCTGATGTTCGACAACTTCTACACACTAAGCCCTAAACCCTAAAGGCCCAAACCTTGAACAAGAAACCCCCGCCCCACATGGGACGGTAATCTCCGGACAACCTCGACCTCAACGTGCCCCTCCAAACTCCTCAGGGTTTAGGGTTTAGGGTTTAGGGTTTAGGGTTTAGGGTTTAGGGTTTAGTCCAAACTTCAAGCATTGCTGCCAGAGCTCCTGAAGCGCGGCACCTCTGGTTTTGAAGGGGTTTAGGGTTTAGGGTTTAGGGTTTGGGGTTTAGGGTTTAGGGTTTAGGGCTCAATCCGGAACCCTAGAGGCCGCACACATCTTATCAACCCGAGAGCCATAAACCTCCAAGCCTGAAACGCTCTTAAACCCGGAAAAATCGCAAAACGCCATAAACCCTGCGGGTTAAGTCATAGCCTACAACAAAAAGTAGGTTTCTGGAATCATTGAGGCAGGCCCCGTTCGTTCTTCTGCCTTGATGTGAAACACATTCATCTGTGCAAAGATATTCAAAGACAAGTAAAGGCTCCGCCCGTCATGGTGCAGGGTTTAGGGTTTAGGGTTTAGGGTTTAGGGTTTAGGGTTTAGGGATTAGGGTTTAGGGTTTAGGGTTTAGGGTTTAGGGTTTAGGGTGCAGGGTTAAATTCATGGTTTGAGGGTACTCTTCTGTTGCAGCCAACATCTCCGGCACCCTGTCCTTGCTTCGAAGCTCTTTTGACTTAGTAAGTCTACTGAGTAACCCTAGAGAAACCCAAATTATAATCCGCATAGGCCACCTTCCTAACCCTACTTACTAAGTCGAAAGGGCCCTAAACCCTAAACCCTAGACCCTAAACCCTAAACCCTAAACCCTAAACCCTACACCCTAAACCCTAAGCCCTAAACCCTAAACCCAAGCACTGGCAGTAATTCGTTCAGCCCTGCAGGAGCTACGCTCGATTTCCCAACTGCAGAGGGCCTCCCGGGAGTTAAGACCATCCATGGCACGCGCGCACTCCACAAACACGTTGCTTATCCCCAGCGACTGCTTAAAACCTAGGTTGTGCTACTTTTTTACAACTAAGGGCCCCTTAGAAGCCTAGTTTTGACTAGGGGGCCTCTCCCAGTAGACCAGAATTAAGGGCCCTAAACCCTAAACCCTAAACCCTAAACCCTAAACCCTAACCCTAAACCCTAAACCCTAAACCCTAAACCCTAAACCCTAAACCCTAAACCCCGGGATAGTTTGGGGCAAAGCAACCGAGTCGCCTATGGACCTCTCGATCGCAAGGGAGCTGGCACCATCCTTCCGGCCACTGCGCTTGCAGCTGACTCTGAAGGAGCCTTCGAGGGGCGGAACCGCTTAAGACCTTCTGGTTTAGGGCTTTTAGGGTTTAGGGTTTAGGGTTTAGGGTTTAGGGTTTAGGGTTTAGGGCTTTCCTGAATGCCTTCTTTAAGGCCCTGCAGAGGGCACAAGACAGGGGCGGTTGGTTCACTCTTGCCTGTGTGGCTTCTTGTTCCGACTGCGCGGCTCGGGGGGTCAGAGGGCTTAGGGACTGGTTGGCCTCTGAACATATTCCCAACCTTTTCTGGGTACCCTAAACCCTGAACCCTAAACCCCGAACCCTAAATACTAGGGGGCCGCCTTTGAATAGTAACCCGTAACCCTAAAAGGGACCGTCATTTCGAGAAGTGACCATGCGAAACATACCAAGGGGCCTACCGAGTGGCCCAGAGACTGGCTTAAGAGCCCAATACCTATGTCAAGCTACAAAAAAGTAAAATAGGGGCCTTACTGGTTTAGGGTTTAGGGTTTAGGGCTGAGTGAGTATAGCGATATCGGGACAATATGTGAATACCGCTAGTAGCTATTCCAGCCCCTGTATTAGGTTGGTACTGTGCCAGCGACACAGAGGACATGTAAAAAGTTCGATGTCCTCATTTTGTCCCACGAAGAAGGGATCGGAGCAAGTGTCCCAGCATTCGCATTTGCAGAAATTAGAGAAGTTTGAACTATGGCACCGAATTGAACGAATACCTGGTCAAATTCTTTCGCGTTAGCAATTTGGGAGTCCAGAACTACCCTGCTACCTAAGAAATGCTTTGGTACGACCCATCGCAGAAACCAAAGACCTCGCCGTTAAACACTGAAACCCTCCACCCCAATTCCCGTATGCTAAACCGGCAAAACCCTTGCGAAGCGACATGCCTCAGCCCGCCTAGACACTCAACGATGGTTGAGGGTTTGGGGTCCAAAGAGACCCATTCCTCACTTTGGCCTTCTCTGGGCCTGCCATACAATACATTTGGTACAATAGTTCGGGGGTACCTACACCCTAAACCCTAAATCCTAAACCCAAAACCCTAAACCTCACAACCTAAACCCTAAACCCTAAACCCTAAACCCTACACCCCAAACAAAAACACACCGCAACTCCGATCAACCCTGAAACGCGGCTAAGATGCGCACGCGGCCGCAAAGTTGAGACCACGCGTTGACTTCCTCCTCCTCGGAAAGCTTGTGAGACTTCTCCAGGGGACAGAGGCTAGCGTGGGGTTTAGGGTTTAGGGATTAGGGTTTCGGGTTTCGGGTTTTGGGTTTAATGTTTAGGGTTTAAGGGTTAGGGAAGGACAGTTGGGGGGCTTGGCTCCTTTGTGGTTTGGGTGGCTTTTATCTTTTCTAGGTTTGTCCTGAAAAAGCCCTCTGAAAAATCTCTTCTGTATGATCCCCTTAAACCCAATCAGGGATAACATGAAATCTCCCAAGGGCCTACCTAGTTTTCACGCGGGTCTTTTTAGGTTTTTTGGTCCGACACATGTCAAGGGCACCCTAAACCCTAAACCCTAAACCCTAAACCCTAAACCCTAAACCCTAAAGCCTAAAGCCTAAACCCTAAACCCTAAACCCTAAACCCTAACTAAACCCTAAACCCTAAACCCTAAACCCTAAACCCTAAACCCTAAACCCTAAACCCTACTGCACCTGAGGAGCTCCTGTGGGCAGCTGCCATCAGAGTTATTGCTGGGTTCCCTCTTCTGATATGGGCCCATGATCTTGAGAACAGTATCCCTAAACCCTAAACCCTAAACCCTAAACCCTAAACCCTAAACCCTAAACCCTAAACCCTAAACCCTAAACCTTCCGAGACACAAGGGGAACTTGTGAACAAAAAGCAGGCCCTTGTGAGAGAAAAAGGCGCTTCTTTCGGGAAGTGCATATATACATATACATACATTGCCTCATGCACAAACCACTAAAAACCTTTTCAACCCTAAAAATCCTCGAAACAACCTGAACCCCCCCCCCCCCCGAAAACCCCTATAAACCCTTAAAACCGTTAAAAAAAAACAAAAAACAAAAAACAAGACAACCTAAAAGCCCCCAAGACGCCTTTAAACCCTGTGAACCCTCAAAACCCAGGCACGTCTGCCTCTGCAGCCCTGGAGCTTGAGTGGTTTGGGGTTCAGGGCCGCCACGCCGGTTGGGAGTACTTGGAGGTTCATGGTACTTATTAACCCGGTAGGGTTTCGGGTTTAGGGTTGAGGGAATCATAACTGTACTTATCACCCCCCCCCAAATAGAACCATGTTCGGGCACTACAGGGCTTATAAGTGGGGTGACAAGTGCAGTGACAACTGGTTGATAAGTACCATGTACCTCCTCCAAGTAGGGTATCGGGTCGAGGGTTTCAGGTTTCGGGTTCTATTCCCTAAACCCTAAACCCTAAACCCTAAACCCTAAACCGTTTAGTGTCAAGGGTACACAAACCACCCAGAGGAACAAACACTTTCGGCATGGAGCACAGTCTTCAAAACACATGCCTGTCCTGATGAGTTTTCGGGCTTTCTGGGTACCCTAAACTGGGTACCCTAAACCCTAAACCCTAAACCCTGCAGCATGCTGAAAACTGCGGCCACGGTGCCCACAGCGACTCGCCGTGGGCCGCTTCCCATTCCCCCGGGCCCCCGCGGAAGGCCGAGAGGAAGACCTTCTCAAAGCCTCATGGTTTGGAAACCCTAGACCCACTGCCCTAAGCCCTAAGACCTAAACCCTAAGCCCTAAGCCCTAAACCCTAAACCCTACACCCTAAACCCTGAGCCGTTCAGGGTTTCGGGCTTTGGGTTTTAGAGTTTGGCTGCAGTTGTGGGGTCGAAGCGGCCACAGTGTGCATCAGTCAGGCTGACGCGAGACATGGTTCCCAATCCTGTTTAGTGTTTATGTTGTTCTTTAGGACTGCCAAGCGCTTCCGATACTCTGGGCGAACAGGCTGAACTTTAAAGTGTTGATGGTTTGGGGGCTAGAGTCCAGGGAAAAACGGCCAAGGCCCTTAACTCTCTAGCTAGACCCCAAACCCTTAACCCCGAATTCCCTAAACCCCAAACCCGACACAGAAACAAAAACTGAGACAACCATGAATGAATAAAAAAATAGATACATAAATAAATAAATATATATATATATATATATGTGTGTGTGTGTACGTTTATATGAAGTATGGATTTTACGACCAATGCCCTTACAAGGACAGCAATTCAACACATTCAATAATATTTATTGGGACCTAAATACACTCACCGGTAATACAATTTGCTTCCTATATGTAAATGTGTATAAATGTATATATGTGTATGTGTATATATGTTTGAATGTATATATATATACTCCTGTATATATATGTGTATGTATATAATATATATATATATGTGTGTGTGTGTATGTATATATATATATATATGTGCATGTGTATATGTATATATGTATGGACGTACACATGTATATGTGTGTATATATATATATATGCATAGATGCTTAGGTGTATATCTGGAAGTTTGTCTAGATGTATAGATGCATGTATAGATGTGTAGATGTATAGATGTATATGCCTATATATATATATATATATGTACATGTGTGTGTATGCATGTATGTGTGTATCCATATCTATCTATATGTATTTACATATACATATATACACACATTGTCTTCACTCTGTACCCTTTGCTAGGCCCTATACGCCCGTGGTCCCTAAGCCCAATTTTAGCTAAACCCTAAACCCTAAACCCCAAACCCTAAACCCTAAACCCTAAACCCCAAACCCCAAACCCTAAACCCTAAACCCTAAACCCTAAACCCTAAACCCTCCCTGTACAGCGCCGAAGAGCAGCGCAAGCTCTGGAGGTCGGCGTCCAGTGGGCATGACCAATGAACACGACCTGCCCATCTTCTGTCGGGTTATCGTTAGGGTTTAGGGTTTAGGGTAGAGGGTTTAGGGTTTAGGGCTTGGGGCTTGGAGTTTAGGGTTTAGGGGCCTGCAATAGGGCTTAGGGTTTGGGGTATTTAGGTTGTTCGCGGGCTTCAGGGCAATCACCTCTTCATGCCGATCTGTTTCGCCGTTGCTTAAATGTTTGGGTCCAATGCTTCCTCCCTGTCAACACTAAAGAAACCTGGCGCTAAGCACGACGGGGTTTGGGCTGTAGTGCTTTAGGCTTCGTACAGTTTTACGATCGGAAGCTTTCGCGTTTGAGTGGAGCTTCTGGAGTGTTGTTGCTGCCTAAAGAAATTCTGTAAAGTTCCAATAACTCGACAACTCAAAAAACATCAGCTTCGAATAAAAATCAGAAAACATCATAATCAACAAACTTAGTCGTTGATTTTCTCAGAAACCGAACCCTGCGCACGAAGCAAGAAAAAAACTCAAAACCTTGAAGAAAAACCCGAAAGCCCCTTGAAAGGCTAGGTCGGAAAAAGCCTCGGGGGTATCTGGGTTGGGGTAGGGGGGGGGGGGGGGGGGTTGGCGTGCGACGACGACGACGATGCCGACGACCACAACGACGACGACGACGACGACGGCTACTACGACTACTGCTACCACTGCCAGTCCGGCTACTACTACGACGACGACAACACCTACTACTGACAGGAACTCCAACAACTCCAAAGACACGAAACACAAAGGAAACAAAACAAAACAAAAATCAAAACACCTGGACAGGGTCAGGGTCGACATCAGACAGCCTCCGGCGCATAAAGCCAGCTGAAAAGCCTAAATCAGAAATATTCACAGACTCCAAAGTCTACAACAGAAATGCACGCAGGCCAGCGATTGACTTCTACGGCTTCGAATACGTTTACTAGTAAGAACACATTGGAAAGTATAGACTATCTCTGACAGTGGTATTGCGAAAACCATTTCGACACTACTTCATTTATCGTGAATCGGTCACGGTCCCCCTACAAGAAGCCACCCGTTGAGAATAAAGGCCCACCCCTCTTTGGACTCAGCTAGTCAGCTCTTTTGTTAACCTTGTCTGTGGGCTCGATGATGGGCTGCCCTGGATGCCTCCTGTTAGAATTCATGAGACAGGGGAGGGGATAACATAAAGCTTAGTTGTCCAGTAGTTGGGGGAACTAAAGGTTACCTTTGGGACTATACAGTAAGGGGATTGTACTACCCAAAAAGGTTAAAGGTTACCTTCTAAGAAAGGGAGAGAACAAGGCATAACAGAAGCGTCCGGCTGTAGAGTTTAGGGTTTAGGGTGTCGGGTTTAGGGTTGCAGTACCACCAGGCCTTTCATCACCTCAATGCCTGTGGCGCCGATCCGCTCCAGGGCTGATACGCATGCCCTGGGCGCAGAGCAGTGCAGCTTGGAATGATCCAAAAGTCTAGGGTTTAGGGTTCAGGGTTTAGGGTTTAGGGTTTCGGGTTGGAGTGGTTTATGTTGCATGAAACAAACCCTAAATCTATAAACCCTAACCTCTAAACCGCGTCAAAAGTAGTAGGGACCACAAAAAGCTAGTCCTTGTTAAAGGTTCGTGCATCCTCGAAGATTGGCTAAACCCTTGGCGAGTTACAAGTAAGGGGCTAGTTCTAAGCATTTGGGTTCACGAGGGCCCTAACCTGGGCCATGGGTAGTATAACCTGAGTTCTATACTCCCCTTCGAACCTTAATAAATATGAGTTTTTAAATATCCTCTTGGGTTATATATATAAATATAAATATATATATATATATATATAATAATAAATATGAGTTTTTAAATATCCTCTTGGGTTATATATATAAATATATATAATAAATATGAGTTTTTAAATATCCTCTTGGGTTATATATATATATAAACAAAATCCCGAGGGGGATGTTGAGTGATGAGTCCCTCGACTCTGGGTCGTGGCGCAAGGTGGCCCTTTACCTGCGAGTCCTATACATACAACCCTAAGCATCCAAACCCTAATGTGAACCCTAGACGCCGAAAAAAAAAAAAAACGAAACCCTAAACGCTAAATCCTATTTCCTAGACCCAAGAGTAACCTTCTAACTAAAAAGGTGCCCCTTTTGGGTTTAGAGCGGCTTATAAGGGACCCTAAACCGTAAAGAAAAGGAATAGGGGTCTACTCTGGGTCCTAGCCCTAAACCCTACACCCTACACCCTACACCCTAAACCCTAAACCCTAAACCCTAAACCCTGAACCCTGAACCCTGAACCCGAGCAAAGCGAGCAACACTTGGCTCGCGTCACTCTTCGTCGGGCGGCTTGTACACGGCTGGTCCGTTGCCCACGCCGGTGTCCACCTGCATGTACCAGGCATCACCCAGGGACTCCAATACCCCTTACTTCTTTAGGGTTTAGGGTTTAGGGTTTAGGTTTAGGGTTTAGGTTTAGGGTACTACGGTTCCTTACGGTTTAAGGAACGTTCCTTGATTAAGGGGTATTGGAGTCTCTGGGCAGTTGCTCCATGGTTCAGGGGTTAGGGTTGTAGTATAAGGCGCGCTGCAACGATAACCTACCAATAAGTAGGTTTCAGTTTCTTATGATGGGGTTGAAGAATGTTTTGGCGACTTCGGTACATGGCTGGTAGTCTGCCACAGCTTCTGGGGCGTCAAGAGTCGGCTCAGCAGCGAGAAAAGACGAATAGCTGAGCGGCAACCATGAGCCGAAAGGAGTTTGCAGAACCTACGTTGGGGCGGCCTAGGGAGGGGGTTTAGGGCTTAGGGGGCTTAGGGCTTAGGGCTTCGGGGTGAGGGTGCAGTGAAGAGGCAGTGCCGAAGAAGTGGCGGCTTCTCCTTGGTAGCCCAGCAACCATGTCTTGAGAAAGAGACCCTTATTGGGGGTTGAGGGGTTTGCGGTCTGGGGCTTCGGGCTCAAGGGAACCCGGAACCCAAAAACGGTTTAGGGTTTAGGGTTTAGGGTTTAGGGTTTAGGGTTTAGGGTTTAGGGTTTAGGGTGCCAATCAGCTGCCAAGTCTCTGAGGCTCCATGGAAGCGGTTCGGCCGCCGGCTCATGGGGTGGCGGAGGAAGGGTCGTAAACCCCAATACCCAATCCCTAAGGGTCCATGTACCTATATATGCAGTATATACTTGGGCCTTAAAGGGGTTCCCATATAGTAGCTTTAGGGCACAGTTTTCTACCATATGGGTACATGGACCCTTAGGGAATTGTATCCAGCAATATGTGTGTGAACTGTTCTCTTCTGGGCTCTTGTACTCGCAACATGCAAGAGCGATTCAACCCCAAGGCATCATTCGGATGAGCTAAGGATTTGACGGCTCTTATGTGTGGGGTTTAGTACTGTTCTGTGACTGCATCCTAGGCTGCATTCCTAAAAGGACCCAACTCCACCGTACTTAAAGATCCTCTGGTTCAGCATTTAGGTCTTTAGGTTTTGAGCGTTAGGGGTCAGGCTTGAGAGGGTTCAGGGTTCAGGGTTTGGGGTTCAGGGTTTGGGGTTGGGAGTTGTAGGCGCACCCGCCAGCACTATAGAGAACAGCATGAAGGCTTGCAAGTCATCTCTTGAACCGCCTGCAGGAGGGCGGTTTCGGGTTCAGAGTTTTGGGGTTGCAGCCTGCTTGTCTGCCTAAACCCTAACTGAGGTAGGGGGAGGGGCGGGGCTTTGTAACATTTCAACTTCTATGGGGTAGGTCAAGTTGTCATGCAGCCCCCTGTGTCAAAAAGTTCGCTGAGGGATGAAAGGGTGTTCTCAGCTGCGCATAAGCTGACGACCCACTGCGTTCGATATGTTGGGTTTGGAAAGGACAGGTCATGGCAGTTGCTGTTGGCAAGACCTAAACCTCTGAAGCCTGCCTGAGACCCCAAAAAAAGGGGTACCCCTTGTTTAACCCAAACAGAACAGAATCCCCTCAACGAACCCCCTCCCCCACCCCCCAAAACGGTACCCCTATTTTGGCTGCGTTAGAACCACGTATATCCCAACTCTGGGAAAAACGCAGGTCCTGTACAGCAGCCCTAGACCCTAAATCTTAAACCTTAAAACCCTACACCCTAAAACCCTAATTAAACCCCAAACCCTAGCCCCTACAAACCCTAAACCCTAAACCCTGGCACACAAGATGTACGTTGGGAATTGTGAGGGCTGCGCAGTAGAACGACAACTCGATGCGGCTGCTGGCCTGGGCGGTGGCCCAGGGCCCAGCTTCTACAGGTTTAGGGGTCTCCTAAACCCTAAACCCTAAACCCTAAACCCTAAACCCTAAACCCTAAACCCTAAACCCTAAACCCTAAACCCTAAACCCCAATCCCTCTACTGTCTGTAAGGGATATCCAACCCAGTTTGTAGTACTAATCACCCAACCTCGGGCTCTTATAAACCTGCTTGTAGCTACTGTAGGAACTTGTGGGGGCTCCCTGCACGAAATTGGTGTTTAGGGTTTAGGGTTTAGGGTTTAGGGTTTAGGGTTGTGAAGGATGTCTCCTTTGCCCTGTGAAGTTCATTCTATTTCTCTCACGCTTGTTTTTTTAATGAATTCCAGGGGTGAAAGGTGCATGGGCCAAAAGTGCCCTGTTTGTGCTAAGATTTGTAGAGGGCTTCTGGGGTATTTTGCTCACTCAGCTACTTCGTGCGTTCGCTTCGCTCCCTGCAAACAGTTTACCATAATGAGTGAGCGAAAAGTAGGGCCTTAATAAGACTCAAAAGACTCAGCCATGCATGAAGTGGCAACACTTGTCCCCAAGCATCATGAGACTTACTCCCGTTCCTAAACCCTAAACCCTAAACCCTAAACCCTAGACCCTAAACCCTAAACCCTAAACCCTAAACCCTAAACCGTGAAATCAAAAAGCCCGGGCCCGAATTTCGCCCCTTTTATCGTCTCACCCGATGTGGGGGTCGGGTTGGGGGAGGGGGAGTTCTGGTTTAGGGTCCAGGGTCTATGGTTTAGGGATTCGGGGATACAGCACAGGATAATTCAAAACGACACCAACACGACGTACTAGAACTCGCCCGAAGTTTCTCCATCTCCACGTTGGCCTAGACCCAGAAACCCCAAAACCCCTAAACTCTAAGCCTAAGCCCGAAAACTCCAAAACCCCAAACCGCTGCTAACACTAAACCCAACCCCAAAGCTCGTCTAAACCCAAAGCACAAACCCTGAACCCAAACACACAACGCCCTAAACCCCTAAACCCAGAACACGAAACCCAAAACAATGCAAAAAAAACCGTAAAGCCCAAAACCCAAACCACTGAGCCCCCAAAACCCCAAACCCCAAACCCAAAACATTAAACCGCAAACCTAGACCACAAAACACAAAACCCCTAAAACCCCAAACCCAAAACACAAACACTGAGCCCTTAAACCCCTAAACCCTCCATCGCCAGAGCGAGGTCTGGGGATCCCCTGCCAGGCAGAAAAGGAGTGCCCCGGCGGCTGCCAGCGAGAGGATCGGCAGCAACTGACAAGGGCGGGGAAGGTTCAGGGTTGAGGGTTGAGGGTTGAGGATTGAGGGTTTTGGGTTTTTGGGTTGAGGGTCCAGGGTTTCGGGTCAGGACCCCACAACCTCTTTAAAGGACAGAACATCTTTGTACCAAGCGTACAGATCCGAGAAACTAAGGTAAGAACAGCAAAGGAACTAACATGCTGCAAGCTAGCAAGCGAGGCATACTCCTGAAATCAGGAGAAGAAGAAGCCCAAAATCATTTAAGAGCCCGATACCCCTAAACCCTAAACGAAACCCTTTCGTGGCTTTGGGAGGTGGGCACAGACTCCCAGGTACATGCCAGGAAAGCCAACATCTTTGAGAGCGAGAGATGAACCAGCTTTTGCATGAATGTTTGTACTTATTTAGGGTTTTTAGGGTTTAGGGTTTCGAGTTCACTTGGAGGTTCAGGGTACTTATTAACCCAAAAACAACTGTACTTATGTCCCAAGTATAACCATATTAGGGCACTTATGGGCTTATAAGTGGGTTATAGGTACAGTCATAATTGGCTAAAAAGTACCATGAACCTCCAAGTAGGGTTTAGGGTTTATAGGGTTTGGGGTTTAGGGTTTAGGGCTACCCGCATATTTGACCCAAGAGTAACCTAGGAATGAAAAGGATGCCTGTTTTGGCTTGGGCCTGCTCTGGGTCCTAGTCTTTGTTATTTGGAAACTGTATTTAGTTAGCTAAGATTGATGTGACTTTATTCACATTTGCTGATGTTTGCTTGTGAAAGAAGACCTCTACACACGCATCTACAACACTTAGGCCACATGGTCTTGAGCTTCGGGAAGAAGGTCATGATGGGGCTCCTGCTCGTCAATTCAGGGGCTTAGGGTTTAGAGTTCAGAGACTCTCCTAGAATACAGTTGCCTCTTCGCTGCTGCGCACCCTTTTGGCTACCTAGCCTCAGCACAAAAAAAATTGCTCAACCCTGAAACCATGAGGTCGGCAATCCCCGCAACTCTCACTAAACTCCACACCCTAAACCCGAACCCCTAAGGCCCTCAACCGTAAACTCTAACCCTGAACCCCAAACTCTTGCCCGAAAGCCCTAAACCCCAAAACTCCCGGCCTCTGAAAAGATGCGAAGGCGACCTGACCTACGACAGGCCACCACCAATGCGGCCTCAGAGCATCACTGAGCGCTTCTTTCTTTTTCTTAAGGGTAGTTACATGGTCCCTTAATCTGGTCCCTTAAGGGGACGCCTTATATACCCCCGATATACCCTACACAACCCAAGGGCCCATACTTCAGAACCCTTACAGTCGTAGTTGTCCAGTATCCTAGGGGGCTAAAGGTTAGCCTTTGGAAGTATTTGCGGGTTATACCCCGGAAAAGGTTAAAGCGTGCCGTAAACTCTAAACCCTAAACCCTGCTAACGCAAGAAGGTTAAAGGTAACCTACTCTACTGCTGTGGCATGGCATGTCATCGGGGGGGGGGGGGGGGGGGGGGTCTTGGGTTTAGTTAGGGTACGGTTTGGGGTCACAGGCTTGGACAGAAGAACCAAAATAAATAAATACTTATATATATATATATATGTGTATAATATGTACATACATATGAATATATATATATATATATACGCAGACATATAAATTCTATATCAATAAACATATACATATATATATATATATATGTGTATTGTCTGAACCCGAAACCCGCCCATCCTACACCACTACACGAAACGAGGCCCGGGCCGCCGCCAGGTAAGTGGCGCCAAGGAGGTAGCCATTGTGGTTCTCCTGCAGTGATCTCTACCGACCTAGTACCCTCGGATTACGATTGGGCTCCTAACGAATCCTAAACCCTAAACCCTAAACCCTAAACCCTAAACCCTAAACCCTAAACCCTAAACCCTAAACCCTAAACCCTAAACCCTAAACCCTAAACCCTAAACCCTAAACCTAAACCCTAAATCCTAAACCCTAAACCCCCTTAGAAAGGACAAAAACTCCAAGTTGGTATCCAGTTTTCGCAGGGGAGTCGAAACAGGCATCGGCGCACCACAACTTTGCTTCGGGCTGCCTGAAAGGCTCTGATGTAGTTCCTTTCCCGGTGGTTCGAACTCGTGTTCCCTATGGAGAACGCCGCCAAAAGGAACCACAACCAGAGCCTTTTTTGACCGAATTTGGGGATCGAATTGCGCCCTCAGCCCTTAGGATTCGGGCCGTAAAACTAAACCCACACCCCCAGCACTAAGCCCTACACCCTGAACCCTAAACCCTAAACCCTGGGGGGATCCCATAAGCTTCTTTTCGTTGCTTTGCATCGGAAAACGACCCTCCTGGTTTAGGGCTTACGAGGGACAGGGCTTAGGACTTCGGATGGAGGGCTTAGGATTTGGCAAGTGCTGAGGGTCGAGGGGTGACTAAACCCTAAACCCTAAACCCTAAACCCTAAACCCTAAACCCTAAACCCTAAACCCTAAACCCTAAACCCTAAACCCTAAACCCTAAACCCTAAACCCTAAACCCGGGTTCGGGATTGAGAGCTTGGTCCGCAGGTGCCCTGCAGCTCCTCCTCCCGAAGAACCAAAGCCCGCCCAAACCGCAAGCCACAAACCTTGAACCCTAAACCTAAACCCTAAACCCTAAACCCTAAACCCTAAACCCTAAACCCTAAACCCTAAACCCTAAACCCTAAACCCTAAACCCTAAACCTTGAACCCTAAACCTGAAAACTTAAACTTAGGGGGGGGGGGGGGGTATAAGGACCCTTGTTCTGATTCCCCTGTTTACCTAAGTAGCCCGTAAATAACCCCGAAGTAACTCCTAAGGTGCCTTCTAAGGGTCCCTCCTTTAGCCCCTTGAGAACCCCTCTAACAGCCCTGCAGACCCTAAACCCAAAACCCTGCACTAAAACCTGCAGAAGACTCCGGAACTTTAGGGTTTAGGGTTTAGGGTTTAGGGTTTAGGGTTTAGGGTTTAGGTGCTCCTTGATGCCACTCGCCTTCAGCAGATTCTGCCAGTAGGTAAGAGCCTAGTGTGTCAGGCAGAGTCAGGAGCCCTGTCGAGGTCTACTTGCTGGCTCTTAGTAAGGAAGCCCCGACACCTCACAAGCCCCTGTAGAACCCTTTAAGGGATCTCCCTAACCCAAAGGGTCCATGTACCCATATAGTATATACTTGGGCCTTAAAGGGGTTCCTATACAGTAGCTTTAAGGCCCAAGTATGTACTATATGGTTACATGGACCCTTAGGGTAAACCCCAAACAAGAACGGAAATCCCTGCTGCAAGGGTGGGGGGGGGGGGGGGGGGAGGTTGGGGAATTTAGGGAGGGGAGGCACTCGGGGTGTGAGGGTTTAGGGACTCAGGGTTTGAAGGGTTTGGGCTTTTAGGTTTTTTTGGGTTTAGGGTTTAGGGTTTGGGGTTTAGGGATGTTTGGGGCTTGTTTGAGTGTTAGGGCTTAACTAGGGCTTTGGGAGATTTCGGCTGTCTGGCAGGACTTGAAGCTTTCGAGGCTTTTGGGTACCGGATATTTAGGGGTTGGGGTAGGATTTTGACCTTCTTACGGGCATTAAAAAAAACTGTGTATCGCTCGAGGTGGAGATTCCCTGACTGAGACCTGCTGTGCGTCTTCGGGAAAATTCCGAGGGGGGGATGCTGACGGAGATCCACATTGATGGCACCTTTGATGGCAGAATCCCTCGTGAAGGGAAAAAGGAGCCTCAAACACACAGCACAAACTGTTAAACATGGGGGGGTCGTTCCTAGGGACCCTTGGTGAGTCTCATTTTGCAATAATAGTTAAGGGGGGTACTTTAGAAAAATCTCCACATGCCGATCAGGAATTGAATTTAGGATGTAGGGCCCCTAAACCCTAAACCCTAAACTCAAAACCCTAAACCCTAAACCCTGAACGCTATACCCTAAACCCTACAGTAAACCCTAAACCCTTATCCGGAAGGATCTGTCTCGAGCTTCCGGCAAGGCCGTGGGCGGGATTCTCGACGAGAGCCCAGATGGTCCACCTCATTGAATGCGACTAGTAGGATCGATTAGGGTCTAGGGTTTAGGGTTAGGGTTTGGGTTTAGGGTGTTTAGGGTTTAGGGTTTGGGGTTTAGGGTAGCGCCTGGGATGTTCAAGGGGGATCTATGGAGCCCAATACCCTACAACCGGCCAGAAGCCACATGATTCCCCAATTTCCCATTAAGAACCTCACGGAAGGAACCTTTGGATGTGCCCCTGTTACACTAACAGTCCTTAGTAGGGATGAAGATTTAGGGTTTAGGGTTTAGGGTATAATCGGGGGTACCAGAATCCCTATGAAAAGAAGCTGTTACCCTAAGGGTCCATGCACCGTGTTGTTCTGTACTTGGGCCTTAAAGTCCCTAAATAGGAGGTACTTTAAGGCCCAAGAATTCCCTGTTTAGGTACATGGACCCTTAGGGTTAGTATAAAGGGGAACCCTAAACCCTAAACCCTAAACCCTAAACCCTAAACCCTAAACCCTAAACCCTAAACCCTAAACCCTAAACCCTAAACCCTAAACCCTAAACCCTAAACCCTAAACCCTAAACCCTAAACCCTAAACCCTACCTGGCGGGTCCACAACAGACCCGCGCAAAACTGTGGCCCCACCAGCAAACTTGAGATGCAGGAGTTAGGTCACCGCCTTTAGTGTTGAGAAGCGACGCCTTTCTGCTCCCCAGTGCGCCTAAAAGCAAGAACTTCCAACCATTTCTGCCCAGAAGAAGGTTTGACCTTCTCGGAATGGAGACGATGTAGACCATGGACGTCATCATGCTTGGCCCATGGATGCTCTCTTCTCATCAGAGCAGAGTAGAGCATGGACGTCATCATGCTTGGACCCTGGATGCTCTCTTCCCAGAACGGAGTAGACCATGGACGTCATCATGGTTGGGCCATGGCAGTGCAGAAAACATGTAGACCATGGACGTCATCATGCTTGGGCCATGGATGCTCTCTTCTCATCAGAACAGAGTAGACCATGGACGTCATCATGCTTGGGCCATGGATACTCTCTTCCCAGAACGGATTAGACTATGGACGTCATCATGGTTGGGCCATGGATGCTCTCTTCTAACTATGGTGAAGCAAACGTGTTAGTTAGACCCAGGGCTGGGCAGAAGCGGATGCAAGCAAGACAGGGCTTAGTTTAGGACACGTCGAAAGTGCGAAGTAGTGCAAAAAAACCCACAAATACCAGTGCAGTCTACGGATGCCCAAAAAATAGCAGGATGATTTTGGATAAAAATTGCGGGGATGAGGTGATGGGCGAAACCCAGGAAACATCGGTATTTACAGGGGATTCTGAGGGCAACAGAGCCAAACTGCCGAAAACGCGTGGGTCTGTTATGGCCCCGCCTAGCCCTAAACCCTAAACCCTAAACCCTAAAAAGGAACCCATCCAGTGCTTAGGCGTGGACCACACCACGCAGGGAAGCGAAAGGCAGCGAAGCAGGTCCGAGAAGGATGCCTTGGGCTTGCAGTGGGAAGAAGCTAGGGTTCGGTTCAGGGTTTAGGGTTTAGGGTTTAGGGTTTAGGGTTTAGGGTTTAGGGTTTAGGGTTTAGGGTTTAGGGGTTTAGGGTTTATAGGGTTTATAGGGTTTATAGGGTTTATAGGGTTTAGGGTTTAGGGTTTAGGGTTTAGGGTTTAGGGTTTAGGGAGTTTTCGGACTTTTGGTGGGATTAGGGTTGAGTGCTGTTTGTGGGGTTGGGATTTTGGGCGTAGACACCCTGTATAAACCCCGAACTGGGCCAGTCAACATCTCCTGACAGAAAAACCTGATGCCAAGAAACGACATTCATAAACTACTGAAACTAGGAACTCCCGAAGCCTAAAGCCTAAACCCGAAGCCCCAAACACTAGACCCTAAACCCAAAACCCCAAACCCTACCACTGCTGCTGTTCGAGGCACCAGAACTCCACCATCACAGCGGCCCACAGCGGTTCTGGTGCCTTCTGGCACCTCATTCATTTACAGGGCTAAGGGTTCAGGGATGAGGGCTTGGATTTTGGGTGATGCTTTCAAGCAACTGCAGGGTGCCATCCCCAAGAATCCCAGCGGGCCCTTTGTTCCACTTCTTTTCTCTAGGCTGAGGTTCCTACATCGTCTCCATCACACAGTATATAAAAGGCGGTTTTTTCTTTTATATTGTTTTTTTTTTCCGAGGTGTCTGTGGGACCAAAAGATCCTAAACCCTACACCGTCAACTCAAGGGGTTCAGACTCGTACCCCTAAGGTTGTTCCCCTAAAGGTTTCCCTTCATGTGGTCCTAGTATGGCCCTTGCATTCCCCTTATGAATCTTCAACAAGGGTCCCCAAACCCAAGGGTACCTAAGGGGTCCAAGGTAGGAGTCCCTCGATCAACCCTAAACCCCATACCCTAAACCACATAAACCTCTAACGAGGAGGATCGTCGAAAACGGACCCTAAGCCCGAAACCCTAAACCCTAAACCCTAAACCCTAAACCCTAAACCCTAAACCCTGAACCCTAAACGCTACTCAAGCGCTTGAATGTTTTGGAGCTTCGGGGCGACTATCAGCATGTCGTGCCAACATGCATCAGTCACTTGGCAGCCCCTCCGCATCATTTCAACATGCGTAAGACCGTGGGTTTAGGGTTTAGGGTTCAGGTAGGGTTTAGGGTTGAGGGTTTAGGGTTTAGGGATTAGGGCCGTTTGGGGTTTGGGGTCTAGGGTGTAGGGTTCGGGATTAGGGCTGGTTGGGGCTCTGGGTTTTTAGGGCTTAGGGTTTAGGGTGTGGGACTTCTGCTGAAGAACTCTCACATACAGAAACTTTAATCCTAAGTGCCCAACGCCGAAACGCCCTCAACCCTAAACTCCAAACTCCAAACCCCAAACCCCAAACCCTAACCCTAAACCCTAAACCCTAAATTGAGCCGGCCTTGACCCCAAGCAGACGCAGTGCGCACAGCACTGCCGCTGCAGTGGCAGCTGCCGAGATGGCGTACAACGCCGACCTTTTTGTGAACCCACAAGCCCTAAACCCTAAACCCTAAACCCTAACCCTAAACCCTAAACCCTAAACCCTAAGCCTTGGGGTCTTCCCCCTTATACGAACAATCCTGAATAGGGATCAAAAAACACCGGATTATAGTTAATCCCTATTAAGGACTGTGAGTAGAAGGAAGAACATCCCAACCACAAGCGGCAAACCCTGTTGGGGTTTAGGGTTTAGGGTTTAGGGTTTAGGGTGTAGGGTTTAGGGTTAAGGGTGAAGTGGTTCAGGGCTTCGCGCTTGGGGCTTTGCACAACCCGCAGTAGGGTTCGAAAACGCACTCTCCCCAAGGGTCCATGTACCTAAGTAGTATGTCCTTGGGCCTTAAAGGGATTCCCACGTGGTAGCTTTAAGGCCCAAATATATACTTTCTGGGCAGCCCTAAACCCTAACCCCAGACCCTAGACCCTAGACCCTAAACCTTAAACCCTAAACCCTAAATCCTAAACAAACTCTTACCTGGGCTGACCATGGTGCCGCTTGCGTTGGCATCCGCGGGTTCTTCACTTGGGGGCCAGATGAACCCTAAAATTGGGTCTAGGGTTTAGGGTTTAGGCTTTAGGGTTTAGGCTTTAGTCAGGGCTTAGGGTCTGTCATATACAATATACTGCTAGAAACCCTGTTACGGTATATGAACCATAAGCCCCCCAAGGCACTTCTGGGTGCCCTTTTAGCTACCCTGTAGAAAATAAGGTTTAGGGTTTAGGGTTTAGGGTTTAACAGGGACCCAACAAGTAGAGAACTGCCCATAACAGGTTATGATGAGGGGAGTCCTAGGGGAGTTCTAGGGTTTTTTGCCTAAACACTAAAAACGAAACCCTATAACCCCAATGGACCCCAATAATAATAACCCCAATAACCCTAAAAACCCGTAACACCCTAAGAACTCTGAGGTAAACCCTAAACCCGTTTGGGGCTTGGGTATTTTAGAGCATCAATGGCACCCCAAAACCCTGCGGCATCGTTGTTCCACGCATTTCCAACTCCCTAGCCGGCCGCTCTGCCAGTTCCTCAGCGAACTCTTATGTGCTCAAGACGTCGGCCTACTTGAAGGTTCATGGAACTTGCCTTGCCAGAAGATGCTCGGTGTATTCATGGTACCTTCAAGAGGGACATACGGGAGTACCCTGAAGTATGCCCAACAAATACGTAGCTGGCTACGGCACCATACAAGGGATTGTATAAGAATTGTATACAAGCGGTACTCGAAGGGCGGGTGGAAGTACCAGGACTCCATGGTATCTAAAAGATGGTTCCTTTTGGGGATACTATTACTAAGGCGGCCTCAGGAGAGGCTTAGGGTTTAGGGTTTAGGGTTTAGGGTTTAGGGTTTAGGGTTTAGGATTTAGGGTTTAGGCGAACGGGGGGAAGTAACTAGGCGTGTAAGGGACTTGGGGTTTTTACGGTTCAAAAACAGACCATGAGGACCATACGCCACCACCATCCGCCGACCCGGATACCCCAATAGCTCCCGCATGATCTTCATACAGGACCCCCAACGGCTGCATCTGCCTCAACAAACCATCGCCAGGGTCTAAGGTTTAAGGGCTTCGTGTGGGGATGTTCCCCCTTATACTAACAGTCCTTGATAGGGACTATAGTACCCCCTCGTATAATCCCTATTAAGGACTTTAGTAGAAGGGGACACATCCCAAGTTTCGTGTATCAAAGAGTAACATTGCTACTTACTTGGCAACTAGGCGAAAGTCCTCGGAGGCGCTGTCACCGATTGGCAGGCGCCACAAAGACCTGAATATGGGCGGGTGGGGGGGGCGGGGGGTTCCGAATACAGGGCGAGTACTTTTTGGGTTTGGGCGTTCCTTTGCGAAGGATGAAAGTATCTGGGGCATTTGGGCACCCCCGTTATTTGGGCAAATACCTCTAGAAAGATTCAGGAAAGCATGCGAAGCTGTCCACACAGAGCAGAAAAAAACATCACGCCGTCTGCGCGGGAGGGGGACTCCGACCGCGACTCGGCCATGGGCACTGAATCTATAAGTTGGGATGTTCCCCCTTATACCAGCAGTCCTTTATGGGGATGATGATAGGGGGGTACTATCATCCCTACTAAGGACTGTTTGTATATAAGGGGGAACATCCCAACGTGTAAGCCCAAAAACCCTGAACCCTGAATCCCGGAATCCCAGGCCCTACACCCTTAAGCACCCGAAACTCCGCCTCCCCCCCCTGAAAAAAAGGCAGCGCGTCTAAAAACCCTTGAAGCCCTAAACGCCCTAGAAACTCCAAAAGCCCTAATTAAGCCCCAAACCTTCAGGCTCTCACCTGGAGACGATCCGCTGGAAATCCCTAGAATTGTAGAATCGTAGCCCTAAACCCTAAACCCTAAACTCTAAACCCTAAACCCTAGACCCTAATGTCCCCAGCTTCAGTGGCAAGAGGCGCGCCAGAGGAAGGAGGCCACCAGCAGCGAAGCTAAGCATTCCTTCAGGGGGCCATGGCCCATAATGGGGTTTAGGGTTTAGGGTTTAGGGTTTAGGGTTTAGGGTTTAGGGTTTAGGGTTAGGGGCTCGGGGCTTCCTGCGTGTATCAAAAGCTGAACAGTCACAATTGCAAGGGTCCCTATGTAGTTCAAGTAAACATTCGTTTTTTTATAAGAGTATTCCCTATAAAACTTCGAGCGTATTGCTTACTTAAGGGGTATTGGCGTTGGGCTGCTCTCTCCGGGCAGGTTTATGCGTTTGCGGTTTAGGGTTTCGTGTAGGGTTTAGTGTAGGGCTTCGGTTGAGCCTAGCTTTTAGACCCCTAAACCCAAAACCCAAACCCCAAAACCCTAAACCCAAAACCCAAAACCCTAAAAGTGTAGAGCTTTAATGGATTGTCAACCAGTCTATAGGATAGGAGCGCAAGACCCAACAGCTGCCCACATCCCTCAACCGGCTCCAGGATCCCCAAGCCCGATGGTATCCTACATAGATAACTAGGCCCGGGAGTAAGCTAGGATTAAAAAGGCTGCCCTTTTTTGGGGTCTTAAGGGGATTATAAGGGAACCCCAACCCTGAAAAAAGGAAAAAAGGGCCTACTCCCGGTCCTAGATAAGAAGGGCAAACGGAAAGCGCATCCCCAAAACCCATCAAGAGAAAGCACGCGTTTGTTGGTCCTTAAGGGGAATCTACCTCCAAAACCCCCAACCCCCCCAAAAACCCCTCAAGGCTCCAAGATCTAAACCCAAAATAGCCTCTGCCCTGTAGCCGAAACCTTCCCTCCTAGCCCTAAACCCTAAACCTAAACCCTAAACCCTAAACCCTATATAAACCCTTTACACTAAACCCCTAAACCCACAGCCTCGACAGGCAGGGATGCCCACGGCCGGACAGCGCAGGCCTCGGTGGCTAATACCGCAAGGGCTCTCGGGATTT
The DNA here is from genome assembly GCA_905221605.1 of Symbiodinium natans. Lineage (NCBI taxonomy): Eukaryota > Dinophyceae > Suessiales > Symbiodiniaceae > Symbiodinium > Symbiodinium natans. The sequence continues at coordinate 368,882 of CAJNDS010002073.1, read as the reverse complement.
GAGTTGAGGGTTTAGGGTTGAGGGTTTAGGGTTTAGGGTTTAGGGGTTTAGGGTTTCGGGGTTTAGGGGTGTAGGGGTTTAGGGTTTAATTAGGGTTGCAAGGTTTAGGATTTCAAGGCTTAGGATTTCAGGGTTCAGGCTTTCAGGGTTGAGGCTTTAGGGTGGAAGGGGGTGTTGAAATGTGGGTCCCTTTTGGAACTTTCCTTTCTTTGTCGGAACTATCTATTCGATCACTCGTCTTCTCGAAGCCACTGCCTTTATCTCTAGTCCAATCTAAACCTTAAGCCTTAAACCCAAAAACCCTAACCCTAAACCCTATATGAAGTAGGGTTTAAATTTCTTGTACCCCCAAAAGGACACCAAATATATACACTCACCAATCTTAAAAAGGAACCTGATATACACTCACCAAGAACAGTAATATAAACCCTGCTTCATATCAATCCTAAACCCTAATTTCACGTCACGTCTATTTCTATCTCAAGCAGTAGCTCCGTTGATGGCGCAGACGAGAGACCTCCATCTGCTTGGCTACAGGCTCCAACTCGTCCCACTCAAACTCTATCCAGTTCGCGGCGTCAGTCCTGGAAGAATGCATGGCTGTTTCCAAAAAACACCCTAGTCCAAAATCAAGGGCGGTCGGTCTAATCTCTAAGTCCCTGAAGCACCAGACCCGGCGAATAACCTAGGATCCCGTCCAGGATCCGGAAAATCTCTCATGACCCAGGTTCAGGAATGGAGCATTGCCTGCCGCAGCTCACTGGAAACCCTAAGCCCTAATTAAACTCTAAACCCTAAACCCTCTTAGCCCAAAAGAGGCCAAATGAACATGGCAGACGATACGGCCAGTTGCACGGGAGGCGTGCCTGTTGAACCACTTCTCGCTGTGCACATCCTGCGCCATGTAAGGGCTCAGGGTTTAGTGCGGTTTACTGGTTCATAGTTGGGATAGTAATAAAAACTTCTAATTTTCTTCCTTATTGAGTTTAAGTACTCTTAGAAATTTAAAATGTTACCCCACTATGACAAAGTTTCGGGCTTGGGGTTTACGGCTGCCTGCTTTCAAGAATACATGTAGGGCAACGAGCATGTGCTGGCACACGCCAGCTTCAATCAGATCGACAGCATGCAGCAATACCCGAGTATTCGCAAGGAGCTTTGCCAGTATCCGCATCAAAAACACCCTAAACCCTAAACCCTTTGGGGCTCGTCAACAACCAGGCCCCTTAGTGGCTACCTTGCAACTCAGACAGACACCCGCAGGACCGCAGGAGATGGCCTGAGACCTTGTGCTACAGGGAGCTGCCCCTGAATTTGCAGGGGACAGACTTGGGGTAGAAGTACATGTCTGGCTATAAGTCTGTGAGCTGCAAATTCTGTAGTAAACCCTGTAGACCCTAAACCCTAAACCCTATACCCCCTAAACCCTGGCATTCTAAACCGCTTCTTTCCCTCGAAAATCTCCCTGCAGGCTTGAACAGGGTACAGAGGGATAGGGTCACGTGTTCCGTATGGGCCCACACTAAACCCTAAACCCCTAAACCCTAAACCCCTAAACCCCTAAACACCGAAACCCTGAATCCTAAACCAAATTCGAGCTCTCTGGAAGAAGACATGATGCAAGCCCAAGATAGGACTGTTCCTGCATCAAGAGGTGGCGGAATCGGATAAAGCGGATCATTGGCACCTCGGAATACAGCACTTGCAGAATCGGAAACTCAACACTCACTCCGAAGCCGCCTGTAGTTACATACTACACGGACATGTGACACGTTGGCTAGCAAAGGCTAAACCCTAAACCCTAAACCCTAAACCCTAAACTCTAAACCCTAAACCCTAAACCCTGAAAGTGCAACTCCAGCTTTCTGTGCATGGGCGTATTTTCCGTGGTGCCACCGGCGGCGTGAGCTTGGCATAGGCGTCGCTGAAGTTGCCGTACATGAGGCTCTTGATGCCTGGACGCTTGTTTAGGGTTTAGGGTTTAGGGTTTAGGGTTTAGGGTTTAGGAAGAACTTCCAAGCCTGCATCAAGGAACAGAACCCCAAATCCCCAAAACTCTAAACCAGTAAACCCTATAGAGCCCTAAAAAACCTTGGTAGCCTATTCTAGTAGATTCTAGAAAGGGTACCCTTTTTGGTGGTTGGTTGCTTTATCAGGAAACCTTGAACCAGAAAGGGGCAAAAAGGGTACCACTGGGCTACCCAGTAACCCTAAGCCCTGAACCCTGAACCCTAAAGCCCTCGGCCGCCCCAACAACCCAAAACCCGAACCCCAAGCCCTAAACCCTAAACCCCAAAACCCCTAAGTCCTATACTCCAAACCCCACTCATACTATAAATGCCCTCAACACCCTACACCCCGAAACCCCTAAGTCCTATACTCCAAACCCCACTCATACTATAAATGCCCTCAAAACCCCTGCGCCCTAAAAGCTGCAACCTCCACGCCTGAGCCCGTGAACTCTAAACCCTAACCCTAAACCCTAAACCCTGAACCCTAAATCCTAAACCCCTAAACCCCAACCCCTAAACCCATAACCCCTAAACCCTAATTGAGCCCCAACACTCCCCAAAACTTGGGCGCCTTTCTCAAAAGGCCCGGCCGCGAGCTCCGCCGCGGAGCCGCGGCGCGCGGCCACGGAGGCCGTGAGCCGAAGGAGCCAGGGCTGCAGGGGAAGGTTTAGGGTCTAGGGTCTAGGGTTTAGGGTTTAGGGTTTAGGGTTGAGGGTTGAGGGTTGAGGGTTTGGGGTTTGGAGTGTAGGGTTTGAGGGTTTGGGGTTTAGGGGTTTAGGGGTTTGGGGGTTTGTAGGGTTCGGAAGGGTTTAAGGGCTTTCTTGGGGGGTCAAGGGTCGAGGGGCTGTTTGGGGAGTAAGGGTTGTAGGGTTAGGGTTTAGGGGGGGGGGGGGGGGGGGGGGGGGGGGGGGGGGGGGGGGGGGGGGGGGGGGGTTCCTCACAGAAAGCTAAAACTCTATAGCAAGCCATTCTTTGCCTAAGTGCCAAACGGAACCTGCACCGTGTCGAGGGCTCAGCTTTTCAGAGGTCAGGGGGAGGGCGATTAATAATCTGCTTTCGGGTCTAGGATGAGTATAACCCTAAACCCTAAACCCTAAACCCTAAACCCTAAACGGACTCAGGCGTCTGAGGACAAGAGGACTCCGCCGAAGCTGTCTTCTTTTCAATCAGAGTTTAGGGCTGAGGGTTGAGGTTCGTGCAGATGCACGCATGTTGGGGTCGATTGGGCCGCTTGCTGAGAGAAGAGGGCTTCGGGTTCTCAAAGGGTTTATGGGGTTTATAGGCTTTCGGGTTGAGGGTGAGTATAACCCTAAACCCTAAACCCTAAACCCTAAACCCTAAACCCTAAACGTTCCAAAGCGCGGCAGAGGCACGGCAGTCTTGCCCCGTTTCTTCTTCTTCTGTGCCTGAGGCCATGTGTTTCTGGAGCTCTGATGCCAAGATATCTGAGACGACTGAACTTTATGGCCCTTAGTTAAGCAAGTATAGCTAAGCAAGTATAAGCACCCTGCAGAATCACTTGACGGGTTAGGCGGATCTAAGGCACCCTGTAAGTCCGAACCACCGAGCCCAAAGGCCTTTTACTCCCGCAGCCTAGCATCCAAACCAAGACCCTAAACCACGACACAGCTCCAGCCACCCTTTGCGTCAGTTGTTTTCCCTAAACCCTAAACCCTAAACCCTAAACACAAAACCCTAAACCCTAAACCCTAAACCCTAAACCCTAAACCCTAAACCCTAAACCCTAAACGCTACACCCTGGAGGGTTCAATTGTGCAGGAGGGCTTCGGATCGATGATAGCTGCTTAGCTTTTCGATAGCTGCCTACCATGCCGGACTCAGACCTGCAAAAGACAGAACACAGCGTAGAACCAGGGTTTAGGGTTTAGGGTTTAGGGTTTAGGGTTTAGGGTTTAGGGTTTAGGGTTTAGGGCAGAAGGCTTAGGGTGCAGCCAGGGACTAGATAGGAGGTATTGCTGAGTCGTCAAGAGTGTCGAATAGCTGCTAAAGTGCCCCGACGACAAAACGAATCCTAAATGTTCAACTTACGGATCCTTAAATCCTTCAACCTTAAACCCCCTGTGATAACAACCCTCTTGGTAGCCCAGTAACCGCATTATAATGAGGGCACCCTGTTTGTGAGGTTGGCCGCTTTCAAGGAACCCTTAACGCCAAACCCTAAACCCTAAACCCTAAACCCTAAACCCTAAACCCCCCCAAAAAAAGAGAAAAAAAGGGGGTACCACCGGGCTAGCAAGCCATATTTCAAGCTCAGCTGCGAGCTGCCACAGCACATAGTCCTTCGTTGCCCAGCTTTGCTTAAGCAAGTTAGATGACGGCCTATAAAAAAGTCACCTGTCTAGGATATGTACATACATATATACATATATATATGTATAAATTATAGAATATAAATAGAAAATAGATATACATATATACATATACAAACACAAACATTCTATGCCCATTCGCACGTCTACATATAGGCTGGATGATTGAATTTCTCGGTGCAAGCTCTGCAGTGATACATGGAGTTAGAGCCGGCAAGCTCGTAGTGAATTGTTGCTCACGGACATCGCAGGGTACCACAGGAACTGCATCGGAGCCCATAGGTAAACACGAAGCGCGCCCCCCCCCCCCCCCCCCCCCCATCAAAGGATGGGATGTGTTAAGATGTACAAATATACCAGACTCAAGAGTGACATAGGAATAAACAGAACTTAAACCCCAAAAAAAGGAATAAGGCCTGCCTAATCTTGTTCTTAGTATGTATATGGATATATATATATATATGTATAGATATAGATAAAGATATAGATATAGATATGGATATAGATATACATATATATATATGTATATATATATATATATATATATATCTATATGTATACAAGTATAAATGTGTGTAATCATGTAATTACTTATTTATTTGCTTTATTTAGTGATTAGTTGTCTATGTAGATTTACCATTATATAGAAGGCTTCTCTTCAGGCTATGTGAGGGATACTCAGGCAAGGGCGATACATAAAGCTTGTGTCCGGGGGTGTGTGTGTGTGTGGGGGGGGGGGGAAACTTCCTACCTGCACTTCTTCTACATTGGGGGAACGGAGGGTTCATGACCTCCCTGAATCTTCTGCCCAGACATTTTGAATGCAAACTTGAATGAATATCCAAGTTATACAGCAACGACTTTCTAGCTTAGCCAAGTCGCCATGCGCGGGCCTTGGCCAACGATCAGCAGGTTCTTAAATCAGCAGGTTCTTGGGATTTAAGGGTTGTTTCACCTGGCCAGAACCCACAAAGGCTTTGTAACAAGGTACCCAAAGCCATGCTACATCGGGCATGGGTACCTGACTCCTTTTTTTGGGTTTTTGGTTTCGGGTTCAGCGTTAACCCTTTGTCCTCTGGGTACTTTAGAACTGCGCAAGGTCCCGTGAATAGCATAACCTCTCAAATATCATCCAGAAGATCCAGCTGCGCCCCGTGTCTAAGCCCTTAGTTCTGAGTTTAGAGGTTAGGGTTTGAGGTTGAGGGTTGAGGATCATAGGCTTAGGGGCTAAGGGTTTCGGTGTTTGGGCGCTGGAAACCTGAAATCGTGAAATCAGGTTTCTAAGTCCTAGACTGTCTAAAACTGCCTATAAGCCATCTAGACCTAACACGTGTCAACCCTAGCCTGAGCAACCCCAGCACTCTATAACACTTAGAAGCCCGTATCGCACCACCTGTGAAACTCTACCTACCACCAAAATCACCAAAACCAATAAATCGAAAGATCGTAAGCTCCAAACCTACCCCAATCACACCTTAGTGTGTACATGTATTTATATATAGAAATATATATATATACATCTGTTTAAGAACTTATTTGCGTGCCAGTATATGTATATATATATATACATATACAAATGTATACTCCTCATGCTTCAGAGGTTGCTTGTCGGTACTTTACTTGTAAGCACCTAACCTGTGAAACCCAAACGCTGAACCTTCAACACTCCAAACTTGCAACCCCCAAAACCCTGTAAACCGGGTAGCTGTAATCTCTGAAACCCTCAAACCCGCATACCACCCTGCCCCCAAAAACCCTGCACACCCTAAGCCCCTCAACCGGATGGTTAAACCCTATGCCCCTGAAGTGAGCTTCTAACTTGCAGCACCCTTGTTCTTGCTGCTTGGACCCTGCCCTGAAAGTCTAAGCCCGAAATCGAAACCCACAAAAACACCTAAACCCTACACTCCCCCAACCATCCCTGAGACCTAAATCCCTAATTCCCAAAACCTAAGCCCTAACAAAAACCCTACTAAGATTGGCCTCTCAAACCCTCTGAAAAGGAGCTCTGAAAATTATCCGCGTACAACCAATAACGTAAGGGTCCGTGTACCTCATTATCATATACTTGGGCAACAAAGTTCCTATATAGGAGGTACTGAAGGCACAAGTCCTCCCTAGTTCGGGACATGGGCCCTTCAGGATAAGGCAACACGTATAAAAAGAAGGTCCCAAGGGCCTAGCCAGCCCATAACCTTGAACCCTGAACACTGAACCCCGAACCCTATAGCACCCACACCCTAAACCCTAAACCCTAAACCCTAAACCCTAAACCCTAAACCCTAAACCCTAAACCCTAAACCCTAACCCTAAACCCTAAACCCCAAACCCCAAACCCTAAACCCTACCCAGCCTAACCCCTTGAACCCAAAAAAAGCTGGGTGGCTGTAGGGCTGCACCAGCGCCGGCTTCTTCGCGGGCTCCGCGCCCGGTAGCTGTCGGGAGCTCAGGGAAGCAAAACGGCCTTGGGCTTGGGTTCAGGGGGTAGGGGTTAGGGTTTAGGGTTTAAGGTTTAAGGTCTAGGGTTCAGGGTTCAGGGTTTAGGTTTCGGCTTTAGGTTTCAGGGTTTAGGGCTTACTTAGGGCTTAGGGTTTAGGGTAGGGTTTAGGGTTTCATTCGGGTTTAGGGTTTAAGTTTCGAGTCGGGGTTTAGGCTTCAGGGTTTACGTAGGGTTGGGCCCCTATAAGCCCTAAACCCTAAACCCTAAACCCTAAACCCTAAACCCTAAACCCTAAACCCTAAACCCTAAACCCTAAACCCTAAACCCTAAACCCTAAACCGAGGGTCAAGGGTTCTTCTTGAAAACTGAAGCTAGGGCTCTCGGGAGGTTGATCGGAATTGATGGCTCAAGGTTTGCGTTTAGGATTCCCTGTTGTTTTTGATTTTTTTTCTGGGCTCGTGCTTGTTGGCTAACACAGTCGGGCAGAACTGCGGGGGCATAGGGCATAAATCAGGCTGTGGTAGGGCTTCATGTGCTGTTTCGTCCTTAAGGCTTACGGGCTTTGGAGGGTTCAAACCCTGCAACCACTAAACCCTTTACCCTCCTAAAAACTTCGAACCACCCAACCCCCAAAAAACCTAAACCTTACAACCACTGAACCCGAAACGCTAAACCTTAAACCCTAAACCCTATAACCTCCAAAACCCCGCATTGTGCAAACGGGAGGCTCTGCCCAGTCGGCCCAACCACCTGACTGACGCTCCAGAAGCCCTGACCCCAGTTGGCCCCTTAAAGCCCTCTGACTAACAGGGTTCAGGGTTTAGGGTTTAGTACTAGGTTGGCCCCTTAAACCCTCTGAAAGAAACTATGCCTGAAAAATATGGGGGGTTTTCGCAATTCGGGGTACCTTATTCGGGTCCTTCTCATAGGGGAATCCTACTATTTTGGGGACTATAGTAGGGGTCCCTAATTTTCCGGCAGAAGAAGGCCCGAGGCCCCTCTAAGGTTTAGGGTTTACAGTGTTTTGAGTTTGGTTTAGGTCTTTGGTTTCAGGGATAGGGTTTAGCTTTGGATTAGGCTTCAGGGTTTTGGGTGCAGGGTTTGGGGGTTTATGTTTATGGGCTTGGGGTTTTGGACTTTGTGTTTAGGATTCAGGGTTTAGAGGGGGCAGGGGGGGGAAAGGGGGGGCGCAGCGGGGGGCGGGGTGGCGGGCAGGCAGGGGAAAGGGGGGGCGGGGGGGGGGGGGGGGGGGCGGGGGGGGCGGGGGGGGGGGGGGGCGCAGGGCCAGGGCGGAGGGCAAGGGGGGGGGGGGGGAGAAGCAAGGGACGAAGGAAGGCCAACGCAGGAAGCAACACGGGCCTACATACACACCAGTTCGTAGCTCATGGGGAAGCAGGGGGTTAGGTGCCTTGCATCCCCTTATCTTGCCCTTTCAGGCTTTATCGAACACATGATTCAGTATCATTCCTTGCCTAGAAGGACTAAGAATAGTAGGTACCCAAACCCGCAAGAGAGCAGAAGTAGTAGCTTCTTGGCATCAAAATATTACTGAGCAGGTGCTTCAGATGTTACTGCACCCTCCTCAGCATGCTGCCACCTAAGCTGCCGGCTAAGAGACCGAACTCGCATCATCCCAAACCCAAAACCCAAAACCCATCACAAACACGGGGGTTTACGAAAACAGGGCACCGCTAATATGGACCCCCAGACAGTAGGATCCCAAATAAGGTACCCCATAAATTCGGAGACCCCGCCACGTTGTAGGGCTTTCAACTCAGGGACCTTCTTCTCAAGCCCAGCTTTAGGCAAGATACGGTTTCGTTAGCTAAGGGCGATCATCCCTTGTTGCCTACAGGGGAGGTTTAGGGTCTAGGGTTTAGGGTTTGGACTTCGTGCTTTGAGCCCCCATTCCTTCGCTTGAGAACCCGATGAAGCCCACAGACCCTACATAATTCCCAAACCCGAAGCTCCTTTCAGCTGTTCATAAGACCACTGTATTAAATTTCCCCTAAACCCTCGCCCTAAACCCTAAACCCTGCACCCTAAACCCTAAACCCTAAGCCCTAAACCCTAAACCCCTATGACTTTCGGTCGTCCTTGAGGTCGAGCGGCAATGCCTTGAAGCACCAGGTCCTGGCGTCCCTGCTCTTCGGGGCCTTAGTTGCCAAGTTCAGAAGCCCCATCGGTTTAGGTTTTAGGGTTTGGGGTTTGGGGTTTAGGGTTTAGGGTTTAGGGTTTGGGGTACACTTTCAGTTCTATAGGGGATTTAGCATCCCAAAAAGTGTCAAGCCTATTCATTCAGCTATGAGGGGCCTGGGCAATCAATTGGAGAGTGGAATCGCTTTCGGGAATTTGGGGGTTGTAGGGTCTAGGGTTTTACGCGGTAGGTTTCAGGATTTATTTAGGGCTTTAGGGGCTCAGGGTTTAGGGTTTTAGGGTCTCATATTGGGTTTTAGGGTTTGAGGGTTCTAGTGTTTTTGGGGTTCTAGGGTTCTCTAAGTTAGCAAGTTAGCGTTGTAGGGGTTCCGGGGTTTATGGGTTCTAGGGTTTCGTGAAGCGTTTTGGGCTTTTCGGGATTTGGGGTTTATGCGCGTCGGGGTTTGGGATCAGACTTCCTAGGCTCCGTCACCCCCAAAATTTAAGGCTCATGGCCCTTTCCTAGGGGTATGGGGCTTTACGAAAATAGGGGACCCTAAAATAGACCCGCAAGTGGCAGGATTCCCCTTTAGAACAAGGACCCCAATAAGTAACCCTATTTTTCGGAAACCACCATATGGGTTATGGTGGGGTGCGGTTCTGCCCTAGAATCATGAATCCTCAGCCCAGACAAAAAGTCAAATTCTCACACTCTCTGGGTAGCCCAGTGCACATATTATAATAAGGACACCCTTTTTTTGGGCTGGTTACTTTACAATGGAACCTTGAACCAAAAAAGGGAAAAGGGTACCACTGCTCAACCAAGCTCTGAAACCTACTTACACGGCTTAGATTCTTAGATCCGAGTCCCTTTTTTGCCCAGCAGCCTTGACATGGCATACCTGTATAAATGAAGGTTCTGAAAAAATGTAGGGCACTAGGATCCTACAGAAACCCTAAAACCGCCTATACCCTAGACCCCAAGCCCTACCTAAAGGCTCCTATGTGGTACCTTTTTGGGGTAGTATACTAGAATCCCCTACAACTAACCCAAAAAGAGCTACACTAGAACCTTCAGCTAAACAGCCAAAACCCCAAACCGCCTTAAACCCAAGCCTGTACCGCCTAAAACCCTATAAGCCATAAACTGCCGAAACCCTAAACCTCAAGCTGCTTCTAAACCATGAACCCTTTTGAGCCCTGAACCCTAAACTGCCTAAACCCTCAACCCGTTTAAGCCGTAGACCCTCAACAGCCTAAACTAAACCCTACACCCTACAGTAACCCCCCCCCCCCCCCCCCGGATCTAAATGACACCCCAAAACCCAAATCCCAAAAGCCAAAACCCAAAACCCTAAACCCTGAACCCACGCTCAAGCTCCCAGGGCTCAGGCAGACGGACTGCCAGTCTGGTCCCAAGGTGAAGGCGTGAGCCACATGGGCGTCCTGGAGGCTGGGGCTAAGCTTCAGCTTACTTGCCCCTGCTTGAGGATTAAGAGTTGGTTGTTTATGGGGTCCTGTAGGCTGCTTCCAAGCCCTCTGGAAGGGTTCAGGGTTCAGGGTTTTAGAGTTTCGTCTTTGTGCGAATTGTGTTTGAGGTTTTTTTTTAGGGTTGTAGGATCGGGGTGAGGTTCAGTGTTCAAAGGGTTTCTGACGTTTTTAGGGTTTGCAGGCCGTAAAACTAGCAAACAATGCAGCACCACCCAGCTTTTGTGGAGGATACTATCTCATGGGAAAGGGCTTAAGGTTTGGTGTTTAGGGTGGCTTGGCGTTCTAGTTCTTGGTGCAGGGGGTTTCGGGAAGGACTTACCGGAAAGAGGTGCCTTGCATCCCCCCCGGGATGTTCTCGGGCCTAAACCCTAAACCCTAAACCCTAAACCCTAAACCCCTAAACCCCTAAACCCCTAAACCCCTAAACCCCTAAACCCCTAAAGCCCTAAACCCCGAATTAAACCCCTAAACCCTAACCCCTAAACCCCTAAACCCTAAACAATACACCCAACTCCCTACTGCTTCCTCGCTTCGCGCCGTGCTCACGTTTAATGCTGCTCATGCATGTCCTCGCTTCACTAACAGCAGGCTTCATAGAAGCTTGGGGCGTCGCCACAAACCCTAACAGTCCATGTACCTACACAGGGAGTACTTGGCCCTTGAAGCACCTCCGGCAGGACTTTGGGGGCCCAAGTAGATGACAATGAGGTACATGGGACCCTTCGGGAAAACTTTACTTGGCCCAGTAAACGTGTTCCAACACGGGTAACCTTTTTGGGCTTGGTTCCTTTGTCAGGGAACCCTAAACCCTAAACCCTAAAACCTAAACCACCTTGAACCCCCAAAAATGTGAAAAGGGTATCACTGCTCTACTAAGTTCGAGATGTGGGGGGTTTATGACATTACGGGCGCCCAAAAAGCAGAATTACCTGAAGATAGGACACCCAATAAGGGTACCCCAATTTTCGTACCCCAATTTTCGGAAACCCCCCCCCCTCCATATAGAACCCAAATGTACTATAATCCCCTGAACCGCCCCCCCATATATAGCCCAAATATACTATAACCCATGGGTTTGGCTCTGGCTCGAGGCCAGCATTTTTACCAAGCAGAACAGCAAGTCGGTAAATCGCGGCTTGTCAGGCTTCAGGGGCTTAGGGTTTAGGCTGGGACCCTAAACCCTAAAAGCCCTAGACCCTAAACGCTAAAAAGCTAAACCCTAAACCCTAAACCCTAAACCCTAAACCCTAAACCCTAAACCCTGAATGGGTTGAAGGTTTAGGGGCTTTGGTGCGCCTCAAGCCCCGGAGCTTGAACCGCCCTACATCCCGAAACCCTAAACCGCCGAAACCCGAAACCCTAAACCCTAAACCCGAAACCCTAAACCCTAAACCCTAAACCCCTAAACCCTAAACCCTAAACCCTAAACCCTAAACCTTAAATACCCCATTGGGTTGTTTTTGGGACAGCCAGCCTCGAGACGCTTTGTCAGCCAAGCCAGTGGCGCCGGAGGGGCCACAGACACGCCTCGCCAGCTTGGCAAAGGAACTACCCTAAACTTTCAAACCCTAAACTTTCAAACCCTAAGCCCTAAGCCCTAAACCTAAACTCACCATTGGGCTCTTTAGAGTGGAGGGTGCTGAGGAGTTGGCGGAGTTGGCGGAGTTGGCTAGCCATCACCTTGCACCCCTAAACCCTGTATCTTTAGCGACACCCTAAGGGTCCATTTACCCATATGGTAAAAAATTGAGGCCTAAAGCTACTATATGGGAACACCTTTAAGGCGCAAGTATATACTGTAGAGGTACATGGACCCTTAGGGACAGGGGCTTTGCTGGCCGTGGGAACTTTTAGGCTTCCAGTGCTTTCGGCCTTGAGGATTTTAGAGCATCGTGGGGATTTGGGGCTTTAGAGCGTAGGGCAGCTTAGGGTTTTGAGGGTTTCGGGCAGCCCTTCGAAGACGCACAGCTATCACAGCCAATGCCTTTCTTCGGTGCCCATCTCCAGACCTCGTCTCTATATGTTCCCCGGATGCACTCTGCAGGGGGCACATTTTGGGAAATCAAATGAAATCTGACCCCCACTGAACGGTCATCCACATGACATCAACCCTACAAAACACCGCCCGCACAAAAAAAACCTGACCCCGAACCCCACAAGATTTCGGGAAGCCCTGAACCCTAAACCCCCTGAACGAAAACCCAAAAGGGGAGACCCTACAAAAACCAAAAAGGTGAGGGGAACGCCGGTGCCTCCAAGCGCCTCAATGGGTCCCTCGGATGACTTCGATGTGTTTGCAGGGGTTTTGTGGCGCTAGCTTGGTAGCCCACTAACCATATGGGGCTTTACGAACGTAAGGGGCCCTTAATGTAGACACCAAGTAGCAGATTCCCTTCTAATAAGGCACCCACTACTTCCGGAAACCCCCCCATATGATAATGAGGGCACCCTTTTTGGGGTGGGCTTTTTTTAAGGGAACCCATAACCCAAAAAAAGTGCAAAGGGGACCACCAAGTTAGGGTGTGGGGGTCCAGGGCCGTTTTTCTTCGAACGACGTGTGCTTTTGGTGTAGCTTCAAAGATTTTCTTGAATCCCGAAGGGTCCATGTACCTATTTGTGGTATAGACTTGGGCCTTAAAGGGGTTCCCATATAGTAGCTTCAGGGCCCAAAAGAATCTACCATATGGGTACATGGACCCTTAGGGAATGCTGCGTACTGTATTGTTGGTGCAACTTACAGGGTTGTCTCAGTATAACGCGATTGTATCCGGGGATCCTGCTGGCAGCTCTTTCCCTAACATTGTGTGGTTAACGAATTGTCCGGCACCTTTTTCGCGCTTTGGGACTGCAGCCCCCCTAAAGATCCCTACAGTAAAGCTCTAAACCCCTAAAATCCTGAAACCGAACCACAAAAACCCAGAAACCTGACCAAAAACCTAAACCCCAAACCCCAAAACCCCCAAACCCCTAAACCCCAAACCCTAGCCCACCCCTCCCCACCCCCCCAAGAAGCCTGGCACCCTTAAACTGTCGGATATGGGTTTAAGGCCTGGGGTCTTGGGTCGATAGGGTTTAGGGTTAGGGAACCCCTTTATTAGAAACCCGAGACGTCCGCCAAGGTGCCGCGAGCTCCCGGTGCAGCTGCAGCAGCGCTGCCATGAAGATTGCCGCACCCACGCCAAAGCTGAAGACACCCTTTTGGAGTTTAGGGTTTAGGGTTTAGGGTTCAGGGTTTAGGGTCCCTTAGGATCCATGTATAGTATATACTTGGGCCTTAAAGGGGTTCCCATATAGTAGCTTTAGGGCCCAAATTTCTACCATATGGGGGTACATGGACCCTTATGGGGGTTGAAGGTTTAGGGGTTTCAGGATTTAGGGCTTAGAGTTTAGGGTTTAGGGGTTTTAGGGCTGAGGGCTTGAGGGTTTTCAGGGTTGAGGAGGTAGGACATATAGTGAGTTGACTGTACAGTCGTCTCCTTGCAAGCTCATGATAAAAGTTCTCAGTTCCTTGCATCTACAAGCGAATCAAAGGAATGCACTTTCTTTATTTCGTGCATGTAAAGTACCGTTCATGGGTCCCTCAACATCCTTCACATGAACCCCTAAAAGCTCCTAAAGAGGACTCCCACCACCACGAACTACATTGACAAGAGCACCAATCATGTGATGGAAGCAAGCGAGTAAAACTTAAGAACCCCCCCCCCAAATAGGATGTTAGCCGTTGGGATGGGCTCTGGGTGATGGGTGTTCTTAGTAGCGGCTCGGTGGTCTGGAGTGCATGGGCGATGTGAATGAGAGGTGCAGGTTTGGGAGATTTTGGGCTTTCGGGGTTTAGGGGTCCAGGGCGTTTTTTTGGGTTTAGGGTGTTGGGGCTTGCCTGGGTTTAGGGGACAGGCAAGGGCACCAGGCTACGCCCAAAACGCCTAGGCCCAAGGTGCTGCGCGGGTCCGTGCGAAACGGCGCAGAACCCCAGCAAGGGCCACAACCAGAGCTGAGGCAGCAAAGACCAGGATGGCTTCACCTGTGGGGAGATTTTTCAGCTCCAGGAGGTTAATTCTGTCGGGCCCGAACCCTAAACCCTAAACTCCCTAAACCCTAAACCCTAAACCCCAAACCCTGAACCCTAAACCGTCCCGAAAGTTCGGGCGCGCGGCATCTCTGCCTTTTCCTTGCACATTGGGGGTTCACGGCTTAGGTGAAGTCTTTGTTCCCTAACTATAGTGGGCCCTTGAACACTCTTAACCCTGAACCCTCAACCCAAAATCCAAAACCCCTAAACCCCAAACCCTAAACCCCTTAAACCCCTAAACCTCTAACCCTACACCCCTTCACCCCTTCACCCCTAAACCCTAAACCCCCTAAACCTTCATCCGAACATGGCCACCCCGAAAAACCCCACACCTCGAGCTGCTCCGGGCCTGGGAGGGCGGCTTGGAGGCTCCAAGCAGTCAGGCCCAAGCCTCGTAGTAGGGTTTAGGGTTTAGGGTTTAGGGTTTAGGGTTTAGGGTTTAGGGTTTAGGGTTTAGGGTTTAGGGTTTAGGGCTTAAGGTTTAGGGCTTAGGCCTAAGGCCCAAGCCTTTTAGGGCTTCGGGTCTAGGGTTTAGGATTTAGGGTTGCCTAAAAAAAGCCTTGTGGAATACACTGCTAGCTCTACGATTGAGACTGCTGTTTTCACGTGGTTTTGCTTACAACACCCAAATCACTACAAACCCTACCCTACTTCCTCTTTGCTGAAACCAACCTCAGGTTGGACCTTTAAGGAAAAGAATGTTCAATATGATCCTCCTAAACCCTAACCTCTATACCCTCGATCCTGAACCAAATCCGGAAACAACTGTTCACGAGCCTACCCAGCATTCGTCACCCTAAACCCTATATAAACCCTAAAGCCTAAAAGGACGGGCCCGTAGTCCAGGATCTGGGAAACGACGCCCCACGGGGACTCGCTTGTCCATACAGGCCTGAGAAGTTCCTGCACAGTGCCCAAACATGCCCAGGGGTGCATATTTGAGGTCCACACAGAGTAGGGGGCTCCACTTCACTGACCCACATCCCCCCCCAAACAAACATCAAACATAACAATAAGAAGAATAATAACAAGAATAATGATAATAATGATGATAATAGTAAGGGTCATAATAATAGAAATCATAATTTATAGCAATAATAATACAACACTTACGTAAGCCCAGACCCCTCCATCCTAAACTCGGAAGCCTGTAGCCCTCCCCCTCAACCCTCAACTATTAGGGTTTTGGTTTCGGGTCTCCATTTGAAGCTTTTTGGTCTTCGGGTTTAGGACTTATAGGGCTTAAGCCTATAGACCCTATAAACCTCATGGACCCTTCGGTCCCTGCAAAAGCCTATACGCTCTTAGAAGCCCTGTGAGCCCTCATTTTAACAAGCAGTGTCACCCTAAACCCTAAACCCTAAGTCCTAAACCCTAAACCCTAAACCCCCCCATTTTAGCAAGCAGTGTCGGGAAGCAGGAGGTCGCGAACAGCAGCAGGGCCGGCCAGAACTGGCGCATGGGCTGAAGTTTTATGGGGCTAGGCCCTGAGGCTAGGTGGCAGATTTGAAGAATTCATCTTAAGTCTGTATATATATATACATATATATATATATGAGCGTCGAATTTTATTTGCTGGCGGGCACAATGACCCTATTTTGATGTTCGGTCCCTGATTTCGTTTGCCTTCAAACACCTCTTCCGGGCCAATGTCGTCTTAAGGGGTGATCTCGTTCAACATATAATAGTACTTGGAGTGTAGTGAGTGATATAGTTGCCCTTAACCTTCGCCCTGTAACCCATAGTGCGTCTCTGAACAACTCCGTCATTGCCACCCTCTCACGTTAGGGTTTAGGGCGCAGGGCTCAGTGCAGTTTTTTGATCACGTTTGGATCACGTTTGGGATCGGCATCAATCTCCAGGCCCGCCAGACGCCATGCCCCCAATGCCCCCTCAACCCCCAACCCGGGCTGAAGCGGTTGAGCCTCCAAGGCTTCTAAGTCTAAGCGGTTCCAAGCACAACCGCCTTTCCCAGCGAGCAGTCTTTGCCAGCAATAGCCTACGCGAAACCAACTCTTCATCGTTTAGCGGACGCCTTCACACAACTATACATGGTTTCCATGTGAATATAACTAAACAAATGCTTAGTCACATATATATATATATATGCAATATAGGTACAGATAAGGATTATGTATGTAGTATATGCAAATAAACAAGTACAAGCACAAATCTCTTCATTCTTCAACATGACACATTATGTATATGTTTATGTATGCATGTATGTGTGTATGTGTGTATGTATGTATGTATGTATGTATGTATGTATGCATGCATGTATACGTATATGATGTACATGACATATGAGAGGTAAAATGAATATGCATATACAAGTGAATGTCTTGTTCCGTGTTCTGCGCAATGCAGCACAGCTAACTGGCGTTGCACAACTGGGCTCCAAGCAAGTGTTTGGAGCCCAAGTTTAGGTAGTGCGATATCTGTTTGCTCTTCAGGAACCCTAAACCCTAAACCCTAAACCCTAAACCCTAAACCCTAAACCCTAAACCCGATGTGTGGCTGACTAAACTTACGCGGGGAACCCTCTTGTCTGTTAATTATCTGGTATTTTTCCACCCAAGGGCCCATACTTCAGAACCCTGAGGTAGTTCAGGGACCACATTAAGGTAACTTCCCTTAGAATAAGGCCCCCCTAAACCCTAAACCCTAAACTCTAAACCCTAAACCCTAAACCCTAAACCCTAAACCCTAAACCCTAAACCCTAATAGACCAGACGGAAAGCCAACTGATGAGGCCTGATCCGCAGTCTGCAGCTCCTCTGCGTCCTGCCGGCATGAGCGATGAGGAACGCACGGCTGTGACAGATTAGGGTTTAGGGTTTAGGGTTTAGGGTTTAGGGTTCAGGGTTCAGGGTTTAGGGTTTAGGGTTTAGGGTTTAGGGTTTAGAGTTTAGGGTTTAGGGTTTAGGGTTTAGGGTTTAGGGTTTGGGAGGGGGGGGGGGGGGTGTTCATGGTGGGGTTGGGGGGGTTTAGGGTTTGGGGGATGGTCTGCTGAAGGTCTTGGGTTTATAGTTGATGGCGATGGTTTATGGGCGTGGTTGAGGGTTTAGGGCTTAGGGCTTAGGGTTTAGGGTTTGGGTTTAGGGTTTTAGGGTTCTAGGGTTCTAGGGTTCTAGGGTTTTAGGGTTTTAGGGTTTTAGG
This sequence comes from Symbiodinium natans, assembly GCA_905221605.1. Taxonomy (NCBI): domain Eukaryota; class Dinophyceae; order Suessiales; family Symbiodiniaceae; genus Symbiodinium; species Symbiodinium natans. Next base: position 351,245 of record CAJNDS010002073.1, on the reverse strand, counting down.
GTTTTAGGGTTTTAGGGTTTTAGGGTTTTAGGGTTTTAGGGTTTTAGGGTTTTAGGGTTTTAGGGTTTTGGGGTTTTAGGGCTTTAGGGTTTTCGGGTTTTAGGGTTTTAGGGTTTTAGGGATTTAGGGTTTTAGGGTTTTAGGGTTTTAGGGTTTTAGGGATTTAGGGTTTTAGGGTTTTAGGGTTTAGGGTAACTTTCCTGCAACGGCCATGGCCAGGTTCGGACCTTTACACTAAACCGAGGGAAACCGGGAGTTCTTAGGGTTTTCCAGCAGGTTTAGGGTTTTGGGTTTAGGGTTTAGGGTTTAGGGTTTAGGGTTTAGGGTTTAGGGACGGTTTGAGGCTTTAGGGTTATAGGGTTATAGGGGTTCTAGAGTTATAGGGTTATAGGGTTATAGGGTTTATAGGGGTTCTAGAGTTAGAGGGTTGCTGAAATCACGCCAAGGGGTAGCAAGGGAGCCAAGGCGTCGGGCTTGCGCAGGTCGTGCAGCGCAATTCTTCCTTTTTAATCGTACCCTAAACCCTAAACCCTAAACCCTAAACCCTAAACCATGTGAAGGTAACTCAAGTAGGAACGCATGGCGAAAGCTGAACTGCAGTTCCTGTTAGGTTAGCCCCCGATTTTCCTACACAAGTATTCAGACTCTTCCACCCCAGAAGGTACCCTGAACCCTAAACCCTAAACCCTAAACCCTAAACCCTAAACCCTATAAACCCTAAGCAAAAACCCTTGGGATGCACCCGTGAGTTGGGCCTGGCCCTCTGGGATGGCTTTCAGACTGCATCCCCAGCTTCGCAGCAGGTTGTGCGACAGCGTCTCCTGCCAAAGGACTCCGCAAGAGAAGCTAGGGTTTAGGGTTTAGGGTTTAGGGTTTAGGGTTTAGGGTTTAGGGTTTAGGGTTTAGGGTTTAGGGTTTAGGGTTTAGGGTTTAGGGTTTAGGGTTTAGGGTTTATTATGGCTTGGGGTTTAGGCTTTATAAGGTCTAGGAACTGAACTTAAGTTAGCACCATATGAGGGTGCTATGCTGGTTGCTCTTAAGGCCCAAGTCTGGCGACTTGATAAAATCCAGAGCAAGAAACCACAAGCTGCCACCCAGCCCTGTACTTCCAGGGACCTACGTATGGCGTGTTCAGAGGCTCTTTACATCCCTTGAAGTAGGGGGAGTGTAGTCCTGTACGTTTGAGGTTCAAAGGCTCAACATTCGCTGGTCTATACTGTTTAGGAGGGCTCGATTCTTGACAGGACCTGCACGTAGTAACGACCTCGAACGCAATTAAGCTGAACACCTTGCCTTGAGAAAGGCGTCATCGAAAAGCCTGGCTGCAACGGTGCTTAAAAGGGTCGTTGAGGGCGTGGGAGGGAAGCATACCCCAAAGGTGGGTAAACAAGTTAAGGCCCAAACCTCAAACCCTAAACCCTACAAAGCAATTTGCATATAAGCCCTAGAATTCCTACAAGCCCAGTAAACCCCGTACAACAGCCCAAAGCTCCTTGAATAAGATTCATTCAGGTACCCACATATCTTAACTTCCTACTTCTCGAAGGACTAGCAACTAACAATTCTACCTTGAACAAATACCAGCAAACTGCCTTGAGTTTGGGACGGCCGCAGGGTTGAGGGTTTCGTGTTTCGAGATCGTTCTCTTGGGTCCCTGAAGTATCTCCAGCTACGAATTTCCGACACTTGGCCGGAGGCCGTGCAACGAACTTGTCCTCGTCAAGGGTGTGACGAGGAACGTTATCATGAAAGGCCCTGACCCCTATCCAGACCCTAAATCCTTAATCCTAAACCCTAAACCATAAAGCCCGAACCCTAAACCCTAAACTCAGCATGCTAAACCCTAAACCCTAAACCATAAAGCCCGAACCCTGAACCCTAAACTCAGAATTCCCTGAATTGTAGCTCCTACTTAATCTGAGATCCGTAACCTCCAGGCAATCCACAAGAGCACACATCGCATCTTGACCTATATACCAAATTAGGGTTTAGAGTTTAGGGTTTAGGGTACATATAACCTCAATGTATACGTCTACTGAAAACCAGTTATTATTTGGGGAGTACCCTGAACCTCCAAGCTTAGCGTAGCAGTGGGCCTTCATTTGTAAACCTTAGGCCGCGAAGCGAGCGTTGCGGCGAATTGGAGTCCTATTGCACACTAGGATGAAGGGTTTAGGGTTTAGGGTTTAGGGTTTAGGGTTTAGGGCTCAGGGTTTGGGGTTTGGGATTTAGGGTTTAGGGTTTGGGATTTAGGGTTTAGGGTTTAGGGTACATGACAGGTATGCATCAAAAACTGCCCCAACGATTTCGCCGCGCGGCAGCACGATGAGCGCCAGGGAGGACCTCAGGCACCGAAAGGATTCATGTGGAGGGCTTTGGCAACATGAGGGTTGCCCTAAACCCTAAACCCTAAACCCTAAACCCTAAACCCTAAACCCTAAACCCTAAACCCTAAACCCTATAAACCCTAAACCCTCTAAACCCTAAACCACAAGCGGTTTGGGAAGCCTACGTCTGAAGGGCTTCGGTCTTAGTGTGCACAGCGTTTCAACAGCACTCAAGGCACAAGTACAGGACCTGCTAGGGCAGACGTGCCCCAAATCATGAGATTCTCAAACCCTAAACCCTAAACCCTAAACCCTAACCCTAAACCCTAAACCCTAAACCCTAAAACCTAACCCCTAAACCCTAACCCCTAACTAACCCCTAAACCCTAAACCCTAAACAAAGCCCAGGTAAGGCAAGTCTAAGACGGTGTGCGCATGGGGCGGAAATGAAAACAGACACCGAGACTGTCACACACTCAACTCTTCGTCAAAACAAGAGCGGAATGTGTGTTTCGGAGGTTGAAATGAAGACCTACGGAGCGTTTATGAGCCGCATTTGGAGCAAGATGAATCCGTTCATTTGACGAACAATCAGGTGCTAGCTACAAGAGGAACCCAGAACCAAAAAAAGAAAGTATAGTACTCCACGACCTGGATATGAAGAGAAGTAGGTACCCTGAACAGCCTAAAAGAGGAACTCCAGGTCAAGGTGGCACCCCTAAACCCTAAACCCGCCTGAACCCTAAACCCGAAACCCTAAACCCTAGACCCTAACCCTAAACCCTAAACCCTATAAACCCCAAAAACCCTAACTTTTGAGGCAGGGCGCGGCCAGAGAGTTCCCTGGTTAGCGAGCAGCGCGTCCAGGGTGACGTCTAGGAATTGGATGAGCCCAACAACCACCTTTCTGAGTTTAGGGTTCAGGGTTTAGGGTTTAGGCTTTAGGGTTTAGGGTTTGGGGTTTAGGGTTCCAAGTACGGGCCTGTAATTTGGGTCCCTTGTTATGACCCCTATATGCACTGTGTATACTAAGGGCCCATACTTCGGATCCCATTAAACAAGGGTGAGGGACTATACGAAGGGTGCATGGTTCCAAAATCCTTAGAAGTGTAGAGCTTACTGCAGAGTGTAGGGAGCTAGCGTATCGGAAGCTGTTAGGTCCAACATGGGGAGGAACACAACGAAACCTACAAGAAACCACTCAAACCCTAAACCCTAAACCCTAAAGCCCTAACCCTAAACCCTAAACCCCACTCGAAATCTGAACCCTGAACGCGTCAGCCCACGAAAACGCCTGTGTGGTCCGCGAAGGCGAGAGGAGCCATGGTGAGGCGAGTAAAGCGGCGGCTGTCCTTACAGGGCTCGCGGACAGGGTTCAGGGTTCAGGGTTCAGGGTTTAGGGTTCAGGGCTTAGGGTTTAGGGATTAGCTCAAGAGTGGGTCTGTTGCTTCAGGTTTCGGAAACACTACTGACGCGCAAATCTCCCCAAGCAAAACCTTTACCCAACTCTCGCCGTTTTGGCAAAACCTTCTCTACCGATCTTCATGTTGAACCCTGTTTAGTTTAGCCCCGCCCCCCCCCCCCCCCTGGAACAGTCGAGGCGTGGATTTTGTCCTGTTCAGACGGCCCCGGGGGTTGAACAGATTTTGACAGGGAGGAGTTTCTAATCCATATGAATTTAAAAGGGATGAGTTTATATAAATTCAACAGGAATCCATATGAATTTGAAAGGGATGAGCTTATATATGAATTCAAAAGGGATCCATCTGAATTTACAACGGGATGAGTTTACTATCATCTGAATTTCAAAGGGATGAGTCTATATGAATCTAAAAGGGATCCATATGATTTGTTGACATCCAGGCCCCTCGGCCAGGACATAAAAGCGGGTCCTGAAACAGTGCCTTTTGTTCGAGGTTGGGCTGGCTCCTGGGCCACCCCTTTGCCGGATTGATCAAGACAATTTTTTATATGGTTTGTTAAAAGGGAATTCTTGGATTCGGCTTTGTTGGGATTCCGGTTTTTTGGGGTCTTGGAAAAGAGGCCTGCCTGTAAGAGTCAAAAGCCCGGCCTTTTAGTTTAAAGCTTGCTTCAAAACAAGCCCTAAATCAACTAAGACATGCCCCAAATCCTTAAAATATAATGTCTTTGAAGAGGGGGCCAATACTGAACCAGGTGGAACATTACCATGTTGAGTTAGGGTTCAAGGTCCAAGGCTTCATGGTTTGAAGGTTTCAGCGCCGATATAGAGACCCCCTTGCAGGCATCGCTGAAAGTTCACGTTTAGGGTTTAGGGTTTAAGGGGTAAGGGTTAAGGGTTTAGCACCCCCCCATCCTCCAAAACCAACGCCCACCACGAGCCACAAGGGGGAGAGGGGCAAGCCAAACCCCTCAACCCGGCGCTCAACGCAACCCTAGACCATAACGCTGAATCCTCACCCTAAACCTTAAACACGCCATGAAACACGTCATGAACCACAAAGGGGTTGGAGACGTGAAACCCCAAACCTCAAGCTTCACCCAAACCCTAAGCCCACCGTGAAACTGGGTGTGGAGGGGGGGGGTTAAAGCACTCAACCCCAAGGCCTCAAGGCAACCCTCAAGACTTAGGAAACTCCCGGCAACAGGGCATTAAAACCCTAAACCCTAAGGAGCACCCAAGCGTCTGGAAGGCCATGACCTCGGTCTTATAGGGTTTAGGCTTTTGAGGGCTTCGGGTTTGGGGTGTGGGGTTTACAGGGCTTGGGGTTAGGGTTTGGGGTTTGTTGGAAGGGTGTGGGGGGGGGGGGGGGTTGTGGGAATGCAAACCCCAAACCCCAAACCCCAAACCCCAAACCCTGAACCCTGAACCCTGAACCCTAACCAAACCCTAAACCCGCTTCAGGAGGCTTCAGAGATGATGTGCGCGTGGCGCGGCTCTTTGGTGACCACGCCCCGAGCCTCTGAAGTCCCAACCCCGAAGCGCCAACCCACTAAACCCCCTAAACCCCCTAAACCCCCTAAACCCCCTAAACCCCCTAAACCCCCTAAACCCCCTAAACCCCTCCCCCAACCGTAAGCCCTAAACCCGAGACCCTAAACCCTAGCCCTAAACCCTAAATACCTAAAGCCCGAGATCCCAAACTTGGGAGGGGGGGGTTCGTGGGGAGGGAGGGCCCAGACTTCTGAGGCACCAGCGGCTCGGAGCACCGGCACCTGGGGTTTAGGGTTCAGGGTTCAGGGTTTAGGGTTCAGGGTTCAGGGTACAGGGTTTAGGGTTTAGGGTTTAGAGTTTAGGGTTTAGGGGGGGACGAGGGGCTGGCAGGCTTTGTAAGGTGTAGTGTTTTGGGTTCTCTCTCTCTCTCTCTCTCTCTCTCTCTCTCCTCTTCTTGTTATTGTTCTTCATCTTATGCGGCTGCTTCTGTCTTTTTCTTCTTATTATTGTTCTTCTTCTTCATCTTCTCCTTCCTCTGGGCACTTGAGGGCCCGCCTATCTCTTTCTCTCTCATATTTCTTTCTTTCTCTCTCTGTCTCTCTCTCTCTCTCTCTCTCTCTCTCTCTCTCTCTCTCGCTCTCTCTTTTCCTCGCGATGAAATATGCAAATACCGAGCTTCCATAAGTACAAGTATACTTTTATGTCTTATCGTATTGTGCACAAATGGTGAGTTCCGGTTCATAAGCTGAATTGGGGGGGGGGGGGGGGGAAGGGGGGAGGGGGGGGGGGGGGCAGGGGAGGGAGGGGGGGGGGGAGGGGGGAGGGGGGAAGGGGGGGGAGGGGGGAGGGGGGAGGGGGGAGGAGGGGGGGGGAGGGAGGGGGGGGGGAGGGGGGGGGGGGGGGGGGAGGGGGGGGGAGGGGGGGGGGTGGGGGAGGGGGGGGGGAGGGGGGGGGGGGAGGGGGGGGGGGTGGGGAGGAGGGGGGGGGGGGAGGGCGGGGGGGGAGGGAGGGGGGAGGGGGTTCAGACTTGTCTTGGAGGAATACCCAACAAATGGCGAAGGTTGCCAAACCCTTAAACCGAATTGGGGGGTTTCCGAACATAGGGGTAATCTTGTCGGGGTTCCTATAAGAAGGATTATCGTATGCTGGGGGTATACTGTATATAGGGGCAACCCTAAACCCTCAACAAGATGCGACAACTGTCCATCCCAGCGGCCGGCGCAAGCTGTAGTGGCCAGGTGGAAGGCAGAGGGAAGGCCTCTTGAGGCGAGGATCTTCAGCTAGAGTTTAGGGTTTAGGGTTTAGGGTCTAGGGTCTAGGGTTGAGGGTTTAGGGATTAGGGTTTGGGGGGTTGAAGGCTTGTTTTGGCCTTAATTACAGTTCCCCAGCTTCCGAGGACCTTGAAGGGTACCCAGTCTTGTCGCTTCATGGGCTCGGCTGGGAATCACACCCATGGAGCCAGGGTTTAGGGTTTAGGGTTTTGGGTTTAGGCAAAGGCGCCGTGCATGGCCAAATTGCAGCTCAAGTGAAACAAAAACGGAATGTAAATAACTGGTGACAATCACCACAGTGTGTGCACACAGAATTTTCAAACCTCGTTCGGTTTTGTGCAGAAGTCGCTTGGTTATCACCATTCTTCTTGGCTGCTGCGAGGTTCGAAAGGCTTTCGAGCCCTCATCCAGAACTAAAAAAGAGCTTAGCGGCACTGGACCTAGTGCTAGCGAATCAATGTCCCTCGCAATCAAAGTGAGGGTGTTCGCGAAGCCGTCCATGTCAGGTGGGACAACAGTGCTAGACAGCCGGAGAACGATGAATGCAGAGAGTGTTAACACCGGCCGGGGCAGGAAAATGGCGTGCTCTAGTAAAACTCAGGTGACTGTGATGCTTTGGGGCGTTCCCCCTTATACTAACAGTCCTTAATAGGGGTTTTAGTACCCTTTACTATAATCCCTATTGAGGACTGCTAGTACAAGGGGGAACATCGCAAGCGATGCTACGGGCGGATTCCGCCAACAAAGCAACACTTCGCCCTCCCCCAGCTCAACACAGGTTGACTCTCCCACTGCGGCCTCCAGCTGGTAGGCAGCCTGCCTTTGGGAGTTAAGAGTTGAGGGTGTAAGGTTCAAAAAAACCACTCAAGGATTTAGGGGGTTTGGGGTTTAGGGCTAGGGTTTGGGGTTTAGGGTTTAGGGATGAAGTACTTCCGGGCTGTCAAGCGAGGAGACCTGCAAGACATGGGCACTCACAAGCAGACGAGCCATACTTTGCCTTGCAAGCCTTATGTCTGTTCTCAAACGTTTGTCAGATGCACTTTTGCGGATTTGAGCCATTGAGCATGCAGTCAGCTGTCATTTATGTCACTAAATGCACAGCAACTTTCTCCTGTGCAAAACACTTGGTTACACCATACAGGTGCATTGGTCGACACTGACAAAGCTCAACAAGTGTTCATGCCTGAACGCGAAACCCAACTCCTAAACAGGGGTGAAGGGGCTTCATTTAGAAACAGGTGTTCCGCGACTAAGGTCACAATGTGGTTCGCAATTGCCACAGCTGTAGCTCTGCAACCTACACTGCAGCTTTCGGAAGATGCATGTGGATCAGGACAAAGTGACAAACTCCGATCGGAGGGAGCACGTATAAGCCAATCACACACACACACACACACATGTTGACGTTTTTTTGAGGGAACGCACGCACGCCGCATGCAGAGATTAATTTTCTGTTGTGCTTAGGTTGTCAGGAAACAGGATGTGCTATAGCCGACGGGCAGTGAAAGGCTGTATGGCACAGCGGCGCACGAAGCTCCGTAAACCCCAGACGCCCTGCCCTAAACCCGAAACAACCCTAAACCCTAAACCCTAAACCCTAATCCTAAACCCTAACCCTAAACCCTAAACCCTAAACCCTAATATATGTTTCAACCAAGGGGCAGAGCCGAAAAGCTGCGCCAGGCGGCGCAACTCCCCGCCATCTTCTTCAACTGACCGAGCCGTGGTTTCGGGGGTTTACTTGGAGGTTCACGGTACTTAGGGTTTAGGGTTTAGGGTTGAGGGTTGAGGGTTTAGGGTTTAGGGGTACTTATGAACCCAACAAAAAAGGTACTTCTAACCCAATTATAACCATATCAGGACACTTAAGGGGCTTACAAGTGGGTTATACGTACAGTTACACTAATGGGTTCATAAGTACCATGAACCTTCAAGTCGAGGGCGTGGATCGAAAGAATGCTTCCTTTTCGCGGTGTCGACTGCCTTATGTAGACCTCCCTAGACAACGTAGCAGGGTTCGGTCTTCTTTTGGGCTTAACCTCGAAATTCATAGGATTCCCTACTTTTCCTCACAGTCAGTTCTAAAGTGGTCTGAAGAAGTCCTGAAATGTCAGTGACTGGGTGCAGGATGTACCAAAAACAGGTAGGGACCGCCTTACTCTACTAACTATAGTTGCGGAACGAATAGCCCCAGGTTGCAGTACTTACAGCTAAAAGCCCCTTTTGCTGTGCTAACTCCCTGGCGTATAGTACGTCACGTACTTATAACTCAACTTAGTGCACTGATCAGTCTGCTTCTAGCTAGGGGCCCCGCTTATAACTAGGGGGTCCCTCACTGTCTTGGGGCCAAGAATTTGGACCAACCCTTAATGCGAGCTTGAGCGCCGAGGACTGGGCGCTGGTTTGGCTAGATTGGGTTTAGGGTTTAGGGTTTAGGGATTAGGGTTTGAGATTTAGGGTTTAGGGTTTAGGGCTTTGGGCCCTAAACCGCAAACCCTGAACCCTGAACCTTGAACCGCAGCTCGGGTCAGAGGACAGGCTTTTGAGCGGGGGCTTGAGGCCCTGGGGGTGGTACATGGTTAAAAAAAAAACAAAAAACATGTTTAGGGTTTAGGGTTTGGGGGGTTTGGGGGGTTTGGGGGGTTTGGGGGGTTTGGGGGGGGGGTTTGGGGGGTTTGGGGGGTTTTTGGGGGGTTTGGGGGGTTTGGGGGGTTTGGGGGGTTTGGGGGGTTTGGGGGTTTGGGGGTATATACCCCCCCACCCCCACAGACCCCCTTAGTTGTCCAGTAACCTGTGGGACTATAAGGGGAGTATACTACCCCACAAAAGGTTCAAGGTTGCCTACTCTACTACTAGGCCCCCTCAAACCCTAAACGCCCTGAAGCCTGAAAGCTGAACACAGAAACCGTAAACCCGAAGCCCTAAACCCTAAACCCCAAACAGCCCTAACCCTATAAACCCTAAACCCTAAACCCTCAACCCTAAACCCCTAAACCCCTAAACCCTAAGCCCCAAACAGCTTGCACCCCAGGGCCGGCCATGACGGCGAAGCGGTAGCGGAAGAGGCACCAAGCGGCAAGCAGCCGCCCCGCATGCTCCTGCCAGTCTTGGTGGCCCAGCAATAGGTAATACAGGGTTTAGGGTTTAGGGTCTAAATAACCACAGAAGATTCTCGATATCCACCGCCCTAAGCCCTATGTAAATCTCCCAAGGGGACTATACTATACGGTATACGTGACTGTACGTTGAGCTTTGGGGGCTAGTAGAGGGCATCATAGCCTGTCCAACCGTCAACTGGGTAGGCGTTTAGGGTTTTAGGGCTTAGGTTTTCTTGGGGTCGTTGGGTTTCAGAGTTTCAGATTTAGTTTCAGAGTTTCAGATTTAGTTTCAGAGTTTTCAGATTTTAGGGGTTCTAGAGTTTTAGGGCCCTGTGGCTTACTGAGGTTTGAGGTTTCGGGTTTATCGGGCTACGGGTCCGTTGTTATCTTCTTTCTAGGCTGGCTTCTGGCTGAGGACCCAGGATTCTGGAGAGAGCGATCTCGTCTGTTGAAAGCTTAGCATTTTAGGGCTCGGGTGCAGGGTCTAGGGTCTAGCATGTAGGGTTTGAGTGCGTCGCGCTCAGGCTTTCCAAACAAAGCAGCAGGATCGTCCAGACAGAAGTGGTCTTCGGAGCCCAAGGCCTGTTGTTGCAATATGCCTGCATTCGGATTTGTGGCTGAGGGTGTGGAAGCTGTATACAGGCTTTTACAACTTGGAATTGGCTCACCAGGAATTAGTTTAGGGTCTAGGGTCCGTTAGGGCTTAAGTGTTGCGGGTAGGTATCGCTATGCGCCGAGTTGCTGCGCGCGAGGGCCTATGCTCCAGTGAGAACACGATGACTGCCAGCCCTGCAATGCCAGCAAGGAGGATGAACATCCACTAGGGGGTCAGCACATGAAGCATCTGGGTTCTCGCTTGCTCACCTCTCCGCTCCCCCCATCCGACGAAACACGATGATGCCTGTTGATTGCAAGATACCCTGAACCCTAAACCCTAGTGAAGGGCTTCCACATGTCTTTCTCCCTGCCGCCTCAAGAACGGTGATTTGCCCTGTTCTGTGATGTCTTGCTAGTAGTCTTCGAAGCATTGTCAGAAGCACTACACCCCAAACCCCACAAACCCCCAAGCGACTCTTGGTTTTGGAGGGCCATGGTCTATAGGATTGCTGCGAGGGACCCCCCCCCCCCCCCCCCCTAGTTCTAGGCAGGTATGGAAGGGCGCTGAGTTGGGTTGAAAGAACCACAACCTCGGCTAAACGTCCCTTAGCTACGTACAGTTCGTAGAGTATGGGGGCCCCTAACCCTAAACCCTACAGGGCAAGCAAAAGGCAACGAGCTACTTTCCAGGTCACCCTTGCTCAGCCTCCAACCCGCCCAGCGTAGCGATTAGGGCTTAGGGTTCCCGAAAACTTTGTACTAAAAACAAGGTGGGAAAATGAGGAGCCAACAAAAAAGTGCTAATGTAGGTTCCTTTACAAAGCCCTTCTTAGACCGAGCCCTATGCCTGCTTCCAGCAAGAACTTGTCCTCCTTGGCATACGGTTGGGGGGTTTGCAACAGCGGGCACAGCAGCAAGTTGTTGTTCTGCGCAGCTTTCCGAGTTCCACCGCAAAAACTACTTGTACAACATCTAAACCAGACAATGACGCGACGCAGCATGCGCACAACATGCAACAAACAAGCGCAGCATTTTTCCCCTTATTTATCCCCATCATGCCTAAACTCCCCGATGCATACCGCATCCTAAAGAATGCATCATCGCCGAACATTTCGGGTTGATGTGCGTTGCAACGGTGAGATTGGGAATCTCATGTGGTTCTACCGACTCCGCTCGATTTGTGAGCACCAAAGCCTAGAACCCATAAGCCCCTATTTCCCTGAACCCGAAACTTTAAACCCTAAACCCTAAACCCTGAACCCTGAACCCAAAACCCTGAACCCGAATGCACGTAGCTCTATGAGAATGAGAGCCGCGGGCTGCAAATTGCTGCTCCTTGACCAGGCGCTCCACGTAAATCGGATGGTGAATGATGGTGATGTATCCCTAAGGGCCCATGCACCTCATCATTATATACTTGGGCTCCAAAGCCCCTTCACAGGAAGCACTTTAAGGCCCAAGAACTCCCTATTTAGCTACATGGACCCTTAGGGTATGGATCTCTGCATAGCTCCGCAGACGCAACCAAACGAGCAGAGTGCAAGGATTGATCGAACGTATTGCACTGCTCTGACCAAACCCCTAAGGGTCCATGTACCTAAATAAGGAATACTTGGGCCTTAAAGCACTTCCTATATAAGGACTTTAGGGCCCGAGTACATACTAGTGAGGTACATGGACCCTTAGGGAACGATGCTGGGCCTAACACCGTCACGTGCCAAGCCGAGGTGTTGCCGCCTCCTCGGCAGCCTGGTTGACATCCAACTTCAACGGCCAGGATGTTGATTCCAGCATGAGAGTTCCCTAAACCCTAAACCCTAAACCCCAAACCCTAAACCCTAAACCCTAAACCCTGAACCCTAAACCCTAAACCCTCGTATCCGGGACTGCATGCACACAGCTTTAGCTCCCCGAAGGCACGCGGAACCGAGTACTGACACTGATGCCAGCCATCGTCTGAGGACTCGAAGCCCTAAACCCTAAAACCCTTAAACTCAACCTAACACCCTTGAACCCTAAAACTCAAAAAACCCTAGAACCCCAAACCCTTGAAGACTGAAAGTGGACAAATTGGGCTCAGGGAATGTGGACTTGTGGCTTTGGGATCCCATTCTCCCCTCCCCCCCCCTCCCCCGGTAGTTTTTAGGGTTTAGGGTCAACACCTGAACCCTACTAAGCCTTAAATAAGTCTTAACTAAGCCTTAACTAAGCCTTAATCAGGATCTCTTGGGCCTAGTAAGGGGGGGGCGGAGGGGGAGCTGGCAGAAGTAGACTTGGACCAAGACTACAAAGTTTTGCTACTCGGGTTTAGCTTCGCGTTACCATCGGGGTTTGGAGTTCAGAGTTTAGGGTTTCGGGTTTAGGGTGTAGAGGGAAAGTTTGACAGTTTGCACTCCTGTTCTTTCAACGCTTGATGCTCAGAGGTTGGGCATATGGGTCTTTCACTGAGGCTTGTTGACATGCTGATCTATGTACCGAAGTATTGATGTACTACGCGATTTAGGTTGCACCCCGCTGCTGACAGGTGTAAGGAGACGTTCATTGACCCCCCTAGCCCTAAACACACACGGCTACGCGCAAAGTATCTGCAGGCTGACTGGAGTTTAGAGTTCAGGGTTCAGGGTGTGGGATCAGGGATTTAGGGCTGAACTATGGGATGTTCCCCATTATACTAACCGTCCTTAATGGGGATTATAATGGGGGGGGGGTACTATAATCCCTATTAAGGAGCTGCTGCTAGTATAAGGGGGGAACATCCCAAGCTGAGCTAGGTTAAACCCTGAACCCTAAACCCCGAACCCTAAACCGTTTGGGTTTAGGGTTGAACTTCCCAATCTGCATCAGGCAAAGTGCTCGGAAAGGGTAGAAGTGAGGCGGGCCATCGGGCATCAGCACCTCGGGGATCTCAAGGGTGTTAAGGGTCTTTAAGAGGGTTTTTGTTTAAGGGTTTAAGGGCGTTTAAGGGTTTAAGGGTCTTTAAGGGTTTTTAAGGGCTTAAGGGTCTTTAAGGAAATGAAAGGGTTCAAGGGTTTTTAAGGAAATCAAAGGGTTCAAGGGTTTTAACGGGTTTAAGTGTAGCTGGGGGCATCTAGCTGGCTTGAGGGAGAACCGGCGGCTAAGTTCTTCTCGATTGCAGGGGGCCTCCAAAAAAAGCCCTCATACACAAGGACCTCTCATCAAGTGTGAGGTCTGCGTGCGCTTTGAACCCTTAGAATCTCGTTGTGTGCAGGGCCTCCCATCCTGCCTTAAGAACCCCCAAAGCCTACTGTTTTGCAGGTTGTGATTGCAGAATGCACCTTACCGGACTCTTTGGGCAACCTCAAAAATGCTGGGTTTAGGGACCCTAAACCCTGACCCCAAACCCTAAACCCTAAACCCTAAACCCTAAACCCTAGACCCCAGGGGCTCCCAAAGCCTGAGGAGCTGGCCAAACACGCCGCATAGCAAAACCAGAGCACCGCAAACACGGCGGTCTCATCTGCGGGCCCTGCACGATGGCTTAGTTGTCCAGTACCTAGGGGTTTTAAAGGTTAACCTTTGGGGTTATAAAGGGGATTATATTAACCCAAAAAGGTTAAAGGGTACGTACTCTACTACTAAGATGGCGAAGGTTTAGGGTTTAGAGTTTAGAGTCTGGGCTTTAGTGTTAGGCTAATTTAGGGTTCAGGGCTGCCAAGAGTTGCTATCCATAAACCCCAATCCCTCAGAAACTTCTAAAAGGGGTTTGCTTATCCCTAAATCCCCAAAACCTAAACCCCTTATAACTTATAACCTTCAAAAAACCCAAAACCCAAAAACCCGTTCAACCTCATGTAAGCGGCCCAACACACACAAACCCTAAACTATCAACCCGAATGCCTAAACCTTAAACCCTAAACCCCAACCCGAAACCCTATAAACCCTAACCCCTAAACACCAAAAAAACAAGAAAAACCCTAAAAACCCGTAAAACCATATAAACCCTATAAACCCCTACACCCCGAAACCCCTAAACCCCGAAAAGGAACAAGAAGCTGAGGGCTCGGCCCACAGCCAGAAAGGTAACCCCGGCCAGAACCGAGCCCAACCAGGCCGTGAAGGTCATACCCAGCACGCTCACCTTGCAGCTATTAGGGGTTTAGGGTTTGAGGTTTAGGGCTTAGGGTTTAGGATTAGGGTTTAGGGTTTCGGGTTTAGGGTTGATACAGGGTTTAGGGCTTAAGCTGGGGTTTGGGCTGAGGGTTTAGGATTTTTGGCGAACATATACTGGATGGTATAAGGCTGCGAGGTCCTCGGGTTTCAGGGTTTCAGGCTTTAGGGTTTAGGGCATATGCTGACTTGCGAAATTAGGGTACCTTCTTGGGGTCGTGTATTTTAAGGGGATCCCACTCTTTGGGGGGTCTAGTTTAGGGGTCCCCTATTTTCGTACACTCGATATCGTGCTTAAGTCTAAAGGTTTCAAAAGTGGGAGTTTGGTACTCTGAGACGTATCACTCCCCAGTCCGGATGGAACGGGAGCCAAGAGCCTAGCCTGCAATAGCCTCAACCCTTTTAAAGCCAAAACCCTCCGAGCACTATGAGCGCTAAGCCCTATAAACCCCTTAAAGCCTAAACCCTGTAAACCCTAAGCCCTAGAAACCCTTTAAACACCACAAGCCCCAAACCTAAACCCCCAACACCCTTCAAACCCTGCAAACCGTAAGCCCCCTAAACCCTGCTAACCCTAAACCCTGTGAACCCTAAACCCTGTTCGCCCTAAACCCCCCAACCCTGAAACCCCAACCCCTGTTCACCCTCAACCCTAAACCCATTACACCTTACACCCTACACCCTACACCCTACACCCTAAACCCTAAACCCTAAACCCTAAACCCTAACCCTAAACCCTAGCCCTAAACCCTAAACCCACTACACCCCTTCTCGGTGCCCTGGGGCCTCCTCCGCAGGCGCCACGCCACTGCAGCCGAAGAGGCCCTCGACCTCTTCAAGGATGTTGCTCCCTAAACCCTAAACCCTAAACCCTGAACCCTAAACCCTAAACCTTAAACCTTAAACCTAAACCCTAAACCCTAAACCCTAAACCCTAAACCCTTTGGTATGTGGTCACTTCTCTGAAATAGGGTCTTTTTGACGTTGCTATTATACCGGGTCCCTATAATATTTTCAGGGTCTGGGGCTGAGGTTGTCACCCCGAACCAACCCTAAACCCTAAACCCTAAACCCTAAGGTTCTTAGTAGGGAAGGAGGGAATTAGGGCCTCATAAAGCCAGTTACTTCCTGAAACCGTCCCCATTGTCAGAGGTACCGAGCCCGGAGATCGCCCCAAACCCTAAACCCTAAACCCTACACCCTACACCCTACACCCTAAACCCTAAACCCTAAACCCATAGAGGCCCCAAAAACCTGTAGCCTGCACGCCCAAGGAGAGGAAGGCTGCACAGTAGGAGAAGGCCAAACCCTAAACCCATAGAGGCCCCAAAAACCTGTAGCCTGCACGCCCAAGGAGAGGAAGGCTGCACAGTAGGAGAAGGCCAGGAGCCGTCGTGCCAGGAAAGACGCCACATGGAACCGGCCTCCGGCAGGTCGACTGTATTCGGGTCTAGGGTCTAGGGTCTAGGGTCTAGGGTCTAGGGTCTAGGGTTTAGGGTTTAGGGTTTAGGGTTTAGGGGCACAGTGAAGTCAAAAGCCGAGCTAGAAGGAAAGTTCCAAAAAGCCTTTGACCGGATCCCATGGAAGCTCTACCGTGTTGGGTACTCTAAACTGTCGCCCTAACAGGGTAGGCTGCACAGGTCCAGGTAGGAATTTGGGATTTAGGGTTAGGGCTCAAGGATACAGGGCATCAACAAGGCTGAGACAACCCTTCCGGCAAGCCAACAAGACTCTCCATTAGGCTTTAGGGGTTGGGGTGTTTCTGCACTGCACGCCCTGGCTGAGAATGACTATCCTCACGGTCTTTTTGTTCAGCTGCTCTTCCCGTCATAGCGCGCATCATGCTGTCTAGCCTGCTTTGAAGCTATGAAAGGGGCCGAAACCCTAAACCCTAAATCTTGCAGGTGCTACGATGCATGCAACAACCCAAAGCCAACACCCGATGTCCCGTGCGGAAGTACCCCGGCTGCACCAACCCACACCTTAGGGTTTAGGGTTTAGGGTTTTAGGGTTTAGGGTTTAGGGTTTCGGGTTTAGGCTTTAGGGTTTAGGGTTTAGGGCCTCTGGTAGAACATCCTGTGGCCAGCGTTATCTATCCGTCAGGCTGGCCCCCTCAACCACCAAACTCCTTATCCCCGAGATCTCTCAACCTTAAACCCTGTAAACCCTGAACCCGCGAAATAAACCCTGTAAACCCTAAGCCCCTTAAACCCCGTAAACCCAAAACTCCCGAAAACCCGAACCCCTACACAAACTCCAAGCCCCTAAACCCTAAACCTTAAACCCTAAACCCTAAACCCTAAGCCAACGGGGCAAGGTTGAAACCCTGGGAACCCCGACACCCTCGCGTCGAGCCTGCCTGACTCAACCCTTTAGACCTGCAACACCCCGAAACCCTCCGATATCCCCCAAAAGCAGAACAGCACCCCCCCCCCCCCAAAAAAAAAAAAAAAAAATAAATAAAAAAAAACAACAACAAACAACTTAGGGTTTGGGATCTATACCCGTTAAAGAATATTGGGGTTTTAGGGTTTATATGACCTAGCAACTTTTACAGGCTTTGGGGTTATAATCTGCAAAACCTTGGGCCTTAGCCCTTAGGGGGTTTTGAGTGTCTATCCTAGGGGCTTGTCCCCGAGAAACCCTTAGGGGTTCTTACTATACTCCCCTTAGAACCTTAATCAATAACAATAATATTTTAAACATCCTCTTGGGTTTTATATGGAGAAAAAATAATTCCCAAGGGGGATATAGCTTACAGTAGGGCTTCGCCCCCCTAGGCCTCGGTCTTGTGGACGCGATGCAGGCCCCGGGGCTGCCCGCGCCGCTCGGCGTGCCTGTCGGTCGGGGGAGGGGGGATGGGGGGGGCTTGGGGTGGTTGGGGTGGTTCGGGGGGGTTTGGGGTGGTTGGGGTGGGTTGGGGTGGGTTGGGGTGGGTTGGGGTGGGTTGGGGGGTGGTTGGGGTGGTTGGGGTGGTTGGGGGGCTGGGGTGGTTGGGGTGGTTGGGGTGGTTGGGGTGGTTGGGGTGGTTGGGGTGGTTGGGGGTGGGGGAGGGGGAACGGGGCCGCATCACCCGAGTGGTTTAGGGTTTAATTAGGGCTTAAAGGTTCAAGAATGAGGGCGTAGGGTTTGAGAAATGAGGGTTTCGGGGGAAGAGGCTTTAAGATTAAGAACTAGTTCAGAGATTAGGTGTGAGAGAAGCTGGAATGCTAGTTTACCGAGGCTCATACAGCTTGAGCCCATCACTCATCTTAGCTCGCGCGCGTACTGAGTGACAAGAAACCTCAACACGAGCCTAAGCCTCAAATGCATTGCTTAGTAGCCCAGTAACTGTATTACAATCAAGCTCAGTACCCTTTTCTTGGTTGCTTACCTTACAAAGGAACCATCCTTGGACCAGGTAGATTATGAACCCTCTGTTCCCTAAACCCTAAACCCTAAAAGACTTTATAGGGGGACCTTGAACCAGGTAGAGTATGAACCGGGCACCCTCCACCGTGCCTTTGGCGGCATTGCGGACGGTGCCGGCTGCTGGGCATGGAGTGGGCTCGGCTGAGTTGGTACTTGACTGCTATGGTTAGGGTTTAGGGTTTATAGGGTTTATAGGGTTTATAGGGTTTATAGGGTTTATAGGGCTTATAGGGCTTATAGGGTTTAATTATAGGGTTTATGGGGTTTGCAGGGTTTGTAGGGTTTGTAGGGTTTATAGGGTTTATAGGGTTTCTAGGGTTTCTAGGGTTTATAGGGTTTATAGGGTTTATAGGGTTTAGGGTAGCTCGGTGCGGTCGCGATTTAGATCATGCAAACTAAGTGAGTCCGGATACAGAGGCGCCGTGTAAGAGGCTGAGGGTCGAAATATCTATAGGCTTAGGTTTGGGAGATTGGGGTTCAGGGTTTCGGGCTGAGGGGAGCGGGAATACATGGAAACGTTCCAAGTACGACCAGTTGTTTGCAAAGATGCGGCCGGCAAACCCTAAAGACGGGCTGGAGGTTTGCAAAACGGGCTGAACTAGCTTGCGACTCGTCTGGTCCTGGAATCTCAGGGCCGTGGACGGGTGGGGGCTTGAGCAACAAAAGCTGCACGTATTATCGGAGGACAAGGATTAAGGTTGCGAGAGTGGCAGAAAGCATACGTATATATCGGCATCCCGCTAAAAACTCGACTGCAGCTGACCTCCATACTCACACGACCTGATAGACTGTGTTGCGAAGGAAATCAAACTCAGCTACCACAACAAGGAAACCTGGCCATTGTCTAAAATCTGCAGATCATGGTAACTTAGTTTAAGTTGGAAATTCATTATGCCTACAGCTTTTTCGTTTGGAATGGGAGGGGGGTGGGGGCTCTATGTTCTGCAGAGTGTACCTGGAGCCTCATACCCTCCCTAAACCCTAAACCCTAAACCCTAAACCCTAAACCCTAAACCCTAAACCCTAAACCCTAAACCCTAAACCCTAAACCCTAAACCCCAACTCCTAAACCCTAAACCCCAAACCCTAAACCCTAAACCCCAAATCCTAAACCCTAAACCCTAAACCCCAAATCCAATCTTGGGAGCTGAAGGCCCGTGCTATCGTTACCTGGCAGGGCATGAGCCTCTAGGCCTAGGCGACTCCTGTGACAGTTGTAGCTGAAATTTGTTTTAGGGTTTGGGTTTAAGGGTTTAGGGTTAAGGGTTTAGGGTTATGGGTTTAGGGTTTAGGGCTTAGGGTTTAGGGTTGCCCGAAGCTACATCCCAACTAGCCCTAGAGCGGCTTGAAGTAGATGTCTGGGCATCTGAGCTTTGTAGGGTTACCACCCCATAGGTCGTTGTAGTTGAAGTGTGCCCTCTAGCTGTTGCTGCTGCGAGCCCTCCGGACCAGTCTGGGTTCTGCGGCAGCGAGAGCGCTTTTGTGTCCCGGAGAACCTTCCGCTTCGAGACCCACGCCAGGGCACTGGGGAAAAAAAGGTCAAACGACCGGCTGGTTCTTAGTAGGGAATGAGGGAATGAGGGCCCTATATAATCCCTTAAAGGGTATATATAGGGCCCTCGTTCCCTCATTCCCTACTAAGAACCAGGGGGACGAAGGGTTCACAAGGTTTAATTAGGGTTCATAGGGTAGCTCGGAGGGTTCGAAGGGCTGGTAGGTTTTGGATCTTCGATGGCTGGAGCATTTGTGGACTTTGGGATTCTGGTGGCAAAAACGTCCTACCAGTATGCAAGTTGCTTGGCGGACATGAACCCATTTCCTAAGACCTATGCTGAACCCAACAACCCCTAGACTCTAAGCACTTCACATGCTCGGTAGTAAGTTAGCTGTCAACAGTCACTGGTCTCTAGTTGATCTCCCTTGAACACAGTCCGATGGCATGGCTACAACTCGGGACACATCAAATTCCGCACGTCCAAGCCCTGGAAGAACTTGGTTTGGGGTTTCGGCCATGGTTGTGGCCAACCAACCCCCCCCCCCCCATACCCCCCAGCAAGAAAAGGATGAGTTTGCCTTGGATGAGCATTTTGGAGATGCTCCAGTTTCTACCCTCGGTCACACAGCTCACCTCACCTGATCTCACTCGCACCCAGCCTTACAACATATATCCGTGAGTATTTTCGGACTTAGGACATCGAGGTATATAGGGGTTCAGGTCTCCAGTATCGTAGAATGCCGCCAATCCCATGCAGCAAGAATTCCCATGCAAACCCCGGCTATGCGAGCCAGAAAACCTAAACCCGTTAAGAACCCGAAAGCTCTTCTTTCTGTTGGTGCTCTAAGGATCCTAAAAAAGTCTTTGGAAACGTGATCCTACAACAAAGTATGTTTGGGGGTTCCTATTGAGGTATCCCCCGCCCCCACCCACCCCCACAAACTCCAAGGAAACCCTAAACCCTAAACCCTAAACCCTAAACCCTAAACCCTAAACCCTAAGCCCTAAGCCCTAAACCCTAAGCCCTAAGCCCTAAGCCCTAAGCCCTAAGCCCTAAGCCCTAAGCCCTAAGCCCTAAGCCCTAAGCCCTAAGCCCTAAGCCCTAGCCCTAAGCCCTAAGCCCTAAGCCCTAAGCCCTAAGCCCTAAGCCCTAAGCCCTAAGCCCTAAACCCTAAACCCTAAACCCTAAACCCTAAACCCTAAACCCTAAACCCTAAACCCTAAACCCTATTCAACGCCTCGCCGAGGATGGCGGAACCCGAGTTCGACAGAAGCAGCACCGCTTTCATCTGGGCATCCCATGGGGTGGCCCAAGACCATACTATGTATCGTCTGGGTTTTAGGGTTTAGGGTTTAGGGTTTAGGGTTTAGACCATACTAAGTATCGTCTGGGTGTTAGGGTTTAGGGTTTAGGGTTTAGGGTTTAGGGTTTAAAGGACTTTGAACCTCAAGTTACAAGACTTTCACGGGCCAGTTGAGGGGCCCCTGCCCCGAATGTTGGGGTTGAACGGTTTAGGGTCCCAGGTCAGGTGTGTGTGCGTGGGGGCTACGAAGGGACGTGCTGAAGGGTTTCAAGGGAGACCCAGAAGGACGTACCCCTAAGAGGTTTCCCTGAATGTAATTCAAAAAAGGTTCAGGGTTTAGGGTTTAGGGTTTAGGGTTAGGTTTGAGGGTTGAGGACTAGGACCCAGAGTAGGCCTTTTTCTTTTTTTGGGGTTCAGTTTCCCTTATAAGCCCCTTTACACCAAGAAAGGGTGCCCCTTCTACTCTTGGGGCTAGATAAGGGCCTTACCAGGATTACGCTAAGGGAAAGATCTTATGGGTAGCAGATCGTCTCAGATGGAGGATCTTTCAAAAAGGCCCCCAAGCCCACGGCTACAATCTGCCGAAATGTCCCTTAAGCCCTGGACGCTCCAATCCAGATCTCAGACTAAACCCTAAACCCTAAACCCTAAACCCTAAACCCTAAACCCTAAGCCCTAAGCCCTAAACCCTAAACCCTAAACCCTAAACCCTAAACCCTAAACCCTATTCTTTTGAGGGGCTTTGTACCGGGTATCTCCTTACAGGAGCTACAACTGGAGGTCTACAGGCCGTCCGTACTACGAACCGACATCCATGCCTGTAGCACCCTCAAGCACGAGGACCCTAAACCGTTGGGGTTTAGGGTTTATGGTTTAGGGTTTCGGGTTTAGGGTAGAAACCCTACCCACAACCTGGCTTGGCACCCCAGCTGTGTGGATATGCTGCTGCACTGTGCTGGAAGAGGCGAGCCTGAAAGTTTCGGGGGTGAGGGCGATTGAGGGTTTAGGGCTGAGCCGGTGTATCCCTAAGGGTCCATGTACCTCACTATATACTTGGGCCACAAAGTCCTTATAGGAGATGCTTTAAGCCCCTAGTATTCCCTATTTAGGTACATGGACCCTTGGGGTATACCCTAAACCTGACGATTGCTTCGTAGCTTAGTGCTTCAGGTCTTGAGCTTGCTTTTCCAGGCTTTGTGCAAGGCCCAGGGCTGTTTGCACTGTCTTAAGCCCTAAACCCTAAACCCTAAACTCTAAACCCTAAACCCTAAACCAGGTAGTTGCCAGGGCCCAACGAGTTTGCCCTTAACTGAGGAGTCCTTAGACATCCCTTATCGACCCTGTAAAAGCTACGTACCTCAGACCGTGACCCCTTTAAATCAAACAATGCAAGCAAGGGTCCACCTTGTGGCATCAAGCAAATACCCTGAACCCCAAACAACAGCAGTTTCGCCTTGATTTTCCAGATTTTTGGAGACGTGGGGTCCAGAGTCCCGCGGCAACGTGCACTCTTCGCCATGCGGGCGTAGCTGCTGAAACCCTAAACCCTACACTCTAACCCCCGCTTAAGCCCTAAACTTTGGGATGTTTCCTCCTTATACTAACAGTCCGTAACCCTAAACCCTAAATCCTAAACCTTAACCCTTAAACCCTAAACCTTAAACTTTAAACCCTAAACCCTAAGCTTTTAAGCTCCACAAAAAACCGCGCACAAAAGCTTTGCAGGCACAGACGCACGAGAACCGCTCCCAGTAATACGATGGTACCACTTCTTTTTCGCTTCTTTTACGGCGGTGCTAGAGTTTCGGGTTTGGGGTTAAAGTTTAGGGTAGCCCCCCCGAAACCCCTGAACCCACCAAGAAGGGGCCATCAACATCAAGAGCCCGTTGAAATCTTGGCGCGCAGCTGGAACACCACCGCATTCACGGCGTAGCGCGAGGCAAAGGATGCAGAGACCTCGGTGCAAAGAGCGAAGAGCGCCAAACAGCATCCCCAGAGGGTCCATTGGTAGCACCACTATGGAATTAGGTGCCCAGAAACCCTACTTAGCATGGGTTTTTGGGTACCTAATTCCATAGTAGTACTACAAATGGACCCTGCGCAGCGGAGGGTTGCACGGTTTAGGGTTTAGGGTTTAGGGTTTAGGGTTTAGGGTTTAGGGTTTAGGGTTTAGGGTTTATCTGGGATCCCTCAGTGAAGCATCCCTTTTTGCGATATAAGTTTCTGGAAGGCAAGAACACCGAGAAAAGCTGAGGATATCCCTCCTTAAGGTGCCGTAAACGCAGATGGCACAGCAGAGCTAGGACTACGGAAAAGCATCATCTTAGGGCTCTTTCTGGGGTGTAGGGGTTAGGGTTTAGGATCCTAGGCGGGGCCTGGGGGTTCAATGGGGCATACGGGCTTCAGTCAGGGGGTAGGGGGGGTTATCTCGGAGGATCTTGGTGTAGCTGATGGCTGGGCATGAAGGTCTGAGATCCCGGATATCCCCGAAGCCCTGAACGCAAAGTGATCTAAAGGTCATTGTTATCAAAGATCCTTTGAATCCCTTTCAGGGGGACTGGACTCATAACATACGAATCTAGGTGGAAATTCAACTCATAAATGTTGCTGGTTCATCTAGGGCCCCCTCCAAAAAAAACAACAACGTATGCTACACAGCTTAAACTCTGAAACCCTGAACCTCGACATCCCTAAACCCGGAAAAGCCTCAACGCCCCCTGCACTTCTTCAGGACCTGCGGGGGTTCATGTGGGTAGGTTCCATTTAGCTTGAGGTCTGAGGACGGACCCGAAACCCCAAGAGAAAGTGTAGTGGTTTGGTGTTCACCCGAAGGGTTCATGTACCTAAATAGGGAATACTTGGGCCTTAAAGTACCTCCTATATAAGGACTTTGGGGCCCAAGTATAATACAGTGAGGTACATGGACTCTTAGGTTTAGGGGTTGAGGCTTCAAGGGTCTTAAAGCTTGCAGGGTTTTAGGGTTGTAGGGTTGTAGGTCTTAAGGGCTTTTAGGGCTTCAGGGCTTTGCGGTAAACCCTAAACCCTAAGCCCTAAACCTGAACCCTGAACCCTGAACCCTATACCCTGAACCCTATACCCTAAATCCTCAACCCTAAACCCTAATCTACAGCCTAAACCCTAAACCCTGATGCTCGGCCAAGGCATGGGCTGTGATCTGGGCCACTTTCTGCGGCCACGGGCCCTGGCCGCACCAAGTGAGCAGCACCTGCTATGTGTGGGCGGCAGGGTTTAGGGTTTAGGGTTTAGGGCTTCGGGTTTAGGGTTGAGGGCTTAGGGGTTAGGGTTGAGGGTCTGGGATTTAGGGTTCGGGTTTAGGGTTTTGGGTTGCGGTTTCAGAGTGTGGTGCTGCACAGGCTTATAGGGTTTCAGGCTGATGCGCCAGGGATCCCCCGTGGAACCCCAGATACCGAAATGCGAGGCCTCGATCGGGAACCCGCAACTCCAATTATTTTGTTGACTCTGCGTTTATGGATGGCAACTGTAATTGGGGGTGGGGGGCGGGGGTCTAGTCTCAAACTTTGAAGGGGCTAGACCGAGGCCTGGGTGATTAGGAATCTAGGAGTAATTGCGGAACTTCTTGATTCCTTATGAATTTATTTAAGCTTCTGTATTGATCTTTATAGAGCAGCTTTAGCACAACACCCTTTCAACCCTCCCCTTCAGCCCGACAGAACTTGGGCCTTATGAGCCCCTGAAACCTAAAACCCTGACACAAAAAAAAAACGACTCTGGGCCTTTGCCCTGAACCCTAAACCCTAAACCCGAAACCCTAAACCCTCAAGGAGGCGCCGTTAGCAGCCCGCAGACAGCGCCAATAGCGAGCACGCCGCGTCCTGGTACGGCGCATACCACGGCTTGCAAGAAAAGGGGTGTGCAAACCTCCAAGACCCTAAACCCTAAACCCGAAACCCTCAAACCCTATAACCCTATAACCCTATAACCCTATAACCCTAAAACCCTAAAACCCTATAGCCTATAACCCTAAAACCCTAAAACCCTAAAAACCCTAAAACCCTATAACCCTATAACCCTAAAATGGCTCAGGGAGGTCTACAGCTCAGGCTCCAGAGCTTGCGGACTGTTGAAGGCTGGAGGCCAAGGCCGAGAGCTTTAATTGCTGCACAAAAGGGTCAACCTAAACCCTAAACCCTAAACCCTAAACCCTAAACCCTAAACCCTAAACCCGAAACCCTAAACCCTAAACCCTAAACCCTAAACCCTACATCCTAAACCCTAAACCCGCACGGCTTTGCATGGGAGTGCCAGGTTCACATGCCAGGCAGAAGGCCGACCTGAACTTGGCTTTTCGGGTGTATGATATGAAGCTAATATAGGGGCCTGAAATTGTTTCACAGTTTAATTTTTGGGTTAGTATAGTACATTTATAAAGAGACCATAAGGGAATCCTACTAGTAATTATACCGACCCCTATCTTATATCCTGCTAGACGGGTACCGATGTTATGACATTACATCATATTACATTCTATTTCGCTATATGATGTGATACCATATACAGTATTGTAGAATACGATTGTAATATTCTACTGGCTATGTTAATACGCATGAAGATTTGTTATTTGTTGCTGCGCAACTTGTGTAAAAAATCTATGCAGCCTCCGGAGAATCTATGGCAAAGTGTTTGGTCGAGGTTCGCATGTGCTTGTTAAAGTTTAGGGTTTCAGGGTTTCAGGGTTTTAGGGTCCTAGGGTTTTAGGGTTTTAGGGTTTCAGGGTTTTAGGGTTTTAGGGTGTTCGGGTTTTACACCATGGAAACGGAAATCCGAAGTGGCCATGGCCCACAGCAACTCCCATAAAGGCTCCTCCAAAGGAGGGGAGCTCGGAAAGAAGGCCGGTGACGATGAGCAAGGGAAAACCTGGGCTTAGGGTTTAGGGTTTAGGGTTTAGGGTTTTAGATCTTGATTCTTCCCGGAGAAGTTGCTACCCGGAGCCCTGAGAGGATCCAAACAGTAGCAACCCCCAAGTAGTACATACCCTCATGTTGCACTGGCTTTAGTAGAATTAGGGTCTATAGTCACAAGTTGCGAAAACTTATTCTGCGAGCCGAGTTTGCTGGTGTAACCCGCTAGTATCACAAGCCTTGTTTTCCGGACGTTTTTTTTAGGGTTTGTGTCGGACTGCTTTTAGAAAGTTTGTCTGGTCACCCTCTATAATTTACATTTTTTGTTTCCGGATGATTGCTTTTTCAAGGTTTGTGCTTACGCGGTACGCGGTAGGGCTTGAGGCCTTGAGGGCCTTGGGCTCCAGGAATCCTAAAGGCTGGAAAGCCTCAGGCCTAAGGTCCTGAAGGCTTGAGGCCCTGAGGGCGGTTTCCCCCCCCCCACCCCCCCCCCCCCACCCACCAATTTGTTTGGGGGGGGTCGCCGCGCAACCGTTTATAGAGGGTCCAAATTTGTTGGGAGGGGGGGCGGGGGGTTATTAAAGCCAGTGCAACATGATACTACTATTGGGCCTTGGGTCATGCTGAGGCACCCTTAAGGGGATCTACTTTTTAGATCCTCCCAGGCGTCTGGGTAGTTCTTAGATAGGATTCGCGCATATTCCCTTCTTGAGGGATGATTGTCGGCCGCCCAGTTCACCAGCCTTAGCTTCAACCTTAAACCCTAAACCCTAAGCCCTAAGCCCTAAGCCCTAAACCCTAAACTCTAAACCCATACTTCGAACCAGGACGTCAACCTCCTGTCTCCTGGGTGCCAGCGGAAGGTTCTCCCTGCCAAACCCTCGGAAATGTACTCCTAAATAGGTCCCCCTAAATCTAGTAGGGTTCAGGGTCTAGGGTTTAGGGCTTAGGGGTCTAGGGTTTGGGGTTTAGGGTTTAGGGCTTGAGGTTTAGGGTTTAGGGTTCAGGGTTTAGGGTTTAGGGCTCAGGAAGGAACATGTCCAAGTACCGCAAACAACCCAATAGATGGATGGTTTGTGAAACTGGCAAGGCCTACCTTAGACCGACAGAAATGCCTTCGGCTTCATGGTTTTACATACCTTAAGAAGCAGCCCAAAACCTGCGTTGCTTTTAATCCACCACCTAAGAAGCCTATAAAGGGGCTTTACGATAAGAACCTACAGCAAAAACTAGATTTGGGGTTCTTGAGGTCGGGAATCATCGAATATACCTGGGCTCTGAAAAGTGGAGGCTCTTTCTGGGTCTAAGGCTTAAGGCATACCCTGAAATACACGAAAGCCACCGCTCTCACAAAACCGTCAGAGGCATCTGCGGGAGTACACGAAGAGCGGGAAAATCTCCTGGTACACCTGGTTTAGGGTTTAGGGTTTAGGCAGGACAGGGTTTCGGGCTCAGGTATTCGTGCTTAAAGCGTAGCTTGGAAGCCCGGGACATACTTTTGCAGGCGATGAGGATACGGCCCCTTATCGGAATCTTAGGTTACCAGGAAATTAGCACTCTGGGACCCAAATGGTGCATATTTGGGTTTAGGGTTCACGGCCTTTAGGGCATTTAGGGCCTTTATAGGGCCCAAATTCTTAGGGTTGAGGGTCTACCGTAGGTTGTCATTTTCAGCCTCGCAGTCAATGTAAACCTGAACCCCCCAAATCCCGAACACTGCTCCCCCA
Organism: Symbiodinium natans; assembly: GCA_905221605.1. Taxonomy (NCBI): domain Eukaryota; class Dinophyceae; order Suessiales; family Symbiodiniaceae; genus Symbiodinium; species Symbiodinium natans. The sequence continues at coordinate 324,093 of CAJNDS010002073.1, read as the reverse complement.
GGCCCAAGTCATGAGGTATTCTGAACTTTATCTGAAGGACGCAGAACCTGCTTTTCTGTAATCCTTTGGGGTACTGGCAGACCGACTGAAAGGCGCCAAAGCCAGACGCCCTAAGCTCTACTACAAGCCCTAAGCCCCAGCATTTTTTGTTTAGGGTTTAGGGTTTAGGGTTTAGGGTTTAGGGTCTTGGGTTTTGGGTTCAGGGCCGGAAGTTCCCCGAACACCCTGAACTCCGACGCGCCCTGCTTCCCTGAGATGCTTGGATGGCACCTAAGCCGGTTTAGGGTTTACCCAAAGAGCCCAATATTGCTTAATTAAGCAATATACCTTAAATCATATCGGGGTCCTGAATATGATTTAAGGAATATTCCTTAATTAAGCAATATTGGGCTCTTTTGGGTAGGGCTTACTGTACTTGGAGGTTCATGGGTACTTGTAAGTCTACCTATCACCTACTCAGAGGGTTCAGGGGGCGTATAAAGTACAGCTAAAGCCGGGGTTAGAAGTACCCTGAACCTCCAAGTAGGGCTGACCCCCTAAACCGCATGAACCCCTAAGCCCTAAGCCCGAAACCCTGTACCCCCAGAGCCCCAGGAAAATTCGTCATGCAGAGGGCCGGACCCTAAACCCTAAACCCTAAACCCTAAACCCGAAACCCTAAACACTGAACCCTAAATCGCCCTCACCCCTGCAGTGCTCGCCCACCTGCCTCGTGGTTGCTGAAGCCTTTGTCCTGACTCGGGCTTCGCATTCCCCCGAAGCCCCGTACAAACTTGCTTTGTCATACCTGAACTTTCGTATTCCTAAACCCAAACCTCACAAACCCTAAACCCTAAACCCTAACCCTAAACCCTAACCCTAAACCCTAAACCCTAAACCCCACACCCTAAACCCTAAACCCTATACCTAAACCATAAACAATAGACGCTAAACTCCTTGAACTCTTAAGGGCTGGGTGTCGGAAGGAAGATCCCAAAAGGGCCCCCCCTGAGATGCTCGCCAGCCTACTGGGCCGCCTCTTCGTCGGGTTTGGATTGGGTTTACGAATTAGGGCTAGGGTTTAGGGTTTAGGGTTAGGGTTTAGGGTTTAGGGTTTAGGGTTTAGGGTTTAGGGTTTAGGGTTTAGGGTTTAGGGTTTAGGGTTTAGGGTTTAGGGTTTAGGGTTACTTAGGGTTTAGGGTTTAGGGTTTAGGGTCTAGGGTTTAGGAATTTACTTGAAGGTTCAGGGAACTTAATGCCTGCACCTACAACCCAACTATAGCCATGATAGTGCACTTAAGGGGGCTCATAAGTGGGTTATGAGTACAGTTATAGTTATAATTGGTTAATTAGTAGCCTGAACCTTCAAGTAGGGTTTGGGGTTTGGGGGGATGCGAGGCTGTCGGTTTTTTTTGAACCCTGAATCCCACGCGCTAACTAGGTTGCCCAGTAACCCAGGATCAAGAAGGGTGCCCCTTCTGTGCTTGAAGTGGTTTGTAACGGAACCTAAACCATCAAGAAAGGAATAAGGGTACTACTGGGCATCCTTTCTAAAAATCGTAGCATCTATACCCTGACTTTTGAGAATCCTAAACCCTAAGCCCTAAACCCTAAACCCGAAACCCTAAACCCTAAACCCTAAACCCTGAAGCTTGAGAAACGCGGGCTTAGGGTTTAGGGGTTGCAGGGCCTCGACGAGGAAGTCCACGAGGTAGGGCTCGGAGGGCTTGAACTGCGAGAAGAAGACGAGGCCGTAGAGCCTTACGAGGGTCTATCCCAAATAGGGGTAGCTATGTTGAAGAATAGAATGCCCTGAAAGGGACCCCCAAAAAGGGTACCCTCTATTTTCGGAAGCCCTTACAAGAAGACAGCGAACCACGACCACAATGAAGTCAAAACACCCGAAACTAGACTTAAGCCCTAGGCCCTATCAACCTCAAATCCACTGGGTGGGTTCGCATGCAGCTTCGCTCGTATCAAAGTCGGCTGGTCTGACAAGGTTGAACAACCAGGACCCTTACGCTTAGGAGCCGGCAATCTAAGGAATCCAGTCAGCAGGCTTGCAATATTTAGAGAGTGGGTCTTGTGCTCGGAAGACTCTGAGCCCTAAGCTTACTGTTGATTCGCAGGGAATGAGGGAATGGGGGAATGGGGTACACCATATGGTCCCTGAAAGGGTATACATAGGGCCCTAATTCCCTCATTCCCTACGAAGAACCTAAACCCTAAACCCTAAACCCTAAACCCTAAACCCTAAATCCTAAATCCTGAACCCTAAACCCTAAACCCTAAACCCTAAACCCCCGAAGCACATGAGATCCCAACCAGAGCAGCCCACCACCGTCCGACCTGCACTTTCGCCCGCGTACTGGGGAGTTGAAGGGGGGGCGTTCTGGTCGAGGATCTTAGGGTTTAGGGTTTAGGGTTTAGGGTTTTTTTTTTAGGGCTGCCATGCGCTTCCAACATGCTTGCTGTACATAGGGAAAATACTCGGCGCGCGCGTTGGCGCAGTGCGTAAGAGGTCGCCAAACCGTGTGTCTTTGGATATTAAATGTTTTAGGCCCAGGAAGTCCCTTCGGGCTTCTGGGTCTGTGGCGGAGTGGTGGTTATAAAACCTTACTGCTTCCGTGGAAACTAGTTCAAACCAATATCTACAGGGGTGTCCTCTTGTGCGGGCCTTAGTAAATCTGATTCGGTCCTTGTATCCGGGAGAGAACACTACATGGTGAATGGGGTCCTGGGGGCTTGCTAATATAGAGCTCTGGAGTAATCCAAATTGTTGCGCCAGCAGTGTTTGGGAGGGCAAATATGGCTTGCCTGCAATTTTCCAAACCTTCTGGTTGGATATGTGTGAGTAGTACGAGGATTTGATTTTAATGGAGCGTCTAAGATACCTATGGTACCAGGCGTCGATTTTTTTGAAGGAGTGGGTTTCTAGTGTGAGGACATCCAGGGAGTATAGCAGGACAGGAACAATGCAGCTATGGAAGATGTGGGTTTTTACTTTAATGGGTAGTTTACTTTGCCATATGTGTTGGAGCTTCATGAATGAGGAGTGAGCTAGTTCCATTCTATGCTGAATGGCGATTTTTGGCGGAGTAGTCCAGCTGATCCTAGAGCCCAAATATTTAACCTGATCGCTTACAGGCACTGGAGTGCCATCGGCAAAGCTGATGTCTGCCTGTGCGCTGGGGTGGCGGAGTAGTTCGGTTTTCGTGTAATTGAGTTGTAATCCATATAAAGATGCTTCTACCTGTACGCATGCCAAAAATGATTCGAGTTGTGGTGCCGTGACTGCCATTAGAAGAGTATCATCTGCGTATTCTAGATCATAAATGGGCTTGCCTATTGACCAAGTGTTTTGCGGTGTACCCTCGCTCCTAAGCCGAGCGTCGATGTCGTGGAACAATACTGTCATGATCATGATGAACAAGTAAGGGCTGAGTGGACAGCCCTGTCGTATGCCAATTTTAGGCGTGCCCCAACTTTTTTCTTGAGAGAATCCTTGAGTGCAAAATTGGGGGTCGGTGTAGAGGTCTGTTATGATTTCAATGTAAGTGGGGTGCACTCCTAATCTTTTAAGGGCGACCATCATGGCGGGGTGGCTAACTTTGTCGAACGCTTGCTTCCAATCTAAGAAGAGAAGTTGGAAAGGCTGACCTGTTTTGGCGGAGTAATCTTGGAGCCTGCGCAGGATGAACAATGGCTGTTTTGTACTTCTTTTTGCACGGAAGCCATAGTGGGTGGAGCGTAGTTGTGCGTCGTGTTTAGCGGCTAGTCTTTTTTGCAGCATGGCGGAGTAGATTTTGTAAAACGTATTAAGAAGGGAGATCGGCCTGTAGTTGGAGGGGTCTGAGTCTGATCCCTTGCCCTTGTAGATGCTTACCACGAGCGCTTCTTTCCATGAAGAGGGGACCTTCCTGGCTCTGAGGCAAGCGTTCATAAGGCGGAGTAGCTGGGTTTCACCGTAGTGGTCGAGGAGTAATATTATTTCTCCCTTTACGCCGTCTAGTCCTGGGGCCCTGCCTTTTCTTATACCCTGGATGGCAGCGTAGAGTTCTTCATGTTGAAAGGGAAGGGGGTCAAGTTCGTCGGTCTTGTAAAGCGGGGGGGAAGAGCGGAGTAGTTCGATTTCCTCCTCGGTGACGTCCGGTGGGGACCACTGGTTGTTTTGGAGGTGATCTCTAAAGATTTTGTGCGTGTTCGTCCATGGGACTGGTGTGCCTGAAACTTTTGGTCTGGTTCTCCTAGCTCTAAATCCTTTTTTGAAGCTCTGGACTTGTTTCCAGATTTTGGTGTGTGACGGGTTGGGGTCAGTAAGCAACTGCTCGCGTGTCCATTCCCTTTTGATTTTACGGGCCTGTTTTTTAAGGAGTTTGTGTTTTTTGATATGGGCGGAGTGGTCAATGGATTTTAGGTGCCTAACTTCATGGAACTGTTGTAGTAGTTCCTGCGTCATCCAGGGCTGCTTGGGCTTGCGTTTCAGTAGTGGTATGTGTTGCGACTCAGCTTTGTGCAGAGCTCGTACTGATGTGGAATTGAGGCGTTCCAACGCGGAGTGGTCAGTAGATTGTACTGGTTCAATGAACTCCGAGGGGGTGAGAAGAGGGGTGATGTCGTGCCTACCTCCCACTGGGTCAGGTATTTGTTTTCCTTCTTCTGCCAACCTGTCCGCTATTTCATTAAAGTTGTCTCCTGAATGGCCTTTGACCCAAAACCAATCTACTGTGGTGCGGTTTTGCAACTCTGCCAATAAGATACGTGCATATTTAATCATGGTTTTGTGTCTTTTAGCCTTAGATCTACCCCTAACAGCGTCTGACATCCAACGACTGTCGTAGTAGAAGGAAATTTGTTTAGGCGGAGTGGTCAATGTTAGTATGTACAATGCCGCTTCCATCCAGGCGCTTAGCTCTCCTGTATTATTACTGCCTACTGTCGCTCCTAGGTGAACTGCTGCATGTGGATCAGTGCTGACTGGACCTTTTGAGGCAATTGAATCTTGATTGGTTGTTATGATTGTGTAGCCCCAGCCTGCGGGAGTAGTGGCCGAGCAACGGCCTTTGCTTCCCGACCCATCCGTGTATACTGCCCAATTGGCGTCAGTTGTGTTGAGATTGGGTATTGATTTGTGTTTGGTACATTTTTTAAACGTGTGATTGAACAGGGTTTTAGCGGAGTAGTCTATGGCGGAGTAATCTCTTGCAGGAGGTTTGATTGTGGAGGGTGGTTGGGCTTTGAGTTTAACCCGAATGACTGATTCTAGAAGATAATGGTCACTAACAAATCCTGTGCTATGAACTGCTTGGCATTGTTGAACCGTAGGTAACCATTTGGATCTGGTGACCAAACGGTCCAGTGCCTGGAATCTGTGCGGGTCGATGGTTGGTCGTTGTTGTTCGTGCACTAAGGCGGAGTAGCAAGTGAGGTAATCCCTGACTTTCCCTGCGACCTTTAGGTTCTCATTTTCTGACTGGGGCAAGCTTTGAAATCTATCCCAAATTGGTAGCCATCCTATGGGGTCACTAGAGAACGTGAGCCAATCTAATGGGGGGGGGATTTATCTCGGTATGTGATGTGCTTCAGAAGGTTACTCTGCTTGTAGGTTAGAACATCCTTAGCTTCAGAGGTACTCAGGAATCTCAGATAGAGCTCTCTGTTGTTACCTTCTGTGGTTGGTATACTGAGTCTTCCCTTACCATATACATTGGGGCCCAACATGTGATGTTCATCTGGTTTTCTACCTTGTAGTCTCACATTGAAGTCCCCTATGATATAAACCGGCTCTGGTTGAGGAATTTTGTGCAATACCGAGTCTAGCTTATCCCAGAAGGGGAGCTTGCTAGTTTCAACATCTCTTTTATTGTGTGGGGAGTAGACTCCTATGAGGTGAACATCTCCGGCCGATGCTGCTAGTGTGATTTGAAGGATCCTCGCACTATGCTGAACTACATCTTTGAGGTGTGGTAGAGTTTGGGGGGGAATGATTGCTGTCACTCCTGCGAACTTGTCCTTGTTACTGCCATTGCTAATGAACCTGTGCCCTTCTGAGGTGAATTGGTGGTATGTTGTGTTTCGTGTTTCGGTGAGGAAAAGTACGTCAAGCTTTCTACTACGGAGTAGAGTGAGGACTGACTGGTGTTTTAGTATTTCGGCCATTCCCTGTACGTTTTGTGTACCTATTTTAAAAGGTTGTCCATACGGCAAGGGTGGTGGGGCTACTGCTGGCGGAGTAGCCTTTTTTTGCTTGCCGATTTGTTCAGGCCTTATTATGAGGGTTTTGAAAAGGTACGAATTTCGTACCCCGGTTTGGCGCCTACTTTTGACTGCTTTCAAGGGCACCCCCCCTTTTACCAGTGCGCTGCCCGACGCTTCTGGTAATATAGGCCCACCCACGCTCCTGCGCCAACGGCGGAAAAGCTGCCGTCGAAGGCGTCTAGAGCGGGCACCCAAACCTAGAGGGTGGACTGAAGAAGGGGGGGGAGGGGTGATACACTCTTCGTCTCCCGGTTGCCCGGGTCCCGGCGTGCCTCGTGGAGGCGGTGTTGGCCTATCCTTCTGTGAATTCGTTGGTGGGCGGAAGGGCCGGCTGGCCGAAAAATGGCGGAGTGGTCTTCGGGTGTAGTTTACCTTACGACCATCTGTGAAACGAAAAGAGACTCTCCTACCCGTTCTTATTTTGGGTCTGGGAGTGAGTTGAGGGAAAGGGGAATTTTCGGGAAGCTTTGGGGGGCTAATGGGTCGTTGGGAAAGGAGAAAATCACGGCTAAGCTTGGCTTGATGAATGAAGCTGTACTCCATAGTGGGTTGAGGGTACTCAGTGTACTTGTGGGGAATTAGAAGATCTAGCTGTAATGTTGTTGTGTTCCCATTTTTGATGTGTTGTAATTTGTTGCGGAGTAGCTGTTGCAGAATCTCCCACTGGCTTATCCCATACTTGATAAGTGAACATATTGTAGAATGAACTACCAGAGAGTCCATAAGGACAATGGGGAAAGAGGATCTAGTGGTTGAGGTGTAGTAAAAGACGCATAAGAAGGCGATGATAATGTAGGTGCAGGAAGCCTGAAGGTGAGGATTAGTTGGGAGTTTATTGGGTCTCTTTCGGCTTCTACGAACTACCCTCATATCCCACTGCAGGTCTTTAGCTGTGAGGGTTTGTCTGGCGACCTCTGCAAACTCAGCGTGCGACCGCGATCGTGCAACACCCGGGGCACCCAAAAACCTGGAAACTCTAAAGGGTAAAGTCTTATCATATGGGGGGCGGGGTGGTTGTGGGTGGAAGGCCTGCTCAACCCCTGACTTAAAACATCTCGAAGCAATTCCTTTAAGAAAGTTTCAAATGTGAAGTTGCCTTCGAGGAGTACCTTGAAATTGTGGGGGAGCGGCGCAGTAGCCTGGAGATAAAAAGAGGTACGTACCTCCCTGGCTAGATCGCGAATTCGAGCCGGAACCCTTCAGGCCGTGGGGGCCGTGAGAAGCGGAGTAGCCGCAACCGGGGCTCCGGAAAAAGTAGCCTGGCGGTAGTCGCCGCATTTGCGGCTGTTTTCGCCAAACTTATCACAATACTCATCCCAAACGTAGGCCACTTGGGACACCAGTCTGATCTCGAGGTCGATCGGGTAAGGCATCGAGCTGGCGGAGTAGATCATCGGGGCCGTCCAGTGACGGGACCCCTTTCCAGCAAGCATCCCCTTGCCCGTGCCCTTTGCTGCAGCCTTGGTGTTGGCGAAATGGTCGCGCTCTGCTGCATCCATCTCCTGCTGGACCCCGAAGACGATCTTGTTCCAGCTGTAGGACCAAATCGTGGCCTCCTCTGTCATCAACTCATCGGGCGGAGTGGTTGCAAGCCAGTCGGAGATGACCTTTGTGATCTCGAGGATGCCCTTGAACTGCTCCCCCTCGGCGTAGTAGTGGAGGCGAGCGCAGGCGGTGGCTTGCTCATCAAAGCCGCGCGCCATTTGGGGCGACATCACCGTGAGCGTCTTCCACAAGATCACCACCTGGCGGGGCTCGGTCTCCTCCTTGAGGTTGAGGGCTTGGAGGAGTACTCGGATTGGAATTTCCAACTTTCGTTGGAATTGGGGGCTCGAAGGTGTAGCCCTGATATGGTGGCGGGGTACTGGAGTGCGCGCATCCTTGTACAGTGGGGTACCCTGAGTGCCACCATATGCCTCCATGAACGCCTTTCTCAGGTCCCAGGATTTGAAGCTGAGTAGCGTTACCGAGCTCCACTTCTGTGCCCCTGCCGGCGGAGTAGACGGGTCTGCAGAGCTCGAGCATCCAATTGACCATGAAGAGCCGTTCGGAGGGCGACATGCTCGTATCCCAGCCGGTCAAAATGACCATGAGTGCAGCACTTTGCTTTTGGAGGGCTCTGTTCTCTGAAGCCATCCAGGCTAACTCCTTGGATTGGCGTAGTAGTCTATCGTCCAGCGAGACCAATGCTGCCTCAACTTGGTTGATCAAATTGTAGAGTTCAGGACGGATCACGGCGGTGTGGTAATGCCGGATGGTGTCCAGGACTTGCGCCCTGGTGGAAATCGTTTCCTTCATCCATAGGGCCATATCTGTCGGGTTGTTTGCGTTGACACCGGCGGAGTGGGCTGTGGCTACAAAGGCCGTCTCCTGCTGGCAGTGCATGGGCTGGAAAAGACCAGTGTCTTGCGTTGCCGGCGGAGTACTCCCTGAGGCGGTTGGAGCCGTTGGGCCAAAGGTGTCTCCGGTTGGGGTGGCCAGCCCCGTGGAGGAAAAGGCCGGTGTCGGGGGGCCGCGCTTGGCAACCCTGCGCTGCTCGAAGAACAACTGCTGTGAGGCGGCGTACGCTGGGCCCTGTACCAAGGTGGCCTGCTCGCTGTAAACGCGCCTGGCCTCCATGAGGCTCTCTGCGGCCCCTGTGCCATCCGTCATGGCTCGAAACTGGGGTGGCGTAGTAGCCCTTGAGGCTACAAGGCAAAACCCCGAAAAAAAGGCCGCGGCTGAAACCATCATGCGAAGTGGTCCCTGCCTGGCAGAAAATTGACTGTGCAAACTGAAAGCGAAACCCACCATGTCTTGCAGCGAAGGCTGAAAGCCGATACGCCTAGGGTTTAGGGTTTAGGGTTTAGGGTTTGGGGGGGAGACCGGGACTCACTAACCTTTCAAGCCTTACCCAAAACGAGGGTGGAAAAGAACCTCGAGTTATTGGGTACATCTGAGCTTCTTGGAAGGTGCAAAGTTACTTTAGGCACCAAGTGTCCATTTGCCCTGTTCCTATATACTTCTGCCTCAGAGTCCCTGTTTACTTACTTCTCCAATAACCAAGGGAAAAAAAGGTTAAACTTTATTATTCCTACTAAGCAAGGAAACCCAAAAAGTTTAAAGTTCAGCTGTTGGAGAAGTAAGTTTAGGAAGTGCTTCAAGGCCCAAGTATTCCCGATTTCGGTACGTGGACCCTTAGGGTACGAGGCTTAGAGAAGAGCCAGCAGGTTCGGGCTCGCGGACTGAGATTGCGGGTTCAGTTGTTTCCTTGTGGGGGGGGGGGGGGGGGAATTGGGAACAAAAGCCTGAAACCAACGTTTATAAGCCCAAAAATGATTTTCTTTAGGCCAGGGATACTTAACCCCTGATAGGATCGAAAAGTCAACTACTTAGGGTTTAGGGTTTAGGGTTTAGAGTTTAGGGTTTCTATCTCGATTGCGAGCGTGAAGCACTAACGTACAATTGTGGCCACATGAACTCGTATGCACTATGTGACCGGGAAAGACATATGTAGAGCAACCTCCTAGACAAAACGAGCGGCATCAACTGAAACAGCTTGGAGGTTCAGGGTACTTATTTGCCAATTCTAACTGTACTTTAACCCACTTATAAGCCCCTTAATGTGCCCCAATGTGGAAACAATTGGGTTATAAGTACCGTTAATATTGGGTTAATAAGTACCCTCAACCTCCAAGCGATGTGGTGGTTGGCTTCCGAACACCTCATGTCTCAGGCTGAATACCCTAGCCCCAAAAAGGGTTCACCGGTTAACCTGCTATATATAGAGGATTCTATGCGGCCAAAAACGGCTAAAGGTTACTTACCCAGTCCCTAAAATGTGACAGCATAAAATACTGCAAGCGCTTCTTAAAAAATGAATAAATAAAAAACGATAGCAAAGACTCTAGACACGAAAACTGTGAACGTCCAAGCCTTAAGATCACAACTCGACAACAGCACGAGCGCTAGGCGTCCGCCCTTGCTTTTATCATCCTCGGCGCGCTGGGTGGTGTCCGAGCATGCTCGTCATCGCAGTATAGGCTAGGGATTGAAGACAGATGTGGGGGGGTTCCTAAATTAGGGTACCTTATTGGGGGTCCTTATTACAAGGGAATCCTACTGTTTGGCGCTCTAAACTGGGGTCCCCCATTCTCCTAAACTCCCATATCACACTAGCCCTAAACCCTCAACCCTAAGTCCCGAACCCTAAAACACAAACGAGGTTGGGTAAGAACTTCAGCGATTGGCGGCTTGGAACTTGTAGGACTTGGGGGTCCAGAGGATTTGGACATCAAGGCTGGTATTTCTCGAGCTTCAACAGTGAAGGGCTGAGTGTTTATCAGGGCTTGGGGTGCAGGGTTTCCGGGCCCCTAAACCCTAAACCCTGAACCCTAAACCCTAATCCCTAAACCCTAATCCTCACCCGAGGTTGGCCCTCAATAGCTGATTACAAACTCCCTGCAAAAAACAAGATTCCAAAATCCCAAAAGTGAAAATACATCCCCAAGAACCTAGGAAAGTTGCACTTTGGAGTCGTGGGAGAATCCTAAACCCGAAACCCTAAATCCTAAACCGTAAACCCTAGCTGTTTGGAGGTAAACGTTGCCTCGGCAGGATGGTGCAGGGCAGCTTCTTACCCACAACCCCGGTGGATGAAGCATAAATAATAAATGATGGGTTTAGGGTATTTGGCGGGTTTTGGGGTTTGGGGCCGGTGGTTTGGTGGCTTTTTGTTTGATTTTATGTTTTGTTTTTTGTTTGGGGGGGGGAAGGCCTTAGAAGGCTCGGAGTTCAAGGCCTCCTTGGCTGCACCGGAATCTTTCCTTCAGCCAACATGGCTTCACAAGGGGTCGACCCTTCTTGCCGCGCGAAGGTTGGGATGTTCCCCCCCTTATTCTAACAGTCCTTGATAGGGATTACAATAGAGGGGGGGGAATACTACGAGTACAATCCCTTTTAAAGGACTGTTAGTATACGGGGTCCAACGCGAAGGCCTCCACGGAATGATGTAACTATCGCACATTGCTACGCACGTTCCGAACGTGCAACGTGCGAAATTAAAACATGTTGCAGATCAGAGGTGCTGAGCAAGTGCCACTCTTTTTGTTGTGTTACCATTTGCGCGTTGTGCCGACCATGATGTGGAGAACTAACTATAGAATTGCAGTTACTGCACGTCTACACCATCACATGCTTTGGTGACACGGAGAGGCTCAACACCACCCCTTCGCTGTGCCTTCTGCTGCGTCAGCGAAGCCATCTTGGCCGACGAGGTGAATCTCTGCGAAGAGCCTGAGGCAAGTTCACACCATCATTGCCAGAGTTTAATTGGGAGGTTGTGCGGAAGATGATGATGCCCCAAACAATGTGCCGGGGGGTGCTGGGAGGGTCAGGGGCAGATTCGGGTCCTGCTTGTTTCAAGTCGAGATGGGATTGGGATGGATTGTTCGTACGCGTGCGTGCGTGCATGCGTGTGTGCCTGTTGCTCTTGCCACACGGAGCGAGTCTGTCTTATCGAGGTAGCACAGCAAAAGCCGTGCCCAAAAGCCGGCGAAAATCCCTGACATACCATAGCTATAGGGGCCTGTTTAACTTGAGACGTGCATGGCGGGCTGTTTTAAAAACACAGAAATCTAAATATACCAGTATACGTCTTTACTTATGAAAGTGTGTGTGTATATACGTATATATGTATATAGATTGTCTTGAAAAAGGACTACGTAACAAGAGGAAAGTCATGGCACGATAGGGGTCGGAATAATTACGAATAGCATTCCCTTATGGTCCATGTATAAATCTTCTATGATGACCCCCAAACCCTGCTCCAAACCCTAAACCCTAAACCCTAAACCCTCTAATTATTAAGGCTGCTGCATGAAGCTTGTGCAGCGGAGCCACCCTGGCTGCTGCCGCAGAGCTTCGCCCAAGAGCGATCCGACCTGTTTTCCACTCTGCTTGGTTTAGGGTTTAGGGTTTAGGGTTTAGGGTTTAGGGTTTAGGGTTTAGGGTTTGGGGTTTAGGGTTTGGGGTTTAGGGTTTAGGGTTTAGGGTTTAGGGTGTAGGGTGTAGGGTGTACGGTGGAGGGTTGAGGGTTGAGGGTTGAGGGTTGCTTGATGGGTCCTGAATATGGTCCCTAGCCTCCTTTAAAGGGGTTCTGATGTCTGGGCCCTTAGTTTGTATAGGGTATATAAGGGGTATTTTAGGGGTTCTCTTTTAAGGGCCATAGTAGGGGACCATGTAAGTACCCTTAGATATGGGGTTCTCTCTTAAGGGCCATAGTAGGGGACCATGTAAGTACCCTTAGATATTAGACCCCAAGAGTAACCTAGGAATAAGCAGGGTGCCCCTTTTTGGCTTGAAGGGGCTAAGAAGGGAACCTACACCCCAAGCAAAGGGGAGCAAGGGCCTATTCTTAGTTGCTGAGTTCATAAGCCCCCCCCCAAAAGTGTACACTTTCAGTTCTGTAGGGGGTTATAGTAAGGGGGGGTCGGGGGCTGATCCAAGTCTTAGGGCCGTCCAGAGAGAGCCCTAAGTCAACGCAACAGCCTCCGCCTAAACCCTCAACCCTAAACCCCAAACCCTAAACCCTAAACCCTAAACCCTAGACCCTAAACCCTAAACACTAAACCCTAAACCCTAAACCCTAGGCGGCCAACTATCCTGTAGGCCGGAGCCACAGGTTCCCTTTAGGGCCTTCCGGGATTGGGTATGAAGGGGGCGCAGGGCCTACCTGCATCCCCAAGTACCTGGTATTTTGAAGAGAGTTTCGCCCAAACCCTATAAACCCTATAAACCCTACAAACCCTATAAACCCTATAAACCCTATAAACCCTATAAACCCTGTAAACCCTGTAATTAGTAAACCCTACAAACCCTATAAACCCTAAAAAATTATAAACCGTATAAACCGTATAAACCCTATAAACCCTATCAACCCTAAACCCTAAACCCTACACCCTAAACCCTAAACCCTAAACCCTAAACCCTACAGGCACCCCGCAAACCCTGCACCTTCAGCCTGCTCCACGCAGCTAGGGCTTAGGAGGATCTGCCAACCATCTGGGCCATTCTGCGCAATTCTCCCACACGGCTTAAGGTTTCCAGGGCCCTAAACTAAACCCTAAACCCAAAACCCCAAACCCCAAACCCTAAACCCTAAACCCTTAACCCTAAATCCTAAACCCAAACCCGAAACCCTAGACCCTAAACCCTACTAAGATCCTAATAGCGACTCCCCACTATCAAGGGCCTCCTTGGGATCGTTGCCATACGCCCCGCAGCCGACATCCGGAATCTCAGCGTGACTTCAGAGCCGGGTTTGTCATAGGGTTTCGGGCTTAGGGCTTAGGGTTCAGGGTTTGTCACCACAAGCCCTGTGAACCCTACCTAAACCCTTGAAACCCGAAGCCACAAACCCTTACGGTTGGGGTTCTGAGTTTGAGCTCTTTATAGGTTTGAGTGTTGAGGTTGAAGGTTTCTAGGGCTTCAGGTTTAGGGTTGATATGGGGGTTTCCAAACATTACCGGTACCTATTCGGGGGTCACATGAAGTGAGGATTTCTAAATGTTTCCGGCGCATGAAATGTACGTAAGGGGTCTCCCGGCTACTGGACATACAGTCGTACCCCTCATATCAGCCCTAAACCCTAAACCCTAAACCCTAAAACCTAAACACTAAGCCCTAAACCCTAAACCCTAAACCCTAAGTTGAGGGCAGGGTGGGCAGGCAGGCCAGAGATTCGAGCTTGGCTGAGTGTAAGGGTTGTGGGTCTTCTGGGTCGAGAGTCGAGGGAAATCGAGAGTTATATATATATATATTCGCATATATATATATATATATAATATACATATAAACCTGCGTAATACACGAAAACCCTAGATCCCTTAAATATGAAGTTTCGGCTATGCTGCCGAAGACTACGGGAACCATTCCGGAAATTCCATCAGCTGACCCAGCGGCAACTCGTTAACCTGCCACTGGTGGGCAAACCTGCACCAAAAAAAGGAGGTGATGGCCTCTTAAAGTAAAGAAGACACCCTAAACCCCAAACCCGACACCTTAAACCCTAAACCCTAACCCCTGTCGCAGCGGCAGTCCAATGTGATGAACCAGGGACCCGGCGACAAGCGCACCGTCCTAGGCGAGCAGAAAACGACAACCAACAATCTGGTTCAGAATGTCGCGTCTAAAGGCTTCAAAGGGTTTATCTAACCCTAAACCCCAAACCCTAAACCCTAAACCCTGAACCTTAAACCCTAAAACCAACCCTAAAACCTAAAGCCTAAAGCCTAAACAGCTGAACTTTGAACCCTTAACCTGAAACCCTAAACCCTAAACCTGAAACCCTAAACCCTAAATCCTAAACCCCAAACCCTTGCAGCTCGAGCGACCGGCCCTAGCACCCGGCCGGCGGAGGCGAGCACCGCAGCAAACTTCTGGAGGATCAGGGCTTGATAGCTGCCTCAGTCTGACTAAGGTTTAGGGTTTAGGGTTTAGGGTTTAGGGTTTAGGGTTTAGGGTTTTAGGGTTTAGGGTTTAGGGTTTAGGGCTTAGGGTATTACCGAGTTCAGGGTCCATAGGATTTAGGGGTTTAAGGTTTAGAGGAAGGGATTCATAGGGTTTGGCTACAGGGCTTAATAGCCACCTCAGCCTTTCTTTCATTACCGGGTTTAGGGTCTGTAGGGTTTAGGGGTTTAAGGTTTAGGGTTAGGGGTTGGGGGGTTCAAGGTGAGTATGTAACCCAAGGTTCCCTAACACTCCCCACTACTCCCCAAGGCTTCCCAAGCGTTCCCTATAGCATTCCCTATGCGTACCTACCCCATGAACCCCCCTCCCTTTCGAACCCCATAGCAGTCTTTGAGGATTCGCACATGTCAGGGTTGGGGGCGTAGGAGTGAGGGCTTGAGGTTTAATTTAATTCTAGGGTTTATGGTCTATAGGCTTAAAAAGGGTACCCTTTTTTGCTTAAAGGGGTTTATAAGGGAACCTAAAGCCCCCAAAAAGGGAATAAGGGTACTACTGGGCATCCTAGGAGGGCTCGTAGATAGGAGTCGCCACCTCCGTGAACAAGCAAACAGATATGGGGATTCTTGGGTTTGCAGGGCTTGCAGGGGTTATAGGCGCTCACAGGGTTTATAGGGATTGTCCCTAAACCCAAACCACCCTAAACTTACCCAAAACCCTAAAGCCTAAACCTTGGGTGACTCAAGGGGACGAGTTAGCTAGCAAGCCTTCGGGATCTTAGGGTTTCGAGAGATTAGGTTATCGGGCTTTAGGGTTTATCGGGCTCAGGGTTAGGGTTTGCAGAGACCCGGAAAACGATCGGCGTACGGGACAACAAGGCAGCCGTTGCAGACATAAACAACTCGCCCACGACCCGGCTCGTCCAACATCTGCGCAAGCAGTCGGAGCACCCGAATCGGCAGCTCGTCCAGGAAAAAGCAGATTCCAGTCGCTGCGTAGTTAAGGCCCAGTGCCACGGCCATGGCAAGCAGAGGACCTGGGTATGGCTCTCGTGTGGGGAGCTCGAACGCTGGTGCAAGAGCCCCGCGACGGCAGCAACTGGCGATCGAACTGCTGCAAGCGCCGAAGAATAATACTCTCACACCCGCCGAACTCCGAACCAGGGCGTGGGGGTTAGAGTTTAGTGTCTAATTAGGGGTCAAAGCTCCGAATAGGGGTTAGGGTTTGGGGTATAAGGGTAACGACTCCGGACGTGCTCCGTGTTCTCTGACAAACCTGGGGCAGATGCCAATTCGCCTCATTCCCTGCCCCCCCCCCCCCCCCACACAGCCCTCGACGTATCCCAGGTTGCCCCCGCCTCTTGCACTCCCTAAGCCCTAAACCCGACCCTAAACCCTAAACCCTAAGCCCTAAACCCTATCCCTAAACCCCTTACAGGGTGTAGGGTTTAGGGGCCTGCTCTGCTGGGACCCCCTCCCGACCCCCCCTCCCTGAAGAACATTGCAACTGGGAGAATGCGCAGAGTGCAGCTCAATCTTACCTAAACCCCTAAACCCCTCAACCCCTAAAACCCTTAAACCCCTAAACCCCTACACCCCTAAAACCCCTAAACCCCAAACCAAACCTCCAAACCCCCAAACCCCTAAACACCTACACCCTTAAACCCCTCAACCCTAAAACCCTTAGAACCCTAAACTCCTACACCCCTAAAACCCCTAAACCCCACACCCCTAAACCCCTACACCCTTGAAGCCCTCAAACCCCTCAACCCCTAAACCCCTACACCCCTAAAACCCCTAAACCCCTAAACCCCAAACCCCCAAACCCCTAAACCCCTAAACCCTTAAACCCCTCAACTCCTAAAACCCTTAAACCCCTAAACCCCACATCCCTAAGACCCTCCCCTTAACCCCCCAAACCCCCAAACCCCTAAACCCCTACACCCCTTAAACCCCTCAACCCCTAAAACCCTTAAACTCCTAAACCCCTACATCCCTAAGACCCTTAAACCCCCAAACCCCCAAACCCCTAAACCCCTACACCCCTTAAACCCCTCAACCCCTAAAACCCTTAAACCCCTAAACCCCCTACATCCCTAAGACCCTTAAACCCCCAAACCCCTAAAACCCCTACACCCCTTAAACCCCTCAACCCCTAAAACCCTTAAACCCCTAAACCCCCTACATCCCTAAGACCCTTAAACCCCCAAACCCCTAAAACCCGTACACCCCTTAAACCCCTCAACCCCTAAAACCCTTAAACTCCTAAACCCCTACATCCCTAAGACCCTTAAACCCCCTAACCCCTAAAACCCCTTCAGAAGCTGAAGTAATCATCGGGCTGCTAGGATCTGGCGGGGCGTCGATAGGGGCATCTCGCACCTGAGGGCCGAAACAAAAAAAGCCCTAAGAACACCAAAAAACCCAAAACCCTATAAAGCCTATAAAGCCTATAAAGCCTATAAAGCCTATAAAGCCTATAAACCCTATCAACCCTATCAACCCTATAAACCCTATAAACCCTATAAACCCTATAAACCCGTTTAAACTCTGTAAACCCTAGAAACCCAAGAAATATGCATATATATATGTATGTATATATATACATATATATATATACATATATATATATATATACATATATATATATATACATATATATATATATATAAACCCTAGAAACCCTAGACCCGCTAGAAGGTGGCGGGCGGCTTTCAAATTCCGGGTTCAGGGGCCGGGAAGGCATCGATCGAAAGTGCAGTTCCACACAGAGCCATGGGACTTTCCCTTGGCCCGCAAAGGTTGTACCCTTGGGTTTGGGGACCGGTTGGGAACTCAGAGACTCCAAAACCCCTTAATTAGGGAATATCCCTTAAAGTCTAATACGAACCCTAGTATGATTTAAGGTATATTCCTTGATTAAGGGGTTTTGGAGTCTCTGGGAATATAAGGGCCATACTAGGCGTATATTAAAGGGAACCTCTCGGGGCTACGAGTCTTAACCTCTTGACCACCAAGCCCTAAACCCTAAGCCCTAAACGCTGAACCCTGAACCCTGAACGCTGAACCCTAATCAGGGCGGTAGGGAATTCCCTAAACCCTAAACCCTAAACCCTAAACCCTAAACCCTAAACCCTAAACCCTAAACCCTAAACCTCAAACCCTAAACCCTAAACCCTAAACCATATGCGACCCCTGCAGAGCCGAGCCTGCGGATTGCGGTTCGGCATCGCAACGCTGATCACGGCGACTTTGGACACCTCGCTGTTCTGCTTATGGGTTCCCCTACTACCCCCTCTATACTACCCCCCCCCCCCCCCCCTAAATTCCCCCCTTAAATAGCTTGAATTCGGCATAATTATCCCTAAATAGGGGGGAACCTGGGGGGGGAGGGGGGGTAGTATAGAGGGGTAGTAGGAGAACCCATGATCTGCTGAGGGTGGAAAAGGGCTACGCTGCAACACGAAACCCCAAACCCTGCAACGAGGGCTTCGGACTCGGGCTTCCAGGCCCAGTCTCTGATCCAGAAACTTCCGTGGCTGGAGCACATCGCTATGGTCGTTGCTCTCCTGAACCTACATTCGCCCCCCTCAGCCACTACTGCACCCCTAGCCATCCTAGTATAGGGGCCTTAATAAATAGAATAGAGTTTTGGGGATCATTATAGTATACTTACAAAGGGGCGATAAGGGAATATTTTTTAGTACTTCTTCCGACCCCTAGATTATTACTCCCTACCGTTCCGGCTGTCTGCAATGCCTGATCCTGGACCATGGCAGTCTGACGAGCACTAAATCCCAGATCAGCAGGCTGAAATCCACAATCCAAGCCTCTCAGCCGAAACCACAGAAACCTCAAATGGGAGTTTACGAACATAAGGGACCCCTATAGTCGTCCCCCCAAAATAGTAGGATTCCCTGATAATAAGGACCTCCATAAAACAGGTGCCCCTACTTAAAGGAACATGGTACTTATTAACCCAATAATATCGGTACATATACCCTAATTATAACCATATTCGGGCACTTAGGGTTATAAGTACAGTCAAAACTAGTTCATAACTACCCTGAACCTCCAAGCAATTTCGAACACCCCCCCCCCCCCCCCCAAATCGATTCTGGTTCGCAATATCGGCGCAGCCTGTGAGAGGAAAGGGTAGCCCACCTCCGAAAGCGTTCTCGAAAGGTTTAGGGTTTAGGGTTTAGGGTTTGGGGTTTGGGGTTTAGGGCTTAGGGTTTGCTGTATTTACAGCACTTTAAGTAATAGGGATGTACAGCATGCTGCGTCAGTAGACCTAACATGTGCGAGGTCTGCTCACGCTTCAGCTTTTGGGCATGTGATCGAATGACCTGCAGAGACAGTACTCTGTAAAGTTAGGTCCTTCATATGGGACACGTCAGGTAAGGCACTATGTCGTAGCAGTGGGACCCCAACCAAAGCAACCATAACTTTGAAAAACGCCCAGCTGGCCCTCCATACCCCTGTCAAGTGACCTCAAGGTAATTCGAGCCTGTGACCTCATGCCAGCTTCTCTAGGCTCCCCAGGTAGCAAAGGAATTTCACAGGGTAACAACCATGTGCAGCTAAATGGGCTTCAATAGGGAACCAAAACCCCCTGTTCAAAAACATCCGAGTCCTTCTGAACAGACGAGCTCCGCTAGGCCTGACTGCCGATTCCTGAAGCACTTGTTTAGGCCCCTGGGGATATAGACCCTCTCAATAAGGTCCCTGTTTAAGAGAGCCAGAAGAAGGTTCAGAAGGGTTCCCTTTTAAGGGCCCTCCCTATCCTCCCTAGGATTGTTAACAAGCATCGAGCCGGAAACAATGCTGGAGGACAGGGGCGAGGCTCGAACTGCCGGGGGAATCCCTTGCTAGGCGCTCCTTGCATTCTACGCTGCCGCCTTCATCTTCCCCAAACTGATATTCTAGGGTTCTGCAAGGGAGTGGGGTTCAAGAGGGTAGCTCGGTACATAAGTTTAGGGAGCCTTAGGGAGTAGTTATATGCAGCAAAGGGGCATCGGTGCCACCACGGAAAACCTGCCACAAAGCGCAGGAAGCAAGGGTTGCAATGTGGTACTGATCTTTCTGCTAACGCTTGCCCTGCAGCCGCAGGACGGCTTTCGAGGCCATCCTGAAACTCGCAACTGCGCGCCCTACTACCAACTGAACCCCACTCAGCTCTACTAAGCCATACTAAACCATACCGAAATCCTGCTAAACCCTAAACCCTAAACCATTAGACACAAAACCCAAGCCCTTAACCCTGCAAGCTTCCGGCTTCAGCTCCTGAGGTTCGGGATTTCTGCACCCCAAAACCTCGAACCCAACCCCAAGACGTTGCGCAGGGCTGTTCGTGTAGCTTGGGGCTGGCCTAACACTACAACAGCCCCCAAAACCCCGTAAGCCCCAAAGCCCTTAACCCACCACTTCCTCCAACAGCAGAAGCACGGTAAGAAAAATGATGATCATAATAGCAGTCGTAGTAGCAGTTAAGGTAACTACACCCAAGAGTAACCTAGGAATAACAAGGGCACCCTTTTTTGTTTAGAGGGGCTTCAAAGGAAATTAAGCCCTAAACCCGAAACCCTAAGCCCTAAACCCTAAACCCTAAACCCTAAACCCTAACCCTAAACCCTAAACCCTAAACCCCAAACCCTAAACCCCAAGTTCTTGCCCCGAAGAGCCTCGACCTCCGGGGAAACCAAGCAGCCGAGTTCGGGGATGTGGCACGTCCAGGGCCTGAAACGTTTAGGGGTTGAGGGTTTTTAGGGTTTAGGGTTTAGGGTTTAGGGTTTGGGGTTTGGGGTTTAGGGTTTAGGGTTTAGGGTTTACGGTTA
This sequence comes from Symbiodinium natans, assembly GCA_905221605.1. Taxonomy (NCBI): domain Eukaryota; class Dinophyceae; order Suessiales; family Symbiodiniaceae; genus Symbiodinium; species Symbiodinium natans. Next base: position 303,575 of record CAJNDS010002073.1, on the reverse strand, counting down.
GGATGAAGTAGAGGCTACCGACAACCTTAAACCCTGAATGGTTTTAGGGTTTAGGAGCGTAGGGCTTGAGGGCATGAACTGTCAGACCGAGATTTTGAAGGGTCTAGGCTAGGGCTTAATGGTCTTATAGCGTCTTAGGGCTTGAGGGTCTCAGGGATTGGAGCTTGTTTTCGTATTTGGGCTGCAACTCTAACTCCACAAACTTGACCCTTCAGCTGTTACACCCTAGACTAGAGCCCTCGAAACCCAAACCCAGAAACTTTCCCTGAACCCCCACTCCCACCCAAAGAACAACCTGCAAGCCCTGCAAATATACACCCTACCGCACACACTAAAAATCTAAACTCCCGACACCCTAAACTAGTTCATGGTTGGGAAAATATTATATACCGAAATGTCTATTCCTTATTCAGTTTAAGTACCCTTAAAAATGCAAAATGTTACCCCCCCCCCATTATGACAAAGCAATGCCCCAAACCCTAAACACTGAAACCCTAGAGCCAAAAGCCCTGAACCTTTGCTGAGCTGGGAGGCCTGCCCTGCTGCGTAGCCGGCTGGCAGCTCTTGGGCGGGGCGACATTTTCAGCCCTGCGAGAAAAGCAGGGGGAGGGGTTTCGGGTTTAGGGTTTAGGGTTTAGGATTTAGGGTTCAGGGTTCAGGGTTTAGGGTTTGGGGCTTAGGGTTTAGGGCTTTTCCTGGTCCCCCGGCAACCTAAGGCCTATAAACCCATAAACTACAATCACAGGGCCCTCCCATATGCCCATCAAAGGGACGTTCCACCAGTTCCGGTCTTCGCTGGGGCTTGCAATTCCCTCATCTCACTCCCTCTAAAATTTTAGGGTTTAGGGTTTAGGGCTAGGGTTTAACGTTTGGGGCTTAGGGTCCCAAATCTCCCAAACCGAAAACCCCGAACCCTTCAACCTAAAGCCCTAAACTCCCAGGACCGCGCTGCCGCCCAAGCCGCAAAAGACCTTCAACCACATGCGCCCTAAGCCCTAAACCCTACAGCCCCTAAAGCCATAGCCTTAAAATCTAAAATCTTAACCCCTGAACCTTAAACCTTAAAACCCTAAAGCCTAAGCCCTAAGCCCTTAAACCCTAAACCCTGAAGGCCCTCCACACACCATGGCCTCGCCAGCGCAGAAGCCTTCCGCAGCGACAAGGAGAAAGTGGAGCGCATGCAGAGCGACCTTAAAACCACAGGTACAAGGTGAGAGGGTCTAGGGTTGAGGGTGTAGGGTTTAAGGTTGGAGGGTTTAGGGTTTGAGGGTTTAGTGTTTAGGGTTGAGGGTGTAGGATTTAGGGTTAGAGGGTTCAGGGTTTAGGGTTGAGGGTGTAGGGCTAGAGGGACATAGGAAGATAATGGGTTGTAGGGTTTAGGGGCCAGAGAGTTCGAGGGGAAAGGTTTGGGGCTTGGGGCTGGGGGGTGAACTGGAGGAGCCCTCCGAAACTAGTGGCTTATGATACGTAGGGTTGATACCAGGATGGGCTACTATACCCTATAATCCTGTAAAAGGCCCTGTATAGGGTTCATTATGGGGATTTTATGGCCTAATAGCCCATCCTGGTATAGGGGATTGGGGCCTGTGAGGTTCTGGGGCCGTCTAGGGGTTAGCGCCCTCTAAGCCCATGAAACCTTACGTCAGAAGCCCCAAACCCCTTGCGCTTTAGAGATTATATGGGGCTTTTTGGGGGTTTAGGGCTTAGGCTGGGCTTGCACAGGCATGCAATCAAAGCGGAGAAGGTCAGCTATCATATGGGCATGTCCCAAAATAGGGGTATCCTTTTAATACCCCTAAATAGACTAGAAACCCCCTTAAAGGGAGCCTCCAAAAAAGATACCCCTGTTCTCGGAAGCTCCCATATTCCTACGATTCGCTTTTAGGGCTCCGGAGGTTGGGCCTGTTGGATTGAGGGTTTAGGGTTTAGGGTTTAGGGTTTAGGGTTTAGGGTTTAGGGTTTAGGGTTTAGGGTGCAAGTGATGGTGAGAAACCCATGTCTTTCACCAGCAAGCAAGGGGCCATAAGGGAGAGGTGACGGACCCTAAACCCTAGTTAAACCCCAAACCCTAAACCCCATAAACCCCAAAACCCTCAACCCTGAACCGCAAACTTTCCTAAGCCCTAAACCGCAAACCTAAATCCCTAGACCCGAAACCGCAACCTTAAACCCTAAACCCTAAACCCTAAACCCTAAACCCTAAACCCTAAACCCTAAACCCTAAACCCTAAACCCTAAACCCTAAACCCAAATCCCCCTACTAGGGCTGTTGAAAGGGCTCTTCTTTGGAAATATTCAAGCCCAGCCTTTTGTTGGGGGTAAGATGGGCCCTTGCACCCCACCTCCTTTACAGCCTCCAAGTTCCGCCCTACATTCCTTTTTTTTTGTGGGTTTAGGGTTTGGGGTTTGGGGTTTGGGGTTTGGGGTTTAGGGTTGAGGGTTTAGGGTTTAGAGGGCCTCCAAGCCCCATTATAAACCCCAAACCTCCCTCAACCCGAAACCCGAAACTCTTAGAGTAGTTACATGGTCCCTTAATATGGGCCCTGAAATGGGGAGCCCTTATGTGCCCCTTACAGCCCGTACTTCAGAAGTCTTTAAAGGAGGTAAGGGACCACATGAAGGGGCCATGTAACTTTCCTTAGCGAAGCCCTAGACTCCAAGCCCTATAAACCCTAAGCCACCACAATCAGGGGCCGTGCAACTTCCCTCAGATAAGTCCTACAGACTCAAAGCCCTAAGCCCTAAACCCAAAACCACTAAACCATTAATAACTCTAAGCCCAAAACCCAAAACTCAAAACCATAAACTCTAAACTCTAAGCCCAAAACCCAAAACCCAAGACTCTAAACCCTAAACCCAAGACTCTAAACCCTAAACCCTAAACCAAGCAAAGTTCTGGAAATGCATTGGAAGGTGCTCCTCGAGGGCATGACGACCTCCTGTGAGGAACCCCCCACCTTCGCCAGGCAGCGTGGGGCTTGGGGTTGAGGTTTGAAGGGTTGTATTAGGGGTTTGGGGTTTAGGGTTTAGGGTTTGGGGTTGAGGTTTGAAGGGTTTTCTTAGGGTTTGGGGTTTTAGGTTGTTTCAGGGCTTTTTCTAGGGTTTTTGGGGATGAGGTTTGAAGGGTTTTCTTAGGGTTTGGGGTTTAGGTTGTTTCAGGGCTTTTCTAGGGTGTTTGGTTTTGGTGTTAAGGGTTTTTTAGGGTTTAGGGCCTGTTAGGGTTTGGGTTTTAAGGGCTTTTCAGGGTTTCGGGTTTACGGGAGGGGAAGAAAAGAGGGGGGGGGGGGGGGGGGGGGGGGGGAACGAGCGTAGGGGGCTTGAAGCGTTAAGGTTTCTCGAAACAAGACCTTCTCAGAGCCCACAACGTAAACACCTAACCCCAAGACCTCCTAAACCCTAAACCCGAAATCCTAAAACCCCCAGCCCCAAACCCTGCAAACCCTAAACTACAAGTCTGCTGTGCCGTGCGCCCAACTTGCGTCTCCTGAACGGTTTAGGGTTCAGGGTCCTTATAATAAGGGTCCATGTACCGATATAGTATATACTTGGGCCTTAAAGGGGTTCCCATATAGTCGCTTTAGGGCACAAATATACACCATGTGGGTACATGGACCCTCAGGGGGTGTTGGGTTATAAGGGTTTTTAGGCCACCAAGCGCGGCCTGGATGGTAGGCTGATGCAGCATTGACCACAGCAACCTGGGTTGGCTTAGGGTTTAGGGTTTAGGGTTTAGGGTCTAGGGTCTAGGGTTTAGGGTTTAGGGTTCAGGGTTTAGGGTTTAGGGTTTAGGGATCCGCCCGGAAACCTAACCTGTGCGCTAAAGCCCTGACACTAAGCTGAAATCCCTATGGGCCCTAAGTGTAAGGCTCCGAACTCTGGCTGCAAGCCTGTTGTAAAGACTAGGCTTGAGGGTCGTCGCAAGTGGCTTTTCGATGCCGGGATGTCAGCTCGCATGCCACGTCAATCAAAAGGCCTGCAAAGCTTAGGGTTTAGGGTTTAGGGTTTAGGGTTCAGGGTTTAGGGTTCAGGGTTTAGGGTTTAATTAGGGTTTAGGGTTTAGGGTTTTGGGTTTAGGGGACATACTGACATTTGCATCACCGTCTCATACATGCACAGACTGTACGAAAGCGGCTCCTGTCAGGACAACAGGGTACCGAATTCTTATGCCAAATGCACAAGTATAGGTGACAAATCGCTACATCCTAAACCCTAAACTGTAAACCCGAAACCCTAACCCCCCCCCACAAAAAATGTGTAAATATACAAGTATACAAATATATATATATATATATATATATATATATATATATACATCTATATCTATATCTATATATATATATATACACATATACATATACATATACATATACATATATATATATATAAATATGACAACGACAGCTGGGCGAGATTTTGGAGGTCTTCGACACAGGTGTCGTCGTGTTCTTCAATCCCAAAACAACCCCCTAAAGGTGGTTCCCAGGGTTACAGCTAGGGCAGCTAGGGCAGCTAGGGCAGCTAGGGTTTAGGGTTTAGGGTTTAGGGTTTAGGGTTCAGGGTTTAGGTTTAGGGTTTAGGGTTTGGGGTTTGGGGTTTGGGGTTTGGAGTTTGGGGTTTGGGGTTTGGGGTTTGGGGTTTCAGGATGGTGCTGAGTTGTGATGCTACGTTGGTATCTTTAGAGTTTCAGGGGCCCAGAGAGCGGCATGCCCCCTAAGTAAGGAAGACACCGTAAACTTTATAGGCATCCTCATTCTGGTTCGAGGTGCAGTCCTGAACTACCAGGATGGGCTATAATTATACCCTATAATCCCTTAAAAGGCCCTTTATAGGGTTCATTATGGGGATCTTAAGGCCTAATAGCCCATCCTGGTAAGGGTAGTTCTTGGGCTCTCTGGCCGATTTCCGGCTCATAAAGGTTCCTTTGGGGTTTCTAAAGTAGAGGATACTAAGAGTAGACTTACAAAGTCCAAAGAGCTTCCAACAAATCGCTTGCCTGGGCGATGCCGCTGCCACCGCGCCCTCGATCCTCCGCCCCTCGCTGGGGCGGCATGGTGCACAAGATGCGTCTGCGCCTGAGCGGGGTGAGTTTGGCGCTTACCAGGATGGGCTCTTCGGCGCCTTAAAAACCCCATAGTGAACCCAATAAAGGGCCTTTTAAGGGATTCTAGGGTATACTAGCCCATCCTGGTAGGGCGGTGGGGGGGGGGGGGGCGGGGGACGTTCTCACCCTGGCCTGTATACGGACTTGCAACCCCGCGTCTGCGCAAGCTTGGTTGCTGGTTTTTCGAGAAGCTGTGCGGTAGGATGACGCGACACCATAGGAGTCGGAGTCTCTCCAAGCCCCGGGCTCCAGCTGTTTACAGGGGTTATCTGGGTTGGCCTGTAAGCTCTCTGAAAAATGTTTATGTATGGGGTCCCTTAGAACCCAAACAAGTAAAATAACACATGTCCCAAAAACCAACCTAATTATATAGGGTGTTGCAGGGTACTAGTCTTTTGGGGGGAAAGACAGTTTTCCAGATCAACTACCAGATGGAGCCCCAAGAGCCCAAAGATCACCTGGGCCATCAGCAAATTGTGGGTCAAGAGGTTATGTGAAGGAGCACGCTTTGGAGGAAACAGCAAGAAGAAACGGCTTCCGAAACATGTCTTGGATGTTGACTTGTGTTGCTGGGTGTGAACGATACCCAACCGAGCGATCGCGCCACACGTGTTGTCATGAACAAGTCCGAAAAACCTGAACCCTCAACGCTAAAGCCTTCCCAGAATAAAGGGCCAATGGAGTCCGGGTCTGCCTGCAGGCCCCCACAACACAGATTGTCGACACATGGGCTTTAGTAGATCGAGAGGGGGAGGGGGGGAAGCTCATAACCCCCCCCCCCCCCCCCAAACCTGATAGGAACTGGGCCGCCCAGGCATGTAATATTATGTGCTTCAGCATGCACCGAAGCTAACAGTTTCGACTGGCTCCTGAGCAGCTTCACCAATATCTGGCGAAGAGCACACATGGAGGCGACTGCACCTAAGTCGAACTGCCGACCGTCCAGGACATAGCCGCCTGATCATCAGGGTTTAGAGCTTCAGGCCCAATATAGCCCAAAAAGAGCTTCGGGCCCTAAATCCTAAACCTACTTCTCCAATAACCAAGGGGAAAAAAGGTTAAACTTATTATTCCTACTAAATAAGGGAACCCAAAAAGTTTAAAGTTCAGCTGTTGGAGAAGTAAGATAAAACCTACCCGCATTTCCCAATCCCTCCGGGCCGGTGATTGCCTTGCTTTTTTGGTCGACGACTTCCGATTTCCGTCAGCAAGTCCAAAAACTCCCACGGTTTAGGGTTTAGGGTTTAGGGTTTAGGGTTTAGGGTTTAGGGTTTAGGGAAGCCCAGGCTATGACCCGATAGGACTCTTAAGACATCTACCAAAAAAGGTAGGCTTTCGGTTCTTCAGGTTAAGCTTGCAAAGCCCTACCTTCGGAACCCAAAACCTAGGTTTCCGAAGAACCTAAAACAACAACCTGTACAAACTCATGAATTCGAGGCTCGTCCGGAATGCCAGTTACTGCTTTGACTGTTACTGGGTGTTGCTTTAAAGCCCTTTGAAAATTATTTATGGACAGGTTTTCTTGAAAGGGAAAGAAGGGAAATTTAAAATTATCCCCAAGCAGTATCAAGGTTATGACGCGGCCAACCGGCAAGTACAGGCACATAACAAGGAACGCGAGTTTGGGGTTTGAGGTGTAATTGGGCTTCAGGGCCTTTCGGGACCGGCCTAAGAGGTGTAATGGGAGATTTAGGGTTTACGGTTTAGGGTTTAGGGTTTAGCGTACCCGGGCCCCTTGTGCCAATCGTAAAGCCAAAAGGAGCGCATTCGATCTCCAGGGAGTTGTGGGAGACAGGGTCCAGAGAAGCCCCAACCCCTGAGCTCTGCACCCTTTCGCCCGGCCAACCTCAACCCTGAACAGATCTGGGGCGCCCTCCTGGGTTTAGGGTTTAGGGTTTAGGGTTTAGGGTTCAGGGTGTAGGGTTTAGGGTTAGCGAGTAGATGGCAGCAAGTACTTACTCCTGGGTTACCGTTTAGGGTTCACTTTATGGCGCTGAGGGGCTTGAATTCCTGTGCAAATGAACCTATGGCTGCGCCTGCTTCGCAGGCGGCTATGGTCTCCTCTGCAGCTGAGCGCCTCAGCTGCCGCTCGCCGGGGCCGTTTGCCTGTCCGAGTATGGCTCGCGCTCGCGCGCGCGCGCGCGCTAGCTTCTGTGGACCCCCACTGTTTACGTGACTGGGGACCCTAAACTCCAAAACCGTGAGGACGAAACGAACGGTTTTTTGAGACCGCACACCCGAAGCCAACTTAACTTCTCTAAAGTGTATATACGCAAAGTTGAGCAAGTCCGCGAACCCACCCCCAAACACCCTAAAGCTTGGCCTAAATCATTCCAATAAGAGGTAGTTCTGATTTTTGTCACGCGTGACACCCCTAAGCCCTAAAGCCTGAAGTACCGCAGAAGCCACGTCCCCCCAAAAAAAACCAACAAAGGGCTGTAGGATTTATAGGGGTTGGGATTTACCTGAAGACTTCAATGTAGTTCCGTTTAGGGTCCAGTATGGTTTATCCATTAAGGGTTATCGTATGCTACCCCGAAAAGGAGCTACCTGCGATTCTTCAGGTAGGCATTAGGGTTAGGGTGACCCGAAACCCTAAACCCCCTTAAATCCTAACACCTAAACCCCTAAACCCCTAAACCCCTAAACCCACACCCTCAGCCACCCGTAGAGTTGCAGGCAAGGTGCCTTTCGTATCCAGCCGTAGTCTGGGCCTGTGCAGCGGACTATGTAGCCGTGACTTTAAACAGGGTTGAGGGTTGAGGGTTGAGGTTGAGGTTGAGGGTTGAGGGTTGAGGGTTTAGGGTTTAGGGCTTAAGGCTTAGGGTGTAGGGTTTAGAGGCCCCTATTTGCAGATAGGTTCAGGTAAGGTTTGGGGCTTGAGGCAATGGGCTCATACTCACCCTAACCACCCTGAAACCTAACTCCTAAACCCCAAAAACTACATCCTAAATCCAAGAACCCTAAAGCAAGAAACCTTACAGCAAAAAACGCGAAGAGGAGCCAACAACTTGCAACCTTTCGCTGACCCTGTGGCCACGAAGGTGCCAAAGGGTTTTGGGTTTAGGGTAGTTTGGGTTCAGGGTTCAGGGTTTAGGGTTTAGGGTTTAGGGTTTAGAGTTTAGGGTTTAGGGTTTAGGGTTTGATGTCGAAAAGACAACTGAACCCAGAGGGCCAAATACCCCTGAATTCAGGACAATATCTGAGTTGAGGATTTTGGTTTACAGGGTGTTTAAGGGTTCACAGGGTTTATACATAGGGTTTAGGGTGTACGGCATATGCCCCTCATAATCATGAGGATGCCTAAGGAGTTTGAAGTCTCTTCTTCTTTGTCTTGGGCTCTCTGGGAACTCTTGCATAGACCACCCAGGGCGTAGGGATGGAGACTAGATTCCCCTAAACCCTAAACACCAAAACCCTAAACCCTAAACCCTGCAAGGATCCTAAGCTCCAACCCCTGACCCCTCTGTCCTTTGGGCTCCATTAGGGTTTATACTAGACCCAGGAGTAACCTAGGAACAAAAAGGGTGCCCTGTTTGGTTTGAAAGGGATTACAAGGGAACCCCAACCCTAAAAAAAGGAAATAAGGGGGCCTACTCCGGGCTCTAGGGTAGGGTTTAGGGTTTAGGGTTTAGGGTTTAGGGTTTAGGGTTTAGGGTTTAGGGTTTAGGGTTTAGGGTTTAGGGTTTAGGGTTTAGGGTTGAGGGTTTAGGGTTTAGGGTTTAGGGTTTGGGGTTTGGGGTTTGGGGTTTGGGGTTTGGGGTTTAGGGTTTAAGGTGACACCCAGATGTGAATCCGAGGAAGAACTCACCGCCCCGCCTGCCAGGCGCCCTGCGCTGGGCGAGGCGTAGCTTGGCAAGGAGGCAGGCACCTCTCCACTTCAAACCTAAACCCTAAACCCTACAGTAAACCCTCAACCCTAAACCCTCAAGGTCGTAGGGCCTGAGCCCTACGTCAACCCGGCACGCCGGAAACCCCCGAAGCCGAAAACGAAGCTCAGCTCGAAGAACAGAAAGCCACAGAGGATCGGCGGTCCCCTTTAATTCAGTGTTGTGAAGGGAGAGCACGACAACCCAACGAAGCAGGCACGACGGTAATCAAGGTTCGGTCACCCATGGTTTAGGGCTTCGGCTTCTTAAACACCCCCCTCGCCCCCCATCACCATCCCCCACCTTCTCCCACCCCACCCCACACCGCGAACAGGAACCCCAAGTACTACCATGAAACCCCAAAACTCTAGGAATGGGCAGTGCGGACGCACATGCAGGGTCTTGGGTATCCGGGCCTTGGGTATCGAAGTTCGGCTTTAGCGTCTAGAGAGAGAGAGAGAGAGAGAGATTTAGAGAGAGAGAGAGAGAGATAGAGAGGGTTGCAGGTTTTGAGGCTGGGATGTTGGATGCGGGGATTCAGGCCCAAATATTCCTGAGCATGATGCTCTTTCACCCAACAAGGGAGAATATGACGAATCTCAAGGCCTTACCGAGGAAAGAGGGGAGGAGCAGGGCGCTTGGGGCTTTTGCAGCTTGAAGTTTAGGGTCCCTAAACCCTAAACCCTAAACCCTTCTGGGTTTCGGGTTGAAGGTTGGGTCTTAAGAACTCCGGACCCTGGACCCTCAAAGTTCGCTGCAAGCGTCCTTCCACGAGAGTGCCCTTGTAGGTGTCCACACCCCATAGGTAACCCGTCAAACCCTAAAGCCCTAAACCCTTAACCCTAAATCCTTAACCCCTAAACCCCTAACCCTAAACCCTAAACCCTGAACCCTAAACCCTGAACCTTGAACCCTAAAAGCCATGCAATGAACCACACAGTGTCCCGGTACTGGGTGCAGGGGCCTTCACAGATGCCTGGCTCCATGAGGGGTTGAAGCCCGCGCCTCAGGGAATAGCCCTAAACCCTAAACCCTAAACCCCAAACCCCAAACCCTAAACCCTGAACCCTAAACCCTAAACCCTAAACTCATTGCACAAGACGCCAACTCTTGAGTTGCTTGGCTTCCCCAAGAGCGCTATAGACCCTAAGCCCTAAACAGCGGAACGCGCGTAGGGCTCAGGCTTGCAGAGTTTAGGGTACAAGGGTTTAGAGTTTAGGGTTTAGGGTTTTGGGTTTAGGGTTTGAGTACAGAGCTTTGGGCAAGTGCTTCCACGTGCCCCTGTCTTTGGGATGCAGCTCGGTAGGGGCCCCAAAACCTCTGACGGAATAGGAGGACAGTGGTGTTCTCTACGAATTGCTTAAGAACCCCCCCCCCCCAACAACAACAAAAATCTTCCTTATAAGGTAATATAGGGATTGTTGATTTTTGAGTTTTTTTTTTGGGGGGGTCTTAAGCAAATAGTAGTCATAGGTGTTAAGGGAGGGGGTTCCAAGGGGGGGGGGGGGGTGTGTAACCCAAGGTTCCTAATGCTCCCCACTACTCCCTAAGGCTCCCTAAACTTCCTTAAGGTTTTCTAGGTATCTACCCCCTGAAGCCCCATAAGAACCCTATACTATAAGCCCTTAGGCCTTGACTCCCAAAACCCTAAACCCTAAACCCTAAACCCTAAACCCTAAACCCTAAAAAACCAAAACCACAAGCCCCGTCCGCTCCACGCCACGCCGCTGCCGGAGCAGGAAGAAGGCGAGGCGCTCGCCGCGCTCGCTGGAGAAGCAGGGTATGCTGATGAGTCCTGGGTACTCCCCAAAGAGTAAAAGAGAATTTCTGTGGTCGCTTCCCTAATTTATGTTTGGGGCCCAGGAAAAGGATAATGAGGTACATGGACCCTTAGCTAATTTATGTTTGGGGCCCAGGAAAATGATAATGAGGTACATGGACCCTTAGCTAATATTTGCTTAAGACCGCCCCCCCCCCCCCCCCCCCCCCCCCGCACCAAAAACTAAAACATCATCCCTCTATCACCCTTATAAGGAAGACGATTTCCTATTTTGGGGGGTTCTGAAATAGTAAGCTAGGGAAAGGCATCAGGTTCATAAGCCAACTTTGTGAGTTCATCCTGCTGCGCACTTCTCGAAGCACATGTCAGGGGCTCAGTTTATTCCAGGGCGTCGCCCAACAGGGCACGCAAGACAACACCCTTGGCTTAAAGGGGCTACGCTTAAGGTTGTGTTTTTCGGCTTGGGGACCCTTTTGAAGGATCCTTAAGGTAGTATAAGGGCCATATCAGGAGTTAATTTAACGGGAACCTTTAGGGGTACAACCCTTAGGGGTACGAGTCTTAAACCTTTCACAACTTTTAATCTTACGATGACAATGCCAGCCCTCCCGCAATGAGTGCTGCCTCGCCCTTTCTGCGTTGTCGAGGCAGCATGCGTTTCTTTGGGTTTTGGGTTTTGGGTTTTAGGGTTTTAGGGTTTTAGGGTTTTAGGGTTTTAGGGTTTTAGGGTTTTAGGGTTTTAGGGTTTTAGGGTTTTAGGGTTTTAGGGTTTTAGGGTTTTAGGGTTTTAGGGTTTTAGGGTTTTAGGGTTTTAGGGTTGGAACTTTTTAGGAGCAGAATGCATATGGAAAACCCTAGAATTTCAGGCTCACTGCCGCTACAAGGGGCGGCGACAGCACTCCCGAAAACCAATTCTTACCTAAAGCTGCGGCTGAAAAAATCCTGTTCTTGGTACATAGCTAGTTTATGCAGCTAAGTTTGGCTAACCATGAGACTTCGTCCCAACAGAAGAAGCCATATGAACGCCCAGGTCAACCCTGAACTGCCCTAAACCCAAAACCCGAAACCCTAACCCTAAACCCTAAACCCTAAACCCTAAACCCTAAACCCAAACCCCTAAACCCCAAACCCTAAACTAATCCGGTCCGTTAAGACCAGTGTGCCAGGCCTCGAAGGTGAACAGAGGCTTTGCGCCAGCACAGGGCGACAGGGGCGGCGCCACGACTGGGCTCTGAGTTGTTCAGATCACCAGGATGGGTTTAGGCTTTAGGGTTTAGGGTTTAGGGTTTAGGGTTAGGGTGGGCCATTAGGCCTTAACATCCCCATAATGAACCCTATAAAGGGCCGTTTACGGGATGAACGGGTATAATAGGCCCATCCTCGCAGTTCTCCGAGTAGTCTAAGGGTAGCTTCAAGGGCCCCGAATGCTTACCTCCTGTATAAAGGGTTCTGAAGGACCATGTAACTACCCTTAGAAACTACGCGGAAGGGCTGCACTAGGGCACCTCTTCGGGTTTGGGTTTAGGGCTTTAAATACTGAACGGACAAAAAGAGGAAAGGGCCGAACATCTTGCTTGGGGACTGCCGGGCTCATCCGAGACCCCATATTGGAATTGAAGCACATCCTCTGTGCACCAGCATCGGGCCCAGTTGCCACCATGTGAGACATGAACGGGTCTAGGGTTTCGGGTTTAGGGTTTCGGGTTTAGGGTTTCGTAACCCCAGATCAAAGAACCAAAACCTACCTGTTTGCTCAGCTAACTATCCTTTACGGGGGATTGAAGATCACAGCGTGCCAACGAATAGGTTTGGGGATCAGGTCAACCCAACGCCCCGAAACCTGAGGCCCTAAGCCCATGATGCAACAATCAGACCCGCAACCCAAAACCCTAGCGTGCACCAAAAATGCCTCGAACCCTTCCCCTAAACCCTATACACTATAACCCCTTCCTCTAACCCCTACACCCGACAGCCCCCTTCTGAGGAGGCGTGCCCGGGTTCGGCGGCAACGCTGGGGCCCATGCTTGCTGTGCCTCCGGCTTGAGGGGTCTTGGACTTTTGTGCGTGGCATTACAGGGAGTCTAGGGCTTAGGGCTTAGGGCTAAGGGCTTAGGGTTTAGGGTTTAGGGTTTAGGGTTTAGGGTTTAGGGTTTGGGGTTTAGGCTTAGTGGAGTTGAGGGAGTTGAGGGTCCTTAAGCCCAAGTAGGATTAGCTCGTTCCAGTAACCCTACTTTGGAGTAGACCCTGGAAAACAAGTATATACTTTTTAGGCAGAAGCAACTATAATGGGAGCCCAGAACCAACAAAAGTATAAAAGTATAGTACTCCAAAACCCAATTTAAACAGACTTGAGAGGGGCGCTCCAGGCCCTAGTGCACTTTGAAACAAAGAAGCTTTAAAGCCCTAAACTCCAAAACCCTAAACCCCTAGAAGGCACTGAGTCCTGAAAACTTTAAGCACACCACATCTTCAATGCCTTACAACACCCTAAGCCCCAAAAACCTGAAACCCAACCTTCAGGCGCTAAAACACCCTTAACTCTGAATATCAACTGCAGAAACACCCGAAAGTCTAAACCTAAAACCGCTGAGCTCCAAACGCACTTAAGAAGCGCGAGCCCCTAAAGCCCAAGTCCCAAAACGTCCATAACCCTGAACCTCTAAACCCTCAAACCCCTAAAGCTCCTAAAGCCCCGAAGAAGGTTTAGGGTTTAGGGTTTAGGGTTTATAGGGTTTAGGGTTCAGGGGTTTCGGGTTTAGGGTTTAGGGTTTAGGGGTTTCGGGTTTAGGGTTTAGGGTTTAGGGTTTAGGGTTTAGGGTTGAGGGTTTAGGGTTTAGGGTTCAGGGTTGTCCCGAGCAAGCCCACCTGTGCTGGCCAGGGCGTCCTGGAAGAGGCGGCGGGACTTCGGACCTGACACTTGGAAAGAGGAGGAGCTCCGCGGGTTTGTACCCTTAAAATCTACTATTTATTTGCTTAAGAACCCCAAAGGAATAAACAATAATGATCCCTATATTCCCCTGAGTAAGGAAGAATTTGTCCTTTATGTTTTGGGGGGTTCTTCAGCAACTTGTAGTAAATCTAGGGGTAGTTACATGGTCACTACGTATGGGCCCTCAATTAACAGGGGACACCTTTTATTTTTCCCCGTATAAATACCCTTTACAACCCAGGGCTCATACTTCAGAGTCCTTTAAAGGAGGTAAGGTGGGTTTAGGGTTTAGGGTTTAGGGTTTAGGGTTTAGGGTTTAGGGTTTAGGGTTTAGGGTTTAGGGTTTAGGGTTTAGGGTTTAGCGTTTAGGGCTTAGGGTTTAGGGTATGAAGGGCCCATACCACTGCCCTTGGAAAGAGGGGGACTCCGCCTTCTTATAGGCTTACATATGAGGCGCTTCGGGGTAGGGAGTTTTTAGGGTTTAGGTTTAGGGTTTATAGGGGCTACATGTCCTAGGCGAGCAGGTGCCCCACCGGATGCGCGCCTAACTGTGCTCTTATAGCCCGCTTCTAAGCCCCTTAAGTGCCCGCATATGGCTATATGTACAGTGATAAGAACAGTTATAGTTGGTTAATAAATACCGGGAACCTCCAAGTAAACCCCTATAAACCCCAAACCTCAGCCTTTCACCATGTTCACCGCTCTCTGCTCATCCTAAACTCTTAAACCCTTAAACCCTTAAACCCCAAAACCCTACTAAACCCTAAACCCTGAACCCTGAACCCTGAACCCTAAACCCTAAAAACCCTAAACCCTAAGCTCTGCTGCTCCAGGTGGCCACGTTTTTCGCGCCGACCCAGCCGCATAGTGCGCCCACCTGCACCTGGCTGCGAGCCTAGACCAGTGTTGCCCTAAGGGCCCTTGGGATTAGGGTTTAGGGTTTAGGGTTTAGGGCCATGTACCCAAATAGGGAATACTTGGGCTTCAAAGTACCTCCAAAACAAGGACTTTGCGGCCAAGGTGAATGATGGTGCGGTACATGGACCCTTAGGGTTAGAGATAAGCGCTTTAGGGTTCAGGGCTTTAGGATCCTTGCCCACCCGACGGTATGCCCGATGTAGTCCATGTAAGGGTTTAGGGTTTAGGGTTTAGGGTTTAGGGTTTAGGGTTTAGGGTATTTAAGGGTTCCCATGTGTTTCAAGATGTAAAGCTTTCCTGATTGGATTTCGTGGGGCTTCCCTTGGGCCTGCAAGTGGGTCCCTCAATACTGGACCCAAACTTTCCCGACACAAAAATGAAACCCTAGAACTGGAGACCCTGTGTCCCTAAACCCTAAACCCTAAACCCTAAACCCTAAACCCTAAAACCTGTGTGATGAAGTGGGGTTGATTCCTGTTTGGAAGGGCATGCCGGCACTTCTCCGAACAGCTCGGGTCGAGGGGAAAGAGTTATGTACTATACTGCATCAGTACAGGCACCTAGTCTACCCAAAACCTTGAAACCTCAGGACACTATCAACAGAATTACATCATTCTGAATTTCCAAAGTCATCTGCCAAAAATAGCTGGAGCCGCACAAAGACCCATTTCCTAAACAGCAACTCCAGCAACTCGCGCGCAAGTAATTCATTCACAATGCTCTGGGGACGCCAATTTCTTGAACCTCTAACCCACCACTCCCCAAGCCCTGCCCTCCCAGTTGCCAGGTTGGTTGGTTGGAAGGTATCCCTTAGGGTTTAGGGTTTAGGGTTTAGGGTTTCGGGTTGTGAATCAGAGTCCAGGGCCCTCACACACTGATCTAGGCCCGAAAGGACAAGCTCAACCACTCCCCCCCCGCCAGATCAAAAAATGAACCTAGTGTCCCAAGCCGAAGCGTTTCGTTCAAGACTTTGTTCAAGACTCTCGCTCAAAACGGATCGTTCAAAACGTTTCTTTCAACACGTGTTAGTTCAAAGCGTGTGGTTCAACACCGTTGAAGACTGCCATCCAACTTCTCGGGACTCAAGCCCTATGCAGTTTCTTGATGGATTTATGAATATTCTATCGCGATGGAACTTGAGGCATTCTGTGAGAGGAAAGATACCGGAGACATGCATATTGGCGAGGTCCAGGGCCGGACAGGGAGCGCGAGGGCCCTCCTAAATCATTGGAAGCAGAAGTTCTGAACAAACACGTTTCGTTCAAGAAGGGTTTAGGGTTTAGGGTTTAGGGTTTAGGGTTCATTCGTCCAAAACGTTTTTTTTATTTTTTACAACAAGAACTTTGTGGGGCCCAGACCTATACAGTTTGACCTATACAGTTTCTATAAACCCGAAACCCTAAACCCTAAACCCTAAACCCTAAACCCTGAACCCTGAACCC
This sequence comes from Symbiodinium natans, assembly GCA_905221605.1. NCBI lineage: Eukaryota > Dinophyceae > Suessiales > Symbiodiniaceae > Symbiodinium > Symbiodinium natans. The sequence continues at coordinate 287,536 of CAJNDS010002073.1, read as the reverse complement.
TGAACCCTGGCCTGTATAAAGGCATCGACAGCTTGGAGTTCCATCGCGCTGCTCTGACTGGGCACTGTGCCTCAGGGCCGAGGCATCCCCCTAAACCCTAAACCCCAAACCCGAAACCCGAAACCCTAAACCCTAAACCCTAACCCCAAGGATCAGGGGCGAAGCCTACCGGGTTCAAGATTCGAACCCTAGACTCTCCGCCCTAAACCAGCCGGGTGGAGGGTGTTGGGTTGCCAAACACCGTATAACCTTAACTTCCAGGTGTAAGCCAGGTGCGCTGAGCCTTGAGTGTGTTCAGACTTTTAGGTAGCTTTGGGCTTCAGAGTGTAGGATTTTATCGCAAGCTTGCGTGGACTGTTTCAGGTTCTGATGCCCCGGGCCCCAGCCAAAGCCCTGCGCCGTCGCCAAACACCAAGCTTGCCAAACTGCTCAGAGTTTGAGGTTGGAAGATTCTGGCCCATTCCCCTCATGCAGGGTCATACGTGACTTTTTGATCTTGTGAGAGTACTTGGGGGTATCGGGCACAGTTCGCGGAGATAACGGTATGACACGCGCCAAATAACCTGAAACAGCCTGCCTGTATTCTTCGGATCCGACAGGAGGCCCCCCTCACTGAAAAGTCCCCGCAGAAAGGGCTCAAGATGCAAGGGTAGTGACATGGTTCCTTTGGGCCATTAAAAGGGACCCCGTATATACCCCGCCTTATATACCCGACACAACCCAACCCCAGGACCCACACATCCGAACATTCAGGGACCATGAAACTACCCTAAGACAAGAGGCGAGTATGGCCTGCTATCATGCGTCTTAAGGCTCATGTGGCAGTTTTGATCTGGGGGCTTCAGGGTTAGGGTTTAGGGTTTAGGGTTTAGGGTTTAGGGATTAGGGTTTAGGGTTTAGGGTTTAGGGTTTAGGGTTTAGGAGCGCTCCCTTTGGTATCTATGCACCCAGGCCAAGTGACCCACCACCGCAGCACCTGACGTAGGAGATGCAAAGATCCGCACCTTGCAAAGCAGGCCCTGCTTGAAGGCCCTTACGAACTACCAGTAGGGTTTAAGAAATAAGGAAATAGGGGTTTAGGGTTTAGGATTTAGGGTTTAAGGAAGGTTTAGGGTTTATGGTTTAGGGTTTAGAGGTTTAGGGGTTTAGGGGTTTAGGGGTTGAGGGGTTGAGGGGTTTAGGGGTGGTTTAGGGTTTAGGGTTTAAGGAATAATTCAGGGTTCAGGGTTTATGGTTTAGGGTACCTGTCTGGGTAGCAACTCGCTGTACTTGGGACACGGCCCTGGCCTGATAAGAATGAACCGAAGGTTTTGGGAGGTTGATGAGCGAACCGAACCCCCTTTAGGGTGGGGTTTAGGGTTTAGGACCCTAAGCCCTGACCCGAAAAGTTTAGGGTCTAGGTTGCTTCTGGGCAATCTGGAACTTACCGTAGCTGCTGAGTTCATAGACCTGCCAAAAAGTGTACACTTTCAGTTCTCTAGGGGATTATAGTATCCCCAAAAAAGTGTAAAGTGTACTAATTCAGCTACTAAGCCAAAAGGGACAACCCCTTGTATACCCCTTATCTACCCTATACAGGCCCATGCATCAGAACCCTTTAAAGGAGGCTAGGGACTGTATTAAGGGTCCGTAAAACTACCCTCAACCCTAATCCCTAAACCCGAACATTAAAAAAAGACGATGGCCTGCCTTGAATATGCAGGATCCATGCAACCCAGGCACGCATAAACTGCCAAGACGGTTTAGGGTTTAGGGTTTAGGGTTTAAGGTTTATGGTTTAGGGTTTAGGGTTTAGGGTTTACAAGCCCCTTAATGTGCCCAAATATGGTTCTAAATGACTGGGTAACAAGTACAGATTATGATTGGGCAAATAAGGGCCATGAATCTCCAAGGTAATGATTTCTAGGGCTTAGGGTTGTTGCAGAGTTCAGATGTCACCTCGACAGCTCGATCGGAGTAGACCATCCAAGCTTTCTTCAAATTCCCTTAAACCTTAAACCTGAAACCTTAAACCTTAAACCCTACACCCTAAACCCAAAAACCCTAAACCCTAAAAGCCCTAAGCCCACGGTCCTCTCTAGTCCTGAATCCCAAGGGGTCTAGGGCTCAAGGGTTCTAAGTTTCTAAAGCCTACTGGGCCTCCTAGGTTTAGGGGGGGCCCGAAGAAATCGTAAGCCGCAGAAGGGGCAGCCTCTGGGTATCCTTCCGCCTGCCGCAGGACCACCCCCTGGCGCCGGCTGAGCAAGACCCTAAACCCTAAACCCTAAACTCTAAACCCTAGACCCTAAACCCTTGGACTTTGGAGGGACACATCTGGGGTTTGGGGGGGGGCTTACGACCCTAGAGGCTTTCTACCTACCCGTTTTGCTGTGCTACAGGTTGGGATTCCTTGGTATGGAAGTTAGGCACCCAAGAAAAGTGTGCATTTTTGGCGGGTTCCTATGCAAATAGTAGTCGTATGTTAAAATCCAAACCTTAGTTTTAATGGTTGGGGCGTTGAGGGCTTCCCCTCGACCATAATCCAAGAGCCAAAGCTCTACACCCTAAACTCCCTTAACCTCTAAACCCTAAACCCTAAACCCTAAACCCCAAACCCTAAACCCCGAACCCTAAACCCTAAACCTCAATCTCAATATCCCGCGCTCTTATCAGGTGGCCTGGCATCGTGCACCGCCCCATTGCGGAGGCGGCGCTCGGATCTGCATGGCGCCTGCACCTTCCCGCACTCAGCTTAGGGGTTATGGGTTGAGGGTTTAGGGTTTAGGGTTTGGTGTTTAGGGTTTAGGGTTTGGGGTTTGGGGTTTAGGGTTTGGGGTTTGGGGTTTAGGGTTTGGGGTCTGGGGTGTAGGGTTTAGGTTTTATAGGGTTTAGGGTTTAGGGTTTAGGGATTAGGGTTTAGGGTTTAGGGTCTAGGGTTTAGAAGGGAGATGTTGGGTTGGTTTAGGGGTTTACACGTGACTCCCATACCCTACAAAGTAGTAGGCTACAGCCCCCTAAAATCTAGGGCAGAAGCCCCGCACAAAATCATAAACCCTAAGCCCTATATAAACACTAACACTAACGAAACCCTAATGGAGCCTCAGGTAGGCCCTATCGGGCTTAGGATCCAGAGGTTCAAACAACTTCCAGGAAGCCCTAAAACTTGAACTAAATACCTTCAACCGGACTTCGGGGTTTAGGGTTTAGGTTTGGGGATTTGGGTCCTAGACCCTGACACCGTCAACCCGAAGAAAAAGCACCCACAGACTTGGCTCTAGTGTTCGGATAGAAGTGCGCATGCAGAAGCAAAGATGAATGTCATACAGACGTACACCCCCCTGGCAATAAACAGACCTGATAGATTTCGGGAGGGCGGGGGGGGGGGGGGGGGGGGGGTTCCCGTCTTGAAGGTTCTAATAGTAAAAATCACAAAAAATGATGCTACTAATGACAAGACTCAATGACAAGACTCTTCCTCTTTTTGTCGTGTTGAGTCAGGCAAACAAGGAGCCATGAGTTTGGACAAGGTGTATGTTGTTTGCCATGGCGTGTGTGGGCGGCAGGTTGCGTGAGTTGAAGTTGCCGCAAAGACATTACAGGCATCAGCATCCGATGTTAGTCCAATGCCTTCAGGCTACAGGCCCAAGCCCATGCGCAAACGTCTGGGCAGATAACCGCTGTGTTGAGACATCTCTATCTCACGTTCATCTATGCACCTCCTGTATCGCGGCTACATGAACCTAGCTAAAGCTGCTTTACACGCGTGTACCTGCGCAAGCTCTGGCAATGGCTTGACTGACTGTCCCACCAGCATCCGAGACAGGCCAGGTGTACCCAAGGGGAGTGACATCCTAGATCCCCCTTAAGGTACAATGAATACCCCTAACCTGTCCTTTAAGGTACAATGAATACTCCTAAACTGCCCCGTAAGGTACAATGAATGCACCTAACCTGTCCTTGTCACATAAGTGGCCTGCAGTCACCGGCGGCGCATAGGCCGTGAAATCAGAATAGTCCTCAGTGGCTGGGGTGACGGAGATTGAAACCTAAAATTTCCCCAAACCCCGAATCATAAAGCCTGAGCCAGAAACTCTGAACCATAAACCCTGAACCATAAACCCCAGACCATGAACTCTGAACCAGAAACCCTGCACCATAAACCCTGCACGTAAATATAATGAATCACATGTATATATGCATACAATCTGTACTGCTTTTGCCTTCGACTAGAGCAAGGGCTGCGCTTCTCACATCTACATCTGTCTATGATTGAACCGCACGCCCTGAACCCCAAATGCTGTGGAAGACAAAGCATCGGCGGGAGCCATGCTCCATGGTGACACCGGACGGGGGTGCACAAGGGTGGCCTGCATGCGGTTTAGGGTTTAGGGCTTAGGGCTCAGTGCTCAGAAAGGTTTAGATTTTCAGGATTCGGGGTTAAGGGTAGAGGTTTTAGGCCTTCTGGGGTTTATTATGGTCTGAGGGTTTAGGGTTTTGGGCTTCCGAGGGTTCCGGGCTTGCAGATTTTAGGGTCTTAGGGTTTGGGGCTCAAGGGCGCTTGCTTGAAGGTTCACGCGACCAACTCACCAGGTCATAAGTGCGATTCCTCGTCTCCTACCTCTGATGCCATGAACCTTTCAACCTGCACCCTAAACCCTAACCCTCTCGGGCTGAGGCCTTATTGAGGTCTGCTTTCATCCTCAACACGGGAATAAAGTGGATCCCTGCAGACTCCCAACCCCCCCCCCCCCTCCCCCACCCCCACCCCCTGTTCTTGTTCTTGAATGGGGCTGAGAAGGGAACCTTCACCTGAACAGAAGGGAGAGGGCTTGGGGTTTAGGGTTTAGGGTTTAGGGTTTAGGCCTTAGGGTTTAATGTTTAGGGTCCCTCATACCCCGGAGCCTTGAAAGAAACCCTCAAACACCGAGACCCTCAGACAGCTCAGCCCGCGGAAATCTACCAAACCTTGAGCAACCCGACGCCCTTTCCAGACTATACCAACCCTATACACCATAACCCCATAAATCCTACAAACTCTATACGCCCTGCAAACCACATCAACCCTATAAATCCCATATGCCCTATAAAACCTATCAACCCTAAACCCCAAACCCTTAGCCTAAGCCTGAGCCCTCAACATCCTACAGAAAAAATTCCAGAAAGTTGGAACAGGGATTAAGGATCAGACCTGGGATTCCCTTTTGTATACCTTCGGGGGTATAAGAATAAGGATGTTCCACTTTCTGGAGTTTACTACTATTTGTCTAAGAACCCCCGACATTTTGTTAAAGAAAAAATAGAGTAACAACAATATAGTAGCAACCCTTTAGGAAGAATATATATATATATATATATATATTATGTTTTTTGGTTGGGGGGGGTGGTTCTTAAGCAATTGGTAGTTTACTGTAAGCCTAAAGATGCTGCACCTCGACTGGAGGGCGAGCTCCAGCGAGTTCACAGCAAACCTGGGCAGCTGCCAGGGGCTTTTTAGGGGACCACGGGGTCGACGTTTTAGGGCTTAGGGTTTAGGATTTATTGGGGGTTTTAGGGTTTATAGGGTTTGTAGGACCTTGTAGGCTTTACATGCTTTGCAGGGCTTATAGGGTGGGCGCAGGATTTAGGTTTAAGGTTCAGGGTTTAGAGGCCATGGACCATGGGCTGATAGGGTTTGGGGTTTGCGTTTTAGAGCTCAGAGAACACTTGAAATGAAGTACACACCTACGATTCGCTGTCGGTCTGGGTAGGGCTTGAGCTTTAGAGTTTCGGGTTTAGGGTTTAGAATACGATCCTCTTAAACCCAATAAGGGACATGTTTAAGAAAATTCCAAAGACCTACCCAGCAACAGGGATCCCAGCATGAGTTAAGACAAGTCCCTAAACCCTAAACCCTAAACCCTAAACCCTAAACCCTCAACCCTGAACCCTGAACCCTGAACCCTGAACCCTGAACCCTGAAGGCTAAACCCTTTCTTCATGAAGCAATATCCGACTCGCTGAGCCAGGCCCTCAACGCCACGAAAACGGGTTTTGGGAACAGGCTTTAGAAGAAGGGGGCTTCTAGTTCTAGGGCTTAGGGCGTCTAGGGCCTAAACCCTAAACCCTAAACCCTAAAACCCAAACCCTAAGCCCTAAGCCCTAAAACCGCAGCCCTAAGCCCTAAGCCCTAAGCCCTAAGCCCCAAACCCTAAGCCTGGCCTTCGCACCCATCAGCGTTGAGCGTTTCCCATCGCTGGCGCTGCCAGCGACACAGCCACATGTGCTGACATCTTGCATCAACTGGGATCCACCCTCGACTCTACAAATATATGCTTAAGAACAAGCAACAGGTTTTGGGTTTAGGGTTTAGGGTATAGGGTTTAGGGCCCTGAACTCCACACCCTACCTGCAGGCTCCAATGTAGTTCCGCTTAGGGTTAGTTATAGGGGTATACTACCCCAAAAAGGAACTACATAGGAGCCTTTCGGTACAGCCATTTGCTGTAGAACCCGCAAAAAGATGCAAGATAAAGTCCCTGTACTGCCCTTCTCAGGACGAATGTTTTGTAGTTTTTGTGAGATTCTAAAGCAAATAGAAGGCTTAGGTTTGGGGTTTAGGGTCTATAGTAGACCTCTTTGGTTCTGATTCACCCACACCCAACAAATGGCACACTGGTGACGTTGGGAGGGTTTACCTATATACCTGTAGTTGGAAGTACAGGGGATACTGAAGTGGGTATGTACCCCCCCCCCCCCCCCCCCCCCTAAGTCTGTTTGAACCTTGTAGGAAACAGCTAAATTAGGTGTTCGCTCAACTCCAAACTCTCAACCCTCAGCGAGCTGCATGTTGGAGCTTCAACCCTAAACCCTAAACCCTAGGTCCTAGGTTTCCCTTTCTATAAGTATAGTTGCAAAGCCCGAGGCCTAAAACCCTTCCAGCCCTGAAAAGAGCCTGAGCCAGATTCCAAGGCCACACAGCAGTCTGACCTGTGTGAAAGCTTGCTATATGCATATACACACCCATATAACTGCATTTGTGTCTGTATATGTAGTTTCGTATGTGTATATATTGATATTCTATCTATGTATATGTGCATACATGTTGTTTCCTGCAAGGCCTCAATCCTTCAGGGCTGAGAGACTTCTGTGAGAGGGGTTTGGGTTTTCCAATAGGATTCCTCATTCTTACAAGAACATGCCTTGATGTTTAACCCTGAAAACCTGCAACAAAAAAGCCGTTCAACACTAGATTTGCTTAAGCTGGACGAAGCGAAGTCAAAAACACAGGTCCCCAAGCACAGCCCAGAAATATAGTCCTGACTGCGTCCCACACAAACCCAGCACCCAGTGCCAGAGGCTGTCAGTACAAACATGCCTGAGAGTATCAAAGGCCCCTCAGTATCATTTGGGGCATCTTACGAATGATTCAGGGGTCGAAATCAGACCTCCTGCGAAGAAATCGCGAGGAATGAAGGCGCGCGCTTCAGTGGCATGGCGGTTTCATGACTCTGAATACCTATCCCCCATGACCACTTGTCTTTGAAGGACCCCATAACTGGGTTTTAACCTCCAAACCCCACCCTGAACTCACCTCCCGCTTGATAAGGCCCAAGAAACGAAAAGGGTACCTCAGTGGTGGCATATTTAGGTACCTACAAAGGGTTGTTGTGGGGGGGGGGAGGTCCAAATAAAACCCCCCCCCCCCCCCCCACAAGTGTTTGAAACTCTGCGCGGGGCCTCGCATCTTCCTCCCCTTCGCCTGGTGCGGCCAAGAGAATTGCAGGGCGGAGCATTTTTCTAAAGCCCAAAAAGCCTAAGCCTTACATCTGGAAATCTGTCAAGCTCGTTCGATGTGATAAAGCCGAAAGCCTAATCCTAAGGACCTAAAGCCTATAAAGCCTGAGGCGAGATTTTCGAATCTTGCTTGGCCTGGGAGGGCTTACAGAGCTGTGTTCGCTAGCAGGGCTGCCTTGGAATGCTGCTACTACGATGTCACCTCAGTTGCAGAAAGGTACCCTTCTTGGCGCAGATTTAGGGTTTTGGGCTTTAACGTAAGGCTGCTGCCTACGAGCTCTTAATTGGGTTCTATCCCCCTAAATAACGCGCTAAGGATGTGGGAGCCCTGATCCCAAACACCTTCGTGTGACACACGAAACGCTAAAGTGTCCCTAAACCGTATACAGCCTAAACTGACCCTAAACCCTAAGTCCCTAAACGTCCAGGGTACCCGTTTTTGGGTTGGCTACGTTATCAGGGAACCTTGAGTTAAACAAGGGAAAAGGGTAGCCCAGTAGTCTACCAAGTTCATTCTTCCCTCACCTCTCGTGCAGGACCTCTTGCTTTGGTATGGCTGAATGAAACAGAAGGTTTAGGGGTTGAGGGTGTCCGCTCTTCTTATTTGCGTCTTATCTTTGTTGTTTTTTCATGATTTGTTTTAAAACCCTAATCCCCTAACCCCTTAACCCTAAACCCCAACGAGAGGGTGAGTGGGGGCTCCATCTGGGACTCTGACCAATATCTATATCTATATCTTGGGATGCCTTGACAGGGATAAAGAGTCCCCCCCCCCCTATTATAATCCCTGTTAAGGATTGTTAGTATAGTGGCGAACATCCCAGTCTATATCCATGTCTATCTCTCTCTATATATATATGTATATATATATATATGTATATATATATATATATATTTGTTTGTTTATTTATACATGTCGTGTAGGGATTGATCTATATCTATACCTATATCTATCAATCAGTCAATCTATCTATCTACATATTTATATATAAATCAATCAATGTGTGTGGTATACCGTTAGGGGCATGAAGGGATCGAGGCCCGTAGAGTGTCAAACCTAATTCCAACGCCCAGGGAGGGTTTGGAAAGCTCCGCGTACTCCAAATGACATCTGGCACCGAATTTTCATAGGGTTGAGGGTTTAGGGATTACAGGGTTTCACTTGGGATGTTCCCCCCCAAACTAACCGTCCTGTACCCCCCCAATAACAATCCCTATTAAGGACTGTTAGTACAAGGAGAATATTCCAAGGTTTCAGGTTTCACACAAGAGACCGAAACTCAATGTGGATGCAATGGCTCGGGCCTGCAATCTGCCTGCTGTCCGCGGCCATGGCCGCATTGCTGGGCTTTAGGGTCTAGGGTTTAAGGTTTACCGGGTTTAGGGTGCAGGGTGTAGGGTGCAGGATCTATGGCTTGGGGTTTAGGGTTTACGGTTTAGGCTGTCGTAATCATACATGACTGAACCCTAAACCCCCTTGCACCGAGATGCATGGAAAAACCTCTTAGGGCCGAAAGGCCTCCGACCAAACCCTCCGAACTAACTACTGTACCTTCTGAACCCGAACCCTTCTTGTTTGTAGGCTATTTGCCTAGAAACCCTATAAAGTGTGGTATCATCACGTCCCGCAAAGAATAGGTTTTGGATTCTGTCGGTGCAGCCCTCAACTACTGTTTGCTTCAGAACCCCAAAAACACAAACAAAAACACAAATAACCCCTATATCACCCTTAAAGGCAAGAATCTCATTGTTATTTTGAGGGTTTTAATGTTACTGAAATAGGTTCTATATTACCGTATAATTGAGAATATCAATTTGTTGATGGGGTTCTAAAGCAATTCGTAGTCAAAAGCTTTCAAGCCCCAAGTAGCCTTCCAAGGGTTGGGCCGAGAGCTTGACGGAGTCTGCAGGTCTCCAGCGGCTCGTTTAGGTTTAGGGTTTAGGGTTTAGGGTTTAGGGTTTAGGGTTTAGGGTTTAGGGTTGAGGGTTTAGGGTTGAGGGTTTAGGGTTGAGGGTTTAGGGTTGCGGGTTTAGGGTTTAGGGTTGAGGGTTTAGGGTTGAGAGGCTCCTAGGGAAGATCCTGCATCCAGAAAAGGTTTGGGTTTTCGGGGCTGTGTCCTGGCGCGGAGTGTTGCTCGATGCTCTGTTGTTCTGCTGTGCAATCTGGAGTTCAGGGTGTAGGGCTGGGGCTCCAGGGTTTAGGGTTGAGGGTTTGGAGGTTTAGGCTTGCCATGTTCCCTCTTATACTAACAGTCCTTAATAGGGATGATGATGCCCCCTATTACAATCCCTATTAAGGACTGTTGGTATAAGGAGGAACATCCCAAGTTTAGGCTATGATAATCTGGTTCATGGTTGGGATAGCAATAAAAATAGTATCTTCCTTACTGAGTTTAAGTACCCTTAAAGATGTAAAATGGTACCCAACTATGACAAAGTGTGTTGTGGGGTCTAGTCTTCGGGTCTCGTGATGTGTAGTCTGGGAGAGCGGAGGGTGGCTTCCTCCAGCAGCAAGTTGCAATGTTGCGGCTCCATGTCGTCCATCAGCTTGATCGCCTCTGACCGCACCACAGAAAGGTTTAGGTTTAAGGCTTAAGGTTTAGGGTTTAGGGTTTAGGGAAAGGGGTTTAGGGTTTAGGGTTTAGGGTTTAGGGTTTAGGGTTTAGGGGTTAGGGTTTAGGGATGTACCCATATACTAGGTACTTGGGCCCTAAAGCTACTAAATGGGAGCCCCTTTTAAGGCCAAGTAGGTACTATATGGGCACAGGGACCCTTAGGGTTTGAGGTACCATATCCAGTCAGGACTTTTTGGGATACCTACGAGTAGTTTCCTTCTGGTACTACAAAGAGACCCTCTGCTTGGAGGTTCATGGTACTTATCAACCCAATAAAAGCCGTACACAAAACCATATTAGGGCACTCCCCTTAGGGTTTGGGGTTTGGGGTTTAGGGTATTTAGGGTTCCGGGTTGGGATGTTCCCCCTTATACTAACAATCCTCAATGGGGATTCTAATGGGGGGGGTACTACAATCCCTAGTTAGTAAAGGGGGAACATCCCAAGTTTAGGGTTAGGGTTTAGGGTTTAGGGTACACTCAGGCGCTTGCGCTGTGACGCCCAACATAGACCAACGATAGCTTTCCGTCAAGTCGTGGTGACAGGTTGGCCCCTTTCAACACCCTTTGACAGATCCTAAACCCTAAACCCTAAACCCTAAACCCTAAACCCAAAACCCTAAACCCTAAACCCTAAACCCTAAACCCTAAACCGACCAAGGGTATGTATATGTATATATATATATGGGGGTTTCCGAAACTAGGGGTACCTTATTGGGGTCCTTATTACAAGGGAATCCTACTTTTATTTTCCCCCAAATAAGGGTTAAAAGGGTTTAGGGTTAAGCTGTCGAAGGGGAATTGATGTACCTAATCTAGACCCAAGGGCATCCTCGGAATGACAAGGCTTTAGGGCTTCGGGTTTAGGGTGCCCTTTTTGGATGCAAGGGACTTATCGGGAAGCTAAGACCAAAAAAAGCGAAAATATAGGCTTAACTGGGGTCCTGGACGATATATTGGAATCTTGAATATGATCTCCCTAAACCCAACAAGAGAAAAACACACACACAAAAAAAAAAGGGCATCTATCCCATTTCAGTTCCGAGTCCAGGGCAAAACTTGCGGAGTCGGGCCCACACCCGATTGACATACCCGAATCAGGGTTTAGGGTTGAGGGTTTAAGGTTTGGGTTTGCCCCAATTAACCTGGCGGGGGGGTTCTTTTTTTTAAAAGGTGTGGCTCGGACGCTTTTTTTTTAAAGGTGTGGCTCAGCTTGGCTTCGCAAATACTGTAAAAAGCAGCACTTCTGCGTTTAGAGAGGCTGCAAATACTGTAAATAGCAGCATTTCTGCGTTGTCAGAGGCTTCAAATATTTCAAATGGCAGCATTTCTGCGTTGTCAGAGGCTTCAAATACTGTAAATAGCAGCATTTCTGCGTTGTCAGAGGCTGCAAATACTGTAAATAGCAGCATTTCTGCGTTGTCAGAGGCTGCAAATTCTGCACCAATACTATAAATAGCAGCATTTCTGCGTTGTCAGAGGCTTCAAATACTGTAAATAGCAGCATTTCTGCGTTGTCAGAAGCTTCCAAGACTGTAAATAGCAGCATTTCTGTGTTGTCAGCGGCTTCCAATACTGTAAATAGCAGCATTTCTGCGTCAGAGGCTTCAAGTACTGCAAATAGCAGAGTTTCTGCGTTGCGTTGGCTGCAAATACTGTACGTAGCAGCATTTCTGACATCAAATGTATATAGCAGCATTTCTGGGTTTTTCAGACGCTGCAACGAAGGGCATAAATCGCAGCATTACTGTGTTTTCAGAGGCTTCAGATACTGTAAATGGCAGCATTTCTGCGTTGTCAGACACTGCAAATACTGTAAATAGCAGCATTTCTGTGTTTTCAGAGGTTGGATATAAATCATATGCTCTTATATAAACATGTAAAGATAAATAAATAATATATATACATATATATATATATACAGTTATTTGTTGATTTATATTTATTATTTCAAAATTGTATACGATAATATGCTATTTAGTATTGTATATATATATATAGATATATAATACACTATCTATCTATATATATATATGTATATGTATATGTATATGTAAATGCAAATGTAAATGTAAATGTAAATGTATATGTAAAAGCGGGGGGTTGGGGGGGGCGCAGCCCCCCCCCCCATTTGCAAACTCAATGCTTGCATGTAGGTTTCAAGATTCATATGCTTTGAAGCAAGCTTGCACGGCTTAAAAAAGCAGGGGGGTTGGGGGGGGCACAGCCCCCCCCCCATTTGCAAACTCAATGCTTGCATGATGGGTTTCAAAAAGATTCATATGCTTTGAAACAAGCTTGCACGGCTTAAAAAAGCGGGGGGGTTGGGGGGGGCACAGCCCCCCCCATTTGCAAACTCAATGCTTGCATGATGGGTTTCAAAAAGATTCATATGCTTTGAAACAAGCTTGCACGGCTTAAAAAAGCGGGGGGGTTGGGGGGGGCGCAGCCCCCCCCATTTGCAAACTCAATGCTTGCATGATGGGTTTCAAGATTCATATGCTTTGAAGCAAGCTTGCACGGCTAAAAAAAAGCGGGGGGGTTGGGGGGGGCGCAGCCCCCCCCATTTGCAAACTCAATGCTTGCATGTAGGTTTCAAGACGGCTTAAAAAAGCGGTGGGGGTTGGGGGGGGCGCAGCCCCCCCCATTTGCAAACTCAATGCTTGCATGTAGGTTTCAAGATTCATATGCTTTGAAGCAAGCTTGCACGGCTAAAAAAAGCGGGGGGGTTGGGGGGGGGGGGGGGGCGCAACCCCCACCCATTTGCAAACTCAAAGCTTGCATGATGGGTTTCAAGATTCATATGCTTTGAAGCAAGCTTGCACGGTTTAAAACAGCGGGGGGGTTGGGGGGGGCGCAGCCCCCCCCATTTGCAAACTCAATGCTTGCATGATGGGTTTCAAGATTCATATGCTTTGAAGCAAGCTTGCACGGCTAAAAAAAAACGGGGGGGTTGGGGGGGGGGCGCAGCCCCCCCCATTTGCAAACTCAATGCTGGCATGATGGGTTTCAAAAAGATTCATATTCTTCAAAACAAGCTTGCACGGCTTAAAAAAGTGGGGGGGTTGGGAGGGGCGCAGCCCCCCCATTTGCAAACTCAATGCTTGCATGTAGGTTTCAAGATTCATATGCTTTGAAGCAAGCTTGCACGGCTAAAAAAAGCGGGGGGGTTGGGGGGGGGGGGGGGGGGGCGCAGCCCCCCCCCATTTGCAAACTCATGCTTGCATGTAGGTTTCAAAAGATTCATATGCTTTGAAGCAAGCTTGCACGGCTTTAAAAACCGCGGGGGTTGGGGGGGGCGCAGCCCCCCCCATTTGCAAACTCAATGCTTGCATGATGGGTTTCAAGATTCATATGCTTTGAAGCAAGCTTGCACGGCTTTAAAAAGCGGGGGGTTGGGGGGGGCGCAGCCCCCCCATTTGCAAACTTGCTTGCAATTTGCAAACTTAATGCTTGCATGATGGGTTTCAAGATTCATATGCTTTGAAGCAAGCTTGCACGGCTTAAAAAAGCGGGGGGGTTGGGGGGGGCGCAGCCCCCCCCCATTTGCAAACTCAATGCTTGCATGATGGGTTTCAAGATTCATATGCATTGAAGCAAGCTTGCACGGCTTAAAAAAGCGGGGGTTGCACGGCTTCAAACGCGGGGGGCTTGGGGAGGGGGGGGCGCAGCCCCTCCATTTTATAGTATATGCTATGTACTGTATGTTATACATATATAATATATAATATATAATATATAATATATAATATATATATATATTATATATATATATATAATATTATATATATATATATATATATATATCACATTGCAAACTATATATTTTACGGTATATGATGTATTATATCATAAATTAAGATCAGGGATTGCGAGACCACAGGACGAGAGGACCGCAGAACCAGAGGACCACGGGGACGGGACCAAGGGGACCACGGGACCAGGGGACCAGAGGACTGCGGGACCAAGGGAACAACAGGACCAGGGGAGCAGAGGACCACGGGACCAAACGACGGGACCAAGGGGACCACGGGACCAGGGGACCAGAGGACCAGGGGACCAGAGGACCAGGGGACCAGAGGACCAGGGGACCAGAGGACCAGGGGACCAGAGGACCAGGGGACCAGAGGGGGGGGGGGGGGGGATGAGCCACACCTTTTAAAAAAAGGAGGCCCGAGCCACACCTTTTATAAAAAAAAACCCCTGGCCCAATTAACCTACACACCCTAAATCCTGAGCCCTAAACCGTCTGCGGGCCTCATTCCTCACGAACTCGACAGTGGGCACGTCCCGCACCCCCCGCAGGGCCAGAGCGATCGCCACGTTGGCGAGGTTGCGCGGACTGAACATATCCTCCCCAACAGGGCCCCTAAACCCTAAACCCTAAACCCTAAACCCTAAACCCTAAACCCTAAACCCTAAACCCTAAACCCTAAACCCTAAACCCTAAACCCTAAACCCTAAACCCTAAACCCTAAACCCTAAACCCTAAACCCTAAACCCTACCTGGAGCCTTCAAATTACGTGAAAAAACAGCATTTCCATGAAAACAGCCTTTTTCAAGACATGGACCCAAAAACAGCCCGTGGGGCGGAATCTGGCTAGGCAGCCCAAAAAAAGGCTATTTTGAAATTTGTGGCGGTGTTCAACTCGAGGACGTTTGCTTGCTACGTGCTCAATAGGAAAAAGGCAGTTTTTGTTTGTCATGGCTGTTTTGGTCAAAAATGCTTGTTTTTGAGAATCTTGGCTGTTTTTGGTGTAAGATTGGCTTGTGGCCGTTTTTTCGCGTACACAGAGGGTCCAGGTAAACCCTAAACCCTAAACCCCTGAGGTAAGGAATGCAACGCAACAAAAAGCCCTAGACCCCAAACTAGCCCATGCAAAGAGTAACTGGGACTCCCACGGACTTGCAATTGTCGTGGGCTGCGGCTTTAAGGGTTTACATAAGAGTTTGGGGGATTTGTTACTTTTAAGGGCTTTGAGAAGTGAAAAGTTCTTGAGGCAAGAAAAAGGGCAAAAGACTTCTTCCAGGGTTTGGAAAGTGGCTGAGGGATTGACGGAGATTCTCCGGGTTTTAGAATAAGGTCTCGGATGAACATCTTCCTGCTTGGGTACTGTGTTGGGTTCAGGGTTTAGAGTTCAGGCCGATACGCAGCTCGTTCGGTGATGGGCGGGTTTTTCATGCTGTCTCTCGAGCTCTTTGAAGCGGGTATACGGCTTAAGGCTTTTTCAGGATTCCCATCCACAATGGAACTGAGGGCACCGAGACTTCAGCTCCCTGCATCCAAATCCTCAGGGTCTAGGAGTCTATGGTTTAGGGTTTACCCCGGAGACCTGGGTTTAGGGTTTAGGCTTTAGGGTAAGGGATATTACAATGGACCCTAAAGTAGTTCCTGAATATTCTCTGGGTCAGATAACGCACACAACCCTAAACCCTAAACCCTGAAGCCACCACTCTGGAATCTCTAATGAGTACTTCTCCGTGACGTACTTTGTTTGGGACTGGAAAAGGACCCTAACTTAAACCACTACCCAAGTTGGGATGTTCCCCTTATACTAACAGTCCTGACTAAGGATTATATTACCCTCCACTATAATCCCTTTCAAGGACTGCCAGTATAGGGGGGGGGGGGGACATCCCAATACCCAAGTGCCAAAGCCTCAACGCGTTTAGGAGGGTCTCGGCTTCAGAAACCTCCGGAGAGGATACCAAAACTTTTCGGGTTTAGGGTTTAGGGTTTAGGGGGGAGGAATACCTTGTTGGGGATGTTCCCCCTTTTATGCTAACAGTCCTTAGCAGGGAGTATAATGGGGGCTGCTAGAATCCCCATTAAGGACTGTTAGTCTCAGGGGGGAACATCCCAAAATACTCCTGGCCCTTAAGACTCCCGGCATACGTCAAGGCACGTGTCTGAAGGAAGGAGTCTTGTGGCTTCTCCCTAAATATCCATATCCAGAGAAGCATACAGGTTTAGGGTTTAGGGTTTAGGGTTCAGGGTTCAGGGTTTAGGGTTTAGGGTTGAGGGATCAGCCCCCCCCCCCCCCCAAAGACGTGAATCTTGAACCCCGCACCCAAACCTCCCGCTGCCCGAACTGAAGCTTCAACCCTACACTCCGCACACACACACACACACCCCACCCACCCACCCAAAAATATCAGAAAATAGCACAAGTCTTAAGCCCCTGAGCACTCAGAAACATGTCGAGTACCCCCCTAACCCTAAACCCTAAACCCTAAACCCTAAACCCTAAACCCTAAACCCTAAACCCTAACCCCCCCTCCCCCCCGTGAAGAAGGCCTCGCGCCGGCAAACCACCTGGCAGGGGCGTTAATAAAACTCGTTTAAGTTAAGTTTATTTTATGTTTTTCTTCTTTCTTTACAATTTGTAGTAGCATTCTTATTGGTATTAAGCATTTCTGTGCTTTGTATGGGTTTAGGGTTGTGGCGGGGGTG
>CAJNDS010002073.1:255716-265716 GCA_905221605.1 Symbiodinium natans | reverse complement strand
TAAGGGGCATTGGAGTTGCGAGTCGTCTTGTTCCCTAAACCCCTAAACTACAGTCAGGCCCGCATGGGAATTTGACAGCGGTTGCCGGGAAGTCCATCAGCTTGAGCAACAGCAGGTGCTGCACCTACCCTAAACCCTAAACCCTAAACCCTAAAACCCTAAACCCTAAAACCCTAAAAAACCTAAGTCCCTAAAACCCTGATCCAGGTTCTAAGGTTCCTAGGCAGCATTCAGGGGTTGGGTTTGGGGTTTAGGGTTTGGGGTTTAGGGTTTTAGGGTTTTAGGGTTTTAGGGTTTTAGGGTTTTAGGGTTTTAGGGTTTTAGGGTTTTAGGGTTTTAGGGTTTTAGGGTTGAGGGTTGAGGGTTGAGGGTTTTAGGGTTTTAGGGTTTTAGGGTTTTAGGGTTTAGGGTTTAGGGCTTAGGGTTTAGGGTTTAGGGTTTAGGGTTTAGGGCTTAGGGTTTAGGGCTTAGGGGTTAGGGTTTAGGGTTTAGGGCATCATGCTTTTGGGTATTTTGGGTTTCGGGCCTAGGGCTGAGGGTGTTCGCGTTTCTTAGGCAGCAAACCATCCTTCCACCCTGAATGGGTTTAAGCGTAGAGGGAGGTCCTTGTAGGCCATCAAGATTCACAGCGTCTTAGGCCTTGAGGGCTTTGAGGGCAGGGGTTGGGGTTTGGGGTTTGGGGGTTTAGGGCTAGGACTGCCCTCAGCTCCGGCCCAGCCGATGTAACATTGCGCCCATGCAAGATCCACACCACTAGCCACCTCAAACAAGCCCCTGGACAAAAAGAAACCAGGGTTTAGGGTTTAGGGTTTAGGGTTTAGGGTTTAAGGTTCAGGATGCAGGGCTTAAGGTTTTAAGGTTTCAGGTTTAGGAAAGGATACCAACAAAAACATCAAGACAGTCATGGGTGCGGGCTGAAGGTAGGCGGGGTCTAGCGATACTTACGAACTCAAAGCCTGCGGGTAGAGGTAGAGGTTTCTGTTGGGATGTTCCCTCTTCTACTAGTTGTCCTAAATAGGGATAGTACCCCCTATTTTAATCCTATTCTATAAGGACTGTTAAGTATAAGGGGAAACATTCCAAGGTTTCAGGTTCTTAAGGTAGAGTTCGGGTTGAACCCGTGCCCGCCTGGCACACAGAGCGCTGGCAGGCGGCACGGTCGAAGGCGGTCTGCGATGCGTCCAATGATTTGACCCTGACTCAGCCCCAAAAGCCCAGCGGCCCTCTCCAAAACTACTCTTTGCGTAAGAGCCCGCCCCCGAAAAGAACATCATCCCTATACTGCCCTTAGGAGGAAGAATATTGACATTGTTTTTTTTTTTTTTTTTTTTTGGGGGGGGGGGGGGGGGGGGGGGGGCGGGAGGCTTCTTAATCAGCAAATAGTAACAAACTCAGACACTAGGTCGCCCGAACTGGGGGGGTTTAAAGAGCTTTTTGGCTTCCAGGCTTAGGGATTTTGAATTGGCCTGAACCCGTTGTCTCATTGAAACCCTTGACCCTAAACCCCAAACCCCAAACCCTGAACCCTAAACCCTAATCCCGACTTTCGTCCGCTTACCGCCAGGACTCCGTGCAGAAAGATTTTCAGTTGCCTGAGCGCAACCCTATCCGTTGGCCTCGCCTGCATGCTTCTGTATCAGAAACTTCGCCGCTGGGAAGCACTTCGCTGATGGGAAGGAACGCCGGCATGCTTCCAGGATGGGCTAGTAGGCCCTGTAATCCCCATAATCAACCCCATAAAGCACCTTTTTAAGGGGTTGTATATATATATATATAGGGTATACTAGCCCGTCTTGGTGTGGCCAAATGATCAACACTGACCCTTGGCAACCAGCGAGCCCTCCGTCCTTCTAGGGCATCTCCGACATCCCCTAAACCCTGAAGCCTGAACCCTACCCAGAGGCTCCTACGTGGTACCTTTTTTGGGGTTCAGGGTTTAGGGTTTGGGGGTTAGGGCTTAGGAATCCCCTATAACTAACCCAACAAGGAACTACATTGGAGCCTTCAGGTAAGCCTTACAAGCCCCTCAAAAAGGGTGCCCTTGACAAGAGTCGCATGCGTAAAACCAGGCTTCTCCCAAGTGTCCCGTGGCGACATTGCCCACAGGCAGTCCAAGATTGCCGACGCCCAGGGGTTTAGGGTGGAGCACTATAGATCCTCGAGCAGAGCTGCAACACACAACCAAACCCAAAAAACTACGCTCAGCGCTACAACATCACCAGAAATGCACATAAGAACTCCGCATTTTGTTTCCTCTTTAAGGTACCTACATTCTCATGGTTAGGATTATATCTAATACTCATGGCTACTTCGTTGCTGAGTTCATAAGCCCCAAAACAGTGTACACTTTCAGTTCTATAGGGAATTAGAGTATCCCAAAAAGTGTAACGTGTGCTCACTCAGCTACTAAGGCTATAAGATAATGACAATGCAATGATCAAATGAAGATCTGAAACGTCCAGGTCTAACAGCCTACACCTGCAGCCCTCAACCTTGCTAGCCCGGGAATCATATTAGCATACGGGTTGAGGGTTGAGAATTTTGGGTTGAGGGAATCAGCTCTTTAAAGGAACACTATATATATATATATATTTATTTATTTATTTATATTATTATTAGTTTTTTTTTTTTTGGGGGGGGGGGGTGGGTTACTTCATAAGGGAACCAGGGCAAAAGGGTGCCACTGGTCTACCAAGACACCGACCTCACCAGGCCGCCCAGTGCTGTGCCACATCTCGGCCTTACACGACAGGGGGCGCGGAGGCAGAGGGTTGAGGGGCCAGGTTTAAGCATTTCAGGCCCCTAGACTCCCTAACACACACCCTATACGCCCTAAACCCTATAAGCCCTAAAGTCCCTTAACCCTGAACCCTCAAAACTCATCCCAAGCCATGCAAAGTCGGCACTCCCTAAGGTCACCTCGAGTCGTGTGAAGTCGACCCATCCGCGTGGAGCAAAGTCGACCCGTGGGAATCTGCAAGCACACGCTAGGTTTCAGGGGGCACCGCCCGATGAAAAGCTCAGAGATTCCTCGGACAGTGTGCCGACGGGGGGGGGGGGGCGGGGGGGGCGGGGGGTGAGAGGAGCGCACGTTGCCATGGGCGCAGGGATTGGGGAGGGATCCCCGGGTTGAGGGATTGGTTTGCTTGTTTTGATGTTTCCGCGCGTGCGATGCCCTGTTGCACGGCGTGTCCGTGTATGTCCGTGTCTCTCTGTGTGTTGCTATTGGTTTGGCTTCGTTCTGTTCCAGTCCTCTCATTGCCCTCAGGCTCCAAGGACCCTCCTACAGAGGGACTCCGTGCCTCGTACAGAGGGTTCTTGCGTCTCAGATCCTGGCTTTTGAGGACCCAAGAGGCTCGGGATGACCTGAATGGTGAAAACGCTCACTTGGAGGAATTCGGGTCAAGAGTCGAGCTTGAATGTTGTGCTCGTTGGCCGAAGGGTCAAGGATCAAGGGCTTAGGGCTTAGCTGGTTTGAGGGTTTAGGGTTTAGTCGGTGTCAGGGTTTAGGGTTTAGGGTGTTGAGTTTGATTGTTGTTGTTGTCGGTCGTTCTATATCTTTCCCGATGCTGGATGTCCGGCTTTGTTTGATTGAGGGGAACTACTCCTGCTGGATTCTTGTCCGTCGCCTGTGGTGCCTGCCTCCTGTTCGGATACGTGCTCTGGTGTTGCTCGGTGCCTACCTCGTGCTGAGGCGAGCACTTGTTAGCTATGTCACCTCAGGTGTTCTGACTCAATACTTTTTGGACTAGGGTGTTTCCCGAACCCTATAACCCCTAAATGTCCAATCCCTAACGACCCTATCCCGAAACGCCTAGACCCTAGGCCCTAAGCCCTATAAACCCTAAACCCTAAACCCTAAACCCTAAACCCTAAACCCTAAACCCTAAACCCTAAACCTTCATATCGACCTCAGATCTGCAAGCCCTAGAACCTTAACCCTCAGTGCAGGGGACGTCCGAGAACCCTCGCCCCCCCCCAACCTTCTCAAGGGTTTAGGGTTTAGGGTTTAGGGTTTAGGGTTTGTCGTTTAGGGTTTAGGGCTTTGGCCTTTCTTGGAATCTGGCTACAAGGGCCCTAGACCGCTGACAGCACCAGAGCATGTGGGGGGGGCCCGGGGAAGTTGGGGGGGGGTCCAAGGGGAGTTGAGGATGCAGGGGTTGGGGGTTTAGGGTTTAGGGTTTAGGGTTTGGGGTTTAGGGTTTAGGGTTTGGGCTTTAGGGTTTAGGGTTTGGAGTCTGGGGTTCAGGGGTTTGGGGACTAGGGGGGTTGGGATGCCGAATAGCTCCGAAAGCTCCGCAACAGGTGAGTTGAAGGGCTTAGGGTGTGTGTGGGCTTTCCGCTTTTTCGGTTTAGGTTCATAGGGGTTGAGAGTGTCTTAGGGGCTAATACCCTAGCCCCGAAATAGCTAAACCTACATATATATATATATGTATGTATGTATGTATGTATGTATGTAAAAAAACATATATAACTAAAAAACAAAAATATATATATATATATATGTATGTAAATTCGTGCGCATAGTAGGATTCTATATAAATGGGTAAAGGCTGCCTACCCAGTCCCTAAGGTGTTGATTCAGCTGCTTGAGGTCTCCGGCCGGGCTGTGACCATCCATGCCGCGCGTCGACAACCGAGCCACACCTCGGCATACTTGGGGTTTAGGGTTGAGGGTTTAAGGTTTAGGGTTTAGGGTTTAGGGTTTAGGGTTTAGGGCTTCACATGGTAGAGTTTTTCAAATAGTAGGATTCCCTTATGCAAGGACCCCAATAAGGTATCCTTCAGATCGTACACCCGGGCATTGCTGCTCTCGGGGCGAGTTCTTGGGGCCTGGGGCCTTTCGGATTTGAGGGTTTGGCTTTAAGGCTTCAGGGTGTAGGGGCTTTAATGGCTCAAACCGTAACCCTAAGCCCTAAACCCCAAACCCTAAACCCTAAACCCCAAACCCTAAGCCCTAAACCCTAAACCCTAAGATTTAGGGCCCCCTAGACACCAAACCGGAACAAGGTCGAGGCTTGTGCATGGACGCTTTAATTGTCCTGGCGCAGTGAGGGTTTAGGGTTTGGGGGTTTGGGGTTTAGGGTTTGGGGTGTAGGGTTTGGGGTTTAGGGTTTAGGGTTTAGGGTTTGGGGTTTAGGGTTTGGGGTTTAAGGCTCAGGGGTGCCTGACAGTGGAGATGTCGGCCGAGTAGGAACCTGCCTAGAGGCTCAAGTTATGGGGTTTGCGGGTCGGCACCATAAAAACTGGGGCCTTATGATCATGCAGGCCCTTCTATGTTCAGAGTACCCCCCAAAACAGGAACCCAAGGCCCTAAACTATAGGGTCTTACTAAACTGTTCAGAGTACGCCCAAAAGAGAACAAAAGGCCGCGCCTGGCGCAGCGCCATGCGGGAAGCCACCATGGCTGGCGTCTCGGCGTATCCGGCTTGGCACGTCACAGCCCTACCTCCGCAAGTACTGCTGACTCTTGGGTGGCACCTCCATGTCTGCAGTCAAATAGTATCATGTTGGAGTAGACGGGCTATTTTTGTTGGCCAGTTCATGTTCTAACTTTTTGGCTATGTAGAGATTGTGTAGTACACCGGGGAAGCCCAAAACTGATTGGGAATGGTGGGTGATATTGAAGGTAAGGCGGCAGCCATGATCTTTTTTTGTTTTTTACATGCCAGGCTCTCACAAATTTGGACATGTGGCTTTGCGACCTAACTGAGTCCTTAACAGGGTTTAGGGTTCAGGGTTTAGGGGGGGGGGGGGGGGGCGATTTGGGCTCTGCAAAAACGGGTCAGGCCACCTTCGCTGGAATCGCCCGTTGCATGCTGCTGTGCATCCAAATGCTGCGCACTTGTCTTGTGCAGTACAGCACCGAAGACACAAAAGGAGGACAGTACTCCCCTTAGAACTTGAATAAAAAGATATTCTTGGTTTTATATGACAAAAACTAAAAAAATGATATGTTTAAAAATCCTCTTGGTTTATATATGAACAAAAATACAAATGAATTCCGAAGGGGGATATAGAGGACAGAGGAGGATGCTTCGGGCCCTGTCCCCTCCTACTGTTACACCCTGTATAACTAGGCTGCCCAGTAACCTAGGCTTACAAAAGGGTGCCCTTTTTTTGCTTAAAGGGGTTTATAAGGGAACCTAAACCCCCCAAAAAGGGCATAAGGGTACTACTGGGCACCCTAGATAAGCACTCGGCTCTGTAGAAGTCCAGGGCCCCCAAATCCTGAACCCCACATCGTCCGGCAGGAGAACGGGACGTGAGAAACCCCCAAGCCCTAGACCCTAAACCCGAACCCTAAACCCTAAACCCTAAACCCTAAACCCTAAACCCTAAACCCTAAACCCTAAACCCAAACCCTAAACCCTAAACCCTAAACCCTAGGAAGGCGTGGGCCTTTTTGTACCTTCTATGTAGGGACTTTGGGGCTCATGTATATGACATAATGAAGAGCATGGACCCTTACTGACCCTAAGGGTCCATGTACCTCATTATCATATACTTGGGCCCCAAAGTCCTCAAATAGGAGGTACTTTAAGGCCCGAGTAATTCCCTGTTTAGGTACATGGGCCCTTAGGGTGAAAGTTTCAGCAGATCACTACTCTTTCAAGTTTCGGGTTGAGCATTCTCCAGCAGGTTCAGAAGTCTTACGGCTTGGGTTTAGGGTTTAGGGTTTAGGGTTTAGGGTTTCGGGTTTAGGGTTTAGGTTTCAGGTTTAGGGTTACAGGTTTAGGGTTTCAGGTAGGGTTTAGGGTATAGGCTTAGGGCTTGGGTGAGTGTGGGGCGCAATTCACCCCCCCCCCCCCCACCGCGCAAGCGCCCTTCCGCCTCCACTCCACTGTGGGGCGCCTCCAGGGGTTCAGGGTTTACAGGGTTTAGGGGGGTTCGCCCCTAAACCCTAAACCCTGAACTCTAAACCCTAAAGCCTAAACCCTAAACCCTAAACCTAAACCCTAAACCCTAAACCCCAAACCCCAAACCCCAAACCCTAAACCCTAAACCCTAAACCCTAAACCCAACCTTTTACCAGTGGGCCATGTGCACGATCCATCGGACGGAGGCCTGCAACAGCTCTCTGAAAACCAGTGCGCGGCCTGACCAGCTCCGCTGCCGTCAATTTGGGACCTCTCAGGCTCCGAGTTTGGACCTCTTACCCCCTAAACCCTAAACCCTAAACCCTAAACCCTAAACCCTAAACCCTAAACCCTAAACCCTAAACCCTAAACCCTAACCCTAAACCCTAAACCCTGAACCCTAAACCCTAAACGTCTAGACCCCAAACCCATGGAGTCGCCCCAGGGTGCGGCCTTTAAGCGGCACAGACGGGCGGTAGAGCTGGATCTGAACTCTTCAAATCATCCCGAAGAAACGGGGCAAAAACGCCTCTCTGAGCCATCAAAGTTTAGGGTTTAGGGTTTAGGGTTTAGGGTTTAGGGTTTAGGGTTTAGGGTTTAGGGTTTAGGGTTTAGGGTTTAGGGTTTAGGGTTTAGGGTTGGCTCTCAAAATGAAGGCGTCTCGCAAACTGACCTGAATATGAACCCTGAGTTCACAGGGGGCTCCTATGCTTCGGCGGGCATGCTTCTCAGAAGCACGCAAGGAAAGGAAAACCGCCGATACCGCTCAGAGTCCCACAGAGGTTAGGTGCACTTAAGGCCCTGAAGGGTTCCATGTACATCGCTCCTTAAATGCTAGCTAGGGTTTACTCGGAAGCCCGTCTGACTTCGTAAGTAAGGCGAATAAGGTGGGTTGTGGGAATCATACTAAGTCTACTTACTAAATCAAAAAGGGCTTTCCAAGCAGGTCTTAGAGCTTGGGGATACACTGCTCCTGTCCTGGGCTGTCTAGTAAAGACGTACGCGGCATCTCCGGCCCAGGCAGCATCGTCCAATCTAAACGCAGAACCGTAACCCCTCAACCCCAAACTCTGAAACTCCAAAACTCAGCAGCTAATAAGGACTATACTGATCGAAGAATGGAGTAAATGAGGGCGAATGGCCTGCAAGATAGCCGATCAACGAAAAACGTGGTGTCTAAATTCTCCGTTCGAACTTGAAACACGCGAAGTGCAACGCCATGAATTGTGGCGTGCCGGCGCGGCCGATCCGCAGCCATGTCGGTGAATCTCTTCTGGCTGGCACCCCAAACCCTGAACTTGAAAACCTCGGAGTCTACAGGGCCTTGGGTTTGTTCTGCAAACCCTAATCCAAAACCCTAAACCGCAACAGACAGGGGGGGGGGGGGCGGGGGGGCGAGTCCGGGACGGAGAACGGGAGGGAGGGAGCCCTGCGAGCCTAAAAAGCTGCCTTGAATGACCTCATCCATGTTTCTGGGAGGGGTTTCCCAAAATTTGGGGTTTAGGGTTTGGGTTTAGGGTTTAGGGTTTAGGGTTTAGGGTTTAGGTTTAGGGTTTAGGGTTTAGGGTTTAGGGTTTAGGGTTTAGGGTTTAGGGTTTAGGGTTTAGGGTTTAGGGTTTAGGGTTTAGGGTTTAGGGATTTAGGGTTTAGGGTCGGGTCAGGCAGGGGTTTAGGGGTTAGGGTTTAGGGTTTTATAGGGCTTGGGGCATCTTCTGGCACACCACCAGGGCTGGCGCAACGGTTCTCAGTAAAAACTTTCACTTGACTCAATCCAAGGGGCGAGCAATACCTGTCCCAGCGCGTTCCATCTTCGCCACCGGTACTTCCACAATCTGTAAGCCCTCAAACTCTGAACACAAAACCGTAAACTGAAACATGAAACCTTCAACCTCAAACCTTTTGTCTTGTTCAGTCCGCTTCGCTGACTGCATGCCGCACGGATGGTACACGTCGCAGCTTCAATCCTACCCAGAAACCATTCGAGATTTTCAGTACCCTAAACCCTAAACCCTCAACCCTAAACCCGAAACCCTAAACCCTAAACCCTATTACATACTTGGCCTATCGCCTACTGGGAACCTCGGAACACTGCTGGGCTTTGAGGCGTGCAGCTTGGAGACCGTAGGCGTGGGCCGTATTCAAGAGGCTGCCACACATGTAACGGTTTAGGGTTTAGGGTTTAGGGTTTAGGGTTTAGGGTTTAGGGTTTAGGGTTTAGGGTTTAGGGTTTAGGGTTTAGGGTAACAGTAATTTGTCAAGTGCCTATGCCAACCCCTCTGCTGTGAACACCAAACTTTTAGAAAACCTAAAGGCCTTCAATCTCTGGTTTAGGGTTTAGGGTTTAGGGTTTGGGGTTTAGGGTTTAGGGTTTAGGCTTTCGGGTTTACGGTTAGGGTCTAGGGTTTAGGGTTTAGGGTTTAGGGTTTCGGGTCCAGGGTTCAGGGTTCAGGGTTTAGGGTTTAGGGTTCAGGGTTTAGGGTTTGATTAGGGTTTAGGGTTTAGGGTTTAGGGTTTAGGGTTTAAGGTTTAGGGTTTAGGGTTTAGGGTTTGGGGCCATGAATAGACTATAGAGTCCACACTCCCATGACAAAGGCCCACGTCGCCAGACTTCCCCCCCGGAACAACACATGTGAGACGGCCGGGGCCATGTGGAAGTCCTCCTATGAAAGCGCCCACCAAGATCACTACAAGGTTTAGGGTTTAGGGTTTAGGATTTAGGGTTTAGGGTTTAAGGTTTAGGGTTTAGGGTTAGGGGTTATAGGGTTTAGGGTTCAGCATCTCAAGTTCGAGCATTTACTAGCCCAGCAGTGTGTGTAGGCAACGAAATAGAAAGTTTACTAATTTCTTTTCAGACGCACCAAGAGCCCAAACAATCACACAGACCTCAAGACTCAAGTTATTCCATCCAGGAACCCTGAGTCCTCAGTCCTGTGCCCTGCTGGATTCCTGGCTCTGCTGGGCTGCAGAGCCTGCCAACCGCACTGAGCAATGGGGGGTCAAAGGTGTCAGAGAGGCCAAACTTCTAATTCGCGCTGAACAATAAAGGGGTCAAGGGCGTCAGAGAGGCCAGAATGGATCAAATTCCCGAGGGGCCAAGGCCCAAATTCGTGCTGGGGAATGGGGGGGTCAGAGAGTCAGAG
>CAJNDS010002073.1:223216-253216 GCA_905221605.1 Symbiodinium natans | reverse complement strand
ATAGATAGACGGACACACGCACACGGACACAAGCACACACACACACACACACACACTTACACACTTACAAGCGCACAATTAGAATAGGGTGTTGGGGATCATTCTAGTTTAGTGATAAAGAGACCATAAGGGAATACTATAAGCAATTATTCCGACCCAAATAGTAGATTGGCTGATCTTCAGAGCGACAGAAAGAGCGATGCAACGACATGTGTTTAACCCTACACCCTACATAACGAAACACTTTAATGAAGCCTACTGTAAGAAGTCCCAACAAACCCTAGAGAACCTTTCATAAGCCCCCAACCTCTGAGCCCTAAACCCTAAACCCTAAACCCTAAACCCTGAACCCTGAACCCTAAACCCTAAACCCTAAACCCTAAACCCTAAACCCTAAACCCTAAACCCGAACAAGTCCCAAGCCCCTTGGCACCGCAGTCACCTGTGGCCGATTTGCAGCCCCGGGAGCTGGAACGTCTATGACGGCGTAGCCAACCCTAAGGGTCCATGTACCTATATAGTGGGTTTAGGTTTAGGGTTTAGGGTTTAGGGTTTAGGGTTTAGGTAGTATAAACTTGGGCCTTAAAGGGATTCCCATTTAGTAGCTTTAGGGCCCAAGTATTTCCTATGTAGGTACATGGACCCTCAGGAAAAGGACCAGAAACAGCTCTCAGATGCTCGACCACCTAGTGCAAGAATTGGCGTGCTCAGGCTTTGGGACCGGTTTAGGGCTTTTAGGGTTTAGGGTTTAGGGTTTGGGGGTTTAGGGCTTAGGGTTTAGGGTTTATGGTTTAGGGTTTGGGGGTTTAGGGTTTGGGGTTTAGGGTTTAAGGTTTAGGGCTAGTAACCCTATTTACAGGCAGCCAATGCATCCATCGCCACCTGCGACAAAAGTACCCAAATCCCAAACGGCTGGTATGCTTCTGTGTTGTTGTTGTTTTTTTTTTTTTTCATGTTATTGCCGTAGCAAAGACAGATACTACCCCCACTACCAACAGTCGTTGTTTCGCCTGCATGAGGAAGAATTGACAGTAATTAACGTTGACAGGCAAAGTGTTTCTGTTGACTTGATCTACCAATTGCTTAAGAACCCTCCAAAAATATTCTTCTTTATAAGGGGAATATAGGGATTAACATTTTTTCATTCTTGGAGGTTCTTAAGCACATGGTAGTGAGAGCTTTTTGACCAGATTCACTAGACTCCACCGTTTCGCTGAAACCTCGTAAGTCGATCTCTCAACCCCTGTAACCTCAGACGCAGCGAAGCAGCTGCGCTTGAAAGCTCGCTGGCGAAGGATATCACGGGCATTTCTATGCGCTGAGCGGACCTGCGACAAAGTGGCTTACGGGATGTAAGTAGAGAGCTCAATGCTTGGCGGGTCGCATTTTAAATATGAGGTTTATCGCATTCCCGTTCGCATTCCCGGTTGAAAACGGAAGGCGTTGTAGGATTCAGGTTTATGCCCGGTGTCGGATTTCAGAGATCAGTGTGGGTCTGCTACCACTTATAGAAGACAAAACCCCTAGATTCAAGGACAAGTAACCTTCACCGTTTCTTATGTAGATCCTTCTCATGATTGAGGAACCAGGGTTTGGGGGGTTCTTTCATGGTGCCCCCGCCTTATTCGAAGAGTTCGCGGCCGGGAGACACACGTGCCGGCCACAAACTGCGAAGCCAAGATCGGCCCGAGGCGACACTCACGCCCACCTGGCCCACACCTGCGGTTTAGGGTTTAGGGTTTAGGGTTTAGGGTTTAGGGTTTAGGGTTTAGGGTTTAGGGTTTAGGGTTTAGGGTTCAGGCGAGCACTCTATAGACCCCAAAAGAGGGATGTTCCGGATGCTCCCCCCTTATACTAAACACTCCTTAATAGGGATTCTAGTACCCCCTATTTATATCCCTCTCCCCAGGACGGCCAACACCCTCACACTCCCTACCCCAAGCCCCTAAACCCCATAGCCATAAACCGCTAGAGCCTACCAGGGTAGATTAAGTGCATGGTGCCTTGAACCCTAAACCCTAGACCCTGCAAAAACCCTAAGCCCATAGACCCGAAACCCTTCACTTCACCTAACCTGTCTAAGAAGACCCATGAAGTCCACCAAAACCCCTGAACACTAGTTTCCCTGAGTTCTAAATGCCTGAAACTCTAAACCCCCAAACCCTCCGAAGGTTTAGGGTCTAGGGCTTGTGGGGTTCAGGTTTTAGGGTGTAGGCCCGAAACCCCTAAACCCCTAAACCCCTAAACCCCGAAACCCCTAAACCCCTAAACCCCTAAACCCCCAAACCCCGAAACCCCTAAACCCCTAAACCCTAACTGAGACCAGGAGAGGTGCGTCCCAGGCCCGGCATCAGGGATCGTGACGGCTGTGGCGGCGGCGGCTGGCCTTTGTAGCGCAAGGTACACATGGAGGGCGTCTACTTGGAAACTCCTTTGACTTAGTAAGACTACTTAGGATGCGATAGAAAACCCAGTATAATCCCCATAACCCACCTTACTAATCCTACTTGCTAAGTCAAAAGGGCTTCCAAGTAGGTGGCCCAGCAACCTAGCATGAAAAAGGGTGCCCTAAACCCTAAACCCTAAACCCTAGACCCTAAACCCTAAACCCTAAACCCGAAACCGTTGGAACACAATAAGGGTACCCTTTCCTCCTCCTGGATTGCTCTGGGATCTAGCCCTTCCCGGAGGTCGTAAAGCAACCAAGGGCAAGGGCACCCGAGTAAACTGCCAGGTAGCTCTCCGGGCACATCCATATGTCTGACAGCTCCTCCTCCATGTTTAAGGCGTCCACATACCTGCAGGGCATTTTGTGGAACTAGGGTTTAGGGTTTAGGGTATAGGGTTTAGGGTTTAGGGTTCCAAAGGGTACCCTTTTTGGTTTTTAAGGGGATTATAAGGGAGCCCCAACCCGAAAAAAGGAAGTAACGGCCTCCTGCCGGTCCTAGCCCTAAACCCTAAACCCTAAACCCTAAACCCTAAACCCTAAACCCTAAACCCTAAACCCTAAACCCTAAACCCTAAACCCTACTAGTAAACATCGTGTGTGAAAGCCGAGGCCCAGCCTTCGCGCGTAGCGCGATGCCTCGTTCTGGAGCTCCACTGCGGGGCTGATGCACCTAAGGTTCACAAGGATCAGGGTCTTAGGGCTTGTAGGGTCTTTAGGGTTTAGGGTTTGTAGGCTTAAGGTTGACAAGGATCAGGGTTTTAGGGCTTGTAGGGTCTTTAGGGTTTAGGGTTTAGGGTTTGTAGGGCTAAGGTTCACAAGGATCAGGGTTTTAGGGCTTGTAGGGTCTTTAGGGTTTGTTCTGGTTTATGGGGTTTGTAGGCTTAAGGTTCACAAGGATCAGGGTTTTAGGGATTGTAGGATAGTTTGTAGGGTTTATGCGGTTTGTAGGGTTAAGGTTCACAAGGATCAGGGTCTTTAGGGTTTGTAGGGTCTTTAGGGTTTGTAGGGTTAAGGTTCATAAGGATCAGGGTTTCTAGGGTTTGTAAGATCTTTAGGGATTGTAGGGTTTATGGGGTTTGTAGGGTTTCTAGGGTTTGAAGGGTTTATAGGGTTTGTAGGGTTTGTAGGGTTTATAGGGTTTATAGGGGAAGTTTTAGAGGATTTATGGGGTTTATGGGGTTTGTAGGGTTCAGAGGCTGTAAGCGTTTGCAGGGTTTGCACTGTAGGGTCTTGTGGGTTTGGAGGAATTAGAGGGAGGGTGCATGCTTAGGAGTCTTTAGCGATGACGTGTTGAAGGTTGTTTAGAGTTTCGGGCTGCTTGTTTTCGGCCAGCTTATTGTACGGCTGGAACCCTTGTGTAAAAAAAGATCTATACGTTCAGACTTTAGGGTTTATAGGGCTTGGGGACGCATGGGCCTGTACTTCAAACACGCCCCACCTGCTCCATGCCTGACCTCGCGTCAAAGGGCAGCAAAAAACATGGGCATTCATGAACACTGTCACTCTAGGGGGTTTAGGGATAAGTGATGAGGGTTTGAGGGCGTGCGATGGCAAATCTTCTAGAAACCCAGGATGCTGTGTGGATGTTGGTTTAGGGTTTAGGGTTTAGGGTTCAGGGTTCAGGGTTTAGGGTTTAGGGTTTAGGGTGAACCCTCAACCACGAACCCTAGAGCCGGACCCTACACCCTGAACCCTAAACTCGCCCTCAAGATCCCCAAATCTGCTCGAAGGCTAAACCCTCAACCCTAAACCCTAAACCCTAAACCCTAAAGCCTATTTCTCTGACACCTCCTCAGACTCTTGGGTAGCCATGGATTTTCAGTCAAAACTTGCACAGAGGGGGGGGGGGGGGGGTTGGTCTTTGGTTCAGGGCCTAGGTATTACAAGCTTAGGGTTTATTGGGCTTAGGGTTTTTTTGGTTTGGGGTTTAGGTTTCAGGGTGATGTGACAGTGACAGTTTGGTTTGGGGTTTAGGTCTCACCCTAAACTAAGTGAGGGGTCGCTTCCGTCGAGCGACAGACCCCGAACGCTCGGCCGAGGGCCTTACAGCCCGAGCGCCCAAGCGAAAAGAGAAACGGAAAGGTGAGGGTTAAGCCTCACCGTCTGTCCTGGACAGGCCAACGGACATCGGCCTTTTTTACGACAACGTCAGTACTCGGCTAAGGGATGGCCGGCACCCAGACCACCTTTAGCGTAGCTAAAGTACAACCCCAAATC
The DNA here is from genome assembly GCA_905221605.1 of Symbiodinium natans. NCBI lineage: Eukaryota > Dinophyceae > Suessiales > Symbiodiniaceae > Symbiodinium > Symbiodinium natans. The sequence goes on along the minus strand of CAJNDS010002073.1, from coordinate 248,550 downwards.
GTAACCCTTTGCCTCTGGAGGTGGTTCAGGGTTTTGGGTTCAGGGTTTGCCGGGCCCCCCCCGCCGGGGGCCCCCTGGCCCCTGGCAGTCCAGGCAGGCTGGTTGCTCAATTTCGTGATTTTGGGGTCCGATTTTCGGCCGCCCCACCAAGGGCCCCCCGGGCCAAGGGCCCCCCGGGCCAAGGGCCCCCCGGGCCAAGGGCCCCCCGGGCCAAGGGCCTGCCGGGCCAAGGGCCCCCCGGCCAAGGGCCCCCCGGGCCAAGGGGCCCAAGGGCCCCCTGGGCCAAGCAAGGGTTTGCAGGCCAAGGGCCTGCCGGGCCAAGGGCCCCCCGGGCCAAGGGCCCCCCGGGCCAAGGCCCCCCCGGCCCAAGGGCCCCCCGAGGCCAAGGGCCCCCGGAAGGGCAAGCCCCGGCCAAGGCCACCAAGGGCCCCCTGGCCCAAGGTCCCCCGAGCCAAGGGGCAGGCCAAGGTGCCAGGGCCAAGGCCCTCCCGGGCCCGTAACCGCAGTGAAAAATGCGATTTCTTGGTAGTGAAATCGATGCTTAATTGAGGCCCTTAAAGAAGGGGAATCCAAGAGCAGACACAGAGGGTTTCCCTGACCTTCAAATAAATAAGGGCCTCTACGGGCCCTGACACGCCGAAGGCCCGAAAAGGGCCGAGGCTACCCCCAACCCCAGCTTAAACCCTAACAGCGCAACTTTAAAAACATCAAAGCAAGCGTCAGAGCACAAGAAAGTACGGGCCCTAACGTGCCGAAGGCCCGAAAAGGGCCGAGGCTACCCCGAACCCCAGCTTAAACCCTAACACCGCAAAACCCTGCCAAGGCCTTCAAGCAAATAAGGGCCTCTACGGGCCCTAACTTGCCGAAGGCCCGAAAAGGGCCGAGGCTACCCCGAACCCGAGCTTAAACCCTAGCGATTGAAATACTCATTGGCGAAAAACTCATTAATAAGTTCCCTGACCTTTAAATGAATAAAGCCTCTACGGCCCCTGACACGCCGAAGGTCCGAACAAGGCCCCGAGAGACCCCAAGAGCCACCAAAATGCTTCAAAAGGCTTCACAAGGCCCCCTAAAAGAAGGGGGACCCCAGGATGCCCGTACCCGCAATGAAAAATGCGATTTCTTGGTAGTGAAATCGATGCTTAATTGAGGCCCTTAAAGAAGGGGAATCCAAGAGCAGACACAAAGGGTTTCCCTGACCTTCAAATAAATAAGGGCCTCTACGGGCCCTGACACGCCGAAGGCCCGAAAAGGGCCGAGGCTACCCCCAACCCCAGCTTAAACCCTAACAGCGCAACTTTAAAAACATCAAAGCAAGCATCAGAGCACAAGAAAGTAAATTCCATAAACCCTAAACCCTAATAGAGTATAGTTTGGGTGGCCGGGGTGGGTTGACGGGCAACGCGAGCGCGCGGCCCGGGGTGTTTCACACCCGAGCGCGCGCCCTCCCCTGACACACCCTAAACCCTAAACCCTGAACCCTGAACCCTAAACCCTAAACCCTAAGGGGTGATGTGACAACCTGCCCAAGCGCTTGCAGACCGTCTCGGCATCAAGTTTTGCCAGCTTGGAGAATGTCACCGAGATCAGGTCTCCGACCTCAATGTCGAGTCTGTGTGTGTGTGTGTGTGTGTGTGTGTGTGTGTGTCTGTGTGTGTCTGTGTGTGTTGTGTGTGTGTGTGTCTGTGTGTGTGGTGTGTGTGTGTCTGTGTGTGTGTGTGTGTCTGTGTGTGTGTGTGTGTGTGTGTGTTTGTGTGTGTGTGTCTGTGTGGTGTTCTGTGTGTGTCTGTGTGTGTGTGTGTGTGTCTGTCTGTCTGTCTCTGTGTGTGTGTGTGTGTGTGTGTGTGTGTGTGTGTGTGTGTGTGTGTGTGTGTGTGTGTGTGTGTGTGTGTGTGTGTGTGTGTGTGTGTGTGTGTGTGCTGTGTCTGTGTGTGCTGTGTGTGTGTGTCTGTGTGTGCTGTGTGTGTGTGTGTGTGTGTGTGCTGTGTGTGTGTCTGTGGTGTGTCTGTGTGTGTGTGTGTGTGTGTGTGTGTATGTGTGTGTGTCGTGTGTGTTGTGTTGTGTGTGTGTGGTGTCTGTGTGTTGTCTGTGTGTGTGTGTGTGTGTGTGTGTGGTGTGTCTGTGTGTGTCGTGTGTGTGTGTGTGGTGGTGGTGTCTCTGGTGTGTGGTGTGTGTGGTGTGTTTTTGTTGTGTTGTTTTTTTTTTTTTTGTTTGTGAGTGTGTCCCACACCCGAAGCCCCAGACCCTAAACCCTTAAACCCTTAAACCCTTAACCCTGAAACCCTTAACCCCTAACCCTCAACAACAAAAAGGCCTAAGGCTCTAAGGTTGCTTCTGGACTGGAACTTCACCCCGCTCCCTTGGCTGTTAGGCTCCATCCAGGGCTTGGTCCTCCACTACCTGGTGCCTCCGTCTTGGGTTTAGGGTTTAGGGTTTAGGGTTTAGGGTTTAGGGTTTAGGGTTCAGGGTTTAGTTCCTCCAAGTAGCCCTGTAAGTTTAGGGCTGAGGCTTTTTGAGAAGGGGACCACGAGGCCCCCCAGAAGACGACAAAGGGTAGTTCACATGGTCCCTTAAAATGGGCCCTTCAATGGGGACTCCTTATATATATATATATATATGCCCTATAGAGGTCAAGGAGCCATACTTCAGAACCCTTTGAAGAAGGTAAGGGACCATCTTAAGGGACTGCGTAACCACCCTTAGAGTGACAATGAGTAACCACCTAAACCCTAAACCCTAAAACCTAAACCCTAAACCCTAAACCCTTCTAAGGCACTCTCGATTGCAGTGGGGTGCAAGGGGCTCTAAGACAGTTCTACCGCTGCGGGAGGTCGGAGGGTCTAGTAAGATACGGTAGTACTGCAATAAGCCCTAAACCCTAAACCCAAAAATCTGAAACCCTAAACCCTAAACCCTAAACCCTAAACTCTAAACCCTAAACCCTAAACCCTAAGCCGCAAAAGCAGTCAAGCTAAGGGCTGCAGTCCCAGCAGCGTGGTGCCAGTATGTCCAGAAGCACATCTCAGAGATTAGAACACCAGCAGCAATGGCTTCCGTGCAGCTCTCCTCGACTCATGTTTAGGGTTTAGGGTTTAGGGTTTAGGGTTTAGGGTTTAGGGTTTAGGGATTCGGGTTTAGGGCCATGTAACATGCAAGGGTGGGGTGGGGGGGGGGTCACAAAGGGGGTTGGGGGGGGGGGGGGGGGTCACGCTGGCTTAAAAAAACAACATTGAAGTAGCAGCTGTGTGGCTCTACACCACAGCGACTGGGACTCAGCATTGTGCGCGTTCTGCTTTTATTTGTTTCTTCGGCCTTATTTCATTAAACCAGAAATAGTGCCTCATTCCTGCCATACTTGTACCTTATTCCGAAATAAAGCAGAAACAAGGCCGAGATAACATAGACATCATCCGGCACGGCCTCTTGAGTACCTTTTATTTAGGCTTCGATGGCCCTCCCACACCCCCCACCCCCCCACACACATGGCCCGGCTCCCATGACTATTGGGGTTTAGGGTTTAGGGTTTAGGGTTTAGGGTTTAGGGTTGGCTTGCATCTGCGCAGCACAGCCAGATCGAGCTAGACTTCCTCAAACAAAACATGGGACCTAGTCCATGGTTGGGATCGTACTACAAAGAAAAAATCTATTCCTTTTGGGGATTAAGTACTCTTAAAAATGAAAAAAGGTTACCCAGCTATGACAAAGGGACCATGCACAAGGCTCCGGAGAATCGGGGGATTGCTGGGCTTGCTCTGGCTGTAAAACTTTAGGTATTTTAGTGCTCAAACCCTCAACACCCCGTAAACCGCTCCAAGCGTCTCCCTGCGTATACTTCAAAGACCCGTCGATGGTCACGAAGCAGGCGTCTGCCATGCCTCCACTGCAGAACACCTTGGCAGTGGCTGCGCGATTGCACCATGCTACAGGGGCCTATTCACGATAGGTTCGGGCAGTCATGTCATTTGGATATCGAGGCTTGCTAGCCCAAAAGCCAGACTATAAGAAGGGAATCCTTTCTTGGGTTGGATACTTGAGAAGTAACCCTAAGGGTCCATGTACCTAAATAAGGAATACTTGGGCCTTAAAGCACTTCCTATATAAGGACTTTAGGGCCCAAGTGCATAATAGTGAGGTACATGGACCCTTAGGGTAAGGGAACCTTGAAGAAATAAACGGGCAGAAGAGTACCTACCAAGAAGGAGGGCCCCCCCTTGGGCTCCTGAATTCGATAGACTGCGTCCTGAATCCTTCAATCGTTGCCCAACCGAAACCTTGGGGTTTGGGGTTTAGGGTTGAATTAGCATCAACTTGACACGCCAAGACTCCAGACCCTCATAAGCACAACTCAAGCTCGCAATTTATGTTTTTTTGAACATGTTCCTAAAACAGATCCCCGCTGCCAGCCCCCCGAACCCCACTAGCACAGACGCTGCAGCCGGACCGGGAACTTCAACGCCGCAGACGGAAAGGTTTCGACCCTAAACCCTAAGCCCTTGACCCTAAACCCTAAACCCTAAACGCTAAACCCTAAGCCCTTGACTATAAGGCTCTGAGGACTTCTATTGTCAGGTTTTTGGGACCAGGGGCCTCGTTGTAAAAGGTTTTTTGGGGCTTCTTTGAGCCGAAGGGTTCGGGTTTTTACGGGCCGTTGCGTCTGCACTCAGTGGAGTGAGGCCACAAGGCATATGAAGGAGGGGTATATATTTCCTGTACCCCCAAAAGGACACCCTGTATATACACTCACCAATATAAAAGGGAACGTTTTATATATATATATATATGTATATATATATATATATATTCACCAACAACAGTAATACAAGCCCTGCTTCGTGTGGGAGGGGGATGAAGGAGGCTTCGGGACCACTTTGGCTGCCGGCTGAGGCACAATCTCTGCCTCTGCTGCATCCACAAGAAACACCGCCTGCACGAACACTCGCTGATAGGGTGAGAACGGACCAAGAGGCCATTAACAGAAGCAACAACTTGGGTGCGGGGATTCGGTGGGTAAAGCTCTAGGCGACGTCGCTCGACCCAAGAGTAACCTAGGTGCCCTTGTTGGTGTAGAGGGTCTTACAAGGGATCCGAAGCCAAAGCAACACGGGAATAAGGGCCTACTCTGGGTCCTAACCCAAAACCCTAAACCCTAAACCCTAGACCCAAAACCCTAAACCCTAAACCCTAAACCCTTAAAAAAGGATAGTGCAATGGTCCTGGGTTAGGGACTTAGCGCCTGCCTTTCTGGCAATCTCCTGCAGCACCCTTCCAGCATGGAGTCCTCCAGTCGGAAACGCGGTTTAGGGTTTAGGGTTAGGGGTTTGGGTTTAGGGTTTCGGGTTTCAGGCTTAAGGAAAGCGAAATCAAGCATCGACGAAACCGTACAGCTAGACCCACTTTGAACCTAAACAACAACACCTTGCGAGTAGGGGGTGGAGTTCACCAAGCAAAAAGGATAACCGTTGGGGTTTAAGGGGAACCACAAAAAACAAAACCCAAACAAGTTGAAGGTTGCATAGCCTCGACCTAGACCTCTAAAGCATCGTAGTTCCTCTCTAGGTGGTGGGGAGAGGGGGCGCGTGTGTTCTTATGGTTCGGAAAACTCTTTCTAGATACGAACAGAATGAGGTGACTAGATGCCACAAAAATGAGGAACCTTAGCTTTGGAGTAGACCCTGAAACAAATTATATACTTTTTAGGATCTTTTTAGGTATAAGTGACGATAATAGGAAACCAGAACCAAAACAAGTATTAAAGTATAGTACTCCGAGACCCAGGAACTACTAGGGAAGATGCCGGATTGCATTCTGCAGCGCCTGCTGCGGACGAGTGGAGATGCTCCAGGAAGGGTACGCTGAAGATGTAGGCCTTCCGGGAGATACAGGAGCAGGGGGAGGGGGGGGGGGGGGGTTTAGGGTTTAGGGTTTAGGGCTTAGGGCTTAGGGTTTAGGGTGTAGGGTTTCGGTTTCGGGTTGCGGGTTTCGGGTTTAGGGGGGAGTGGTCCCTGGGGGGTTTGAGACCACAATGTTGAACTCTTTCTTAACAGCAAGCCCATCATACCCTACAGCCCAACGACCCTGTGAACCGCCTACCGTGGGCCCCTCCAGCAACTTTTACGATCTTAGTGGATCCTAGGGGCGGTTTAGGGTTCAGGGTGTTTTTGGGTTTAGGGTTTAAGGTTTAGGGCTCAGGGCGACCAATCAAAAAACGACACTTTGGGGTTCTACAATACACAAGAAGGCTCTAGGGCGACAGGTGCACTGCAATGGTCCTGAGACTAGCATGAGTTTAAGTCCAACTCATAGCGTTTAGGGTTTAGGGGGGTTGAGGGTTGAGGGTGTAGGGTTTAGGGAATTCCCCAAAAAAAGGTTAGCGGTTAAAGGTTGCATACTCAGCCTCTCATAGATACCCGGAATACCCGACACACGGTACCCTCTGGCGCTGAGGTACTCAAATGCAGGTTCCCTCCTAAACCCTTGTAAGCCTTAAACGTCGTAATCCTAGTATCTCTAGTCAATAACTAACAGCCGCTGAAGAAATTAAGGCAACACATGCTAAACCTGAAAATTCTGATCGCTTTTGGGTCCCTAAACCCTAAACCCTAAACCCTAAACCCTAAACCCTAAACCCTAAACCCTAAACCCTAAACCCTAAACCCTAAACCCTAAACCCTAATCTGCTTGGAGATTCAGGGGGTTCAGGGTCCAGGGTGCCCAGAGGTTATGAGGGGCGTAGGGCCGCTCCTAGAGCAAAAGAGCCTAAACTCCAAAACCTACGCCCCGGACCCCTATGCAGGGTTTAGGGTTTAGGGTTTATGGTTTAGGGTTTAGGGTTTAGGGTTTAGGGCCCGAGGCCCTGCACCCTCGGAACCAAATAGCTCGACCCGCCTTGTACCGAGCAAAGTCCAGTTCGGCCTGCAGCGGCTTCGACAAGAGGTCGAGGATGGTTGGATAGTCCTCAGGGAGTTGGAAGTTGTGGGTTTAGGGTTTAGGGTTCAGAGTTTAGGGTTTAGAGTTTAGGGTTTAGGGTTTAAGGGGGTTTTAGGGTCGAGGATGGTTGGATAGTCCTCTCACTCCAAGCAGCATGGGTTTAGGGGTTAAGGTGTTTAGGGGGGTTAAGGGTTTAAGGGTTGAAGGGTTTAAGGGTTAAGAGTTTCAGGGTTTAAGGGTTTAAGGGTTTAGGGCTTAGAGTTTCGGGTTTTTTAAGGTTTCGGGATGCGGGGGGGAGGGCGCAAGTTAACCTGTGAAACTTAGACCTGTCATGTTTCTTGATACACTGCCTACAACATTCTGTAGTTGGGACCTATGATTGGTAATGTTGTACCCTCTTTAGTCTGCCCCACCCCCCCCCCCCCCCCTGAACAGTCGAGGCTGGGTTTGCTCCTGTTTAAACGCTCCCGCGGGTTTGTATGATTTCGATAGGGAGGAGTTTAGAAAGGGGCAGCGATGCCGGCAATTGATTTTAAAGGCGCGAGGCGTGGAATTTTCTTACGGTGCCCGGTCGACTTGACTTCAAAGAGGGACCTGGTCTGCACCACCAAACAGTCAGGGTGTCCTGAATAACCCAACCAAATTGACTTTATAGAGGGGGCCCCTACTAAACAGGGTGCAACACTAGGGAAGTAGGCGCCACCGAGGAGGTCTAAGAAAGCATTCGGGGCCAAATATCGTAAACTCTAAAGCGTGAGCCCTACCCTAAACCCTGAATAGGAGTCCTACTTGGAGGTTCATGGCACTTACTAAGCCAATAATCACAAGTGTACTTCATAACCCAATTGTGTCCAGATTAGGGCACGTAAGCGGCTTGTAACTGGGTTTTAAGTGGTCATAATTGGGATAGAAGTACCATGAAAAACAAGCTTGAAAGCTAGGGAACTCTTCTAGGTGGCCATTAGAAGGGTTAGCATTCTAAGTGCTACCACCCTAAAGCGTGACTCTAAGAGCCACTGTACAGGGCTTAGGGCTTGTAGGGTTCAGAGTCTGGGTCCAAGCGGTGCGGGCGAATCCTGATTTGCCTTGAGCGCCAGGGGGGAAAGCCCTAAACCCTAAACCCTAAACCCTAAACGCTAAACCCTAAACCCTAAACCTTACACGTCAATCTCAAACCTGCAGCTCGGAACCAATGTCCTGGGCGGTCAGCGCTTTCTCATGGTAGGCGTAGCGGAGGAACCGCATGATCCGCTCATCTGAGAGAATCAGAGGACTGGGAAAATGCTGCAAAGCTGTCGGTTTCCGCGTTTGAGGGTTTAGGGTTTAGGGTTCATGGTGCAAGGAGACCCAGATATGAACCCTAAACCTTAAACCTTAAACCCTAAACCCTATATAAACCCTGAACCTCTTGAACACATGTTTGAACACTGCCGATTAGAGTGCTGCACTTCCTTGTTGCCCCAAGTGCTTCTCTTTTGGTTGGGGGGGGGGGGGGGGGAGGGTAGCTTGACTTTTGAGGGTTCAGAGGACCTGTTTAGGTCATCCTTGGAGTTTAGGGTTTAGGGTTTAGGGTTTCGGGTTTAGGGTTTATGGCTAGAATCTTTCATCCGGGCTTATCCTTCGATGCTGTTTGAGTAGTTCTGGCGGGCTTCCTGGGTGGCTTGACGCATTTAGATTGTGAAAAACCTCCCCTCTAAAGGCCAAACCCTAAACCCTAAACCCTAAACCCTAAACCCTAAACCCTAAAACCCTAAACCCTAAACCCTAAAATCCTAAACCCTAAACCCTAAACCCTAACCCCCCTAACCTCCCCACCACCCCCCCTCCCGCAGCACAGACTTCTGCCAGGTGGCTCAAGCCCTTCGGGATGCGACTCTGGCGTAGAAAGCGCTTGAGCATGCCAAACTGTCTCTTCTCCTCTGTCCTGCGGTTTCGGGTTTAGGGTTTAGGGTTTAGGGTTTAGGGTTTAGGGTTTAGGGTTTAGGGTTCGGGGTTCAGGGTTCAGGGTTTGTAAGGCTTAGGGTTTCGGGTGGAAGTCAGCACAGGAGATTTTTGATTGCCTCCTGGGGGCTTGGGGTGTTTAGGGTTTGGGGTTGGGATGTTTCCCCGTGTGCTAACAGCTCCTTATCAGGAACCGTACTCAATTCCCTTTGTAGTTTCCGACTTCATCGAATTGTTTGATGAGGCTATGGGTCAGGCTTTGGCCATCGGCGCGCCAAGAAATCATTCACATGCCCTCTGTTGCTGATTCATGTTCCCTAAACCCTAACCCTAATAACCCTAAACCCTAAACCCTAAACCCTAAAGCCTAAAGCCTAAAGCCTAAAGCCTAAACCCTAAAACCCTAAGCCTCTGAACCCTATGTTTGCCTTGCGTCGAAGCCGTGGGGCTTGCATTCCCTGGAATGCGCCCAAATGGGGGTTTAGGGTTTAGGAGTTTAGGGTTTAGGGTTTAGGGTTTAGGGTTTAGGGTTTAGGGTTTAGGGTTTAGGGTTTAGGGTTTAGGGTTTAGGGTTTAGGGGAAGTTCTGGCTCCTCTTGCTTACCCTATAGGCCCGAAGCTACGAGGGATTTTGCTAGAAAGAGGCCGCCAAAACAGGTCCATAATTCGTCCATAGTTGGTTTAGAGTTTAGGGTTTAGGGTTTAGGGTTTAGGGTTTAACGAAACGTCAGGAGTCAGAACTCGTCTACCTGACAATGTCCTGTTGCGCGCGGTTAGGGCTTAGGCCAGACATGTGTGAGAGAGTACCCTAAACTCGGAAGCCTGTGCCGTAAGCCGTGAACCCTAAACCCTAAACCCTAAACCCTCAACCCTCAACCCTAAAAAAACCAATAAATCCTGAACCCTGAACCCTGAGCCCTGAACCCTGAGCAGCCCTCCAGTCCTGCGACTGTGTAGGGCGGTGACCAAGGAGGTCATAGAACTGAGCCTGGTGGAACTGACCGCGTGGCCCATGTGGTAGCTGTACAGGGTGTAGCGTTTAGGGTTTAGGGTTTAGGGTTTAGGGTTTAGGGTTTATGGCAAGGGTCAGCCAGTATACTCCCTACATGTTGCCACTAAACCCCTTCACCTTGGGATGTTCCCCCTTATACTGACAGTCCTTCATAGCGATTGTAATAGGGGGTTCTACAATCCTTATATTGAGGGCTGTGAGTATAAGGGGGAACATCCCAAGCTTCACCCTTGAAGATTTCAGGTTTCGGGTGCAGGGTACATGTCAACCCGAAGCCCCAAGCCGTCAGATATACACCTAACCTGCTGTCATAGGGCCATAGGGCAATCTTGACGCCCATGTCAGGGGTTTAGGGTTTAGGGTTTAGGGTTTAGGGTTTAGGGTTTAGGGTTTAGGGTTTAGGGTTTAGGGTTTAGGGTTTAGGGTTTAGGGTTTAGGGTGTGGGGTTTTGGGGTTTAGGGTTTAGGGTTTGGGGTTTGGGGCTGGGGGTCAGTCCTCGAAACTGAGGTGTCGATTGGGGTACAGGCATTTACAGTAGGAGACCATCCCTTGGAGGGTTGTCCCTAAACCCTAAACCCTAAACCCTAAACCCCTAAACCCTAAACCCTAAACCAACCCTTTTTGCAACCTTCTTCTGGGGCCCTGGACCCTACCTAAACTGACCTAAACCACTTAAACCCCATATCACATAGCCCCCCCCCCCTCCCCCTCTCGCGCAAAAGATAAGCACAGCGGCACAGCGGTGGGATTACTGTGGGGCTTGCTCTTGCAGGTTGCTATCATTCTGTTGTGATCATTGTGTTCTTTCGAGTACCAAGCCTATGTATGAAAGGCATGATGATTCTTGTGGTGTCAAGCATGGGGGATGGAGGGGTAGAGAAACCCTAAACCCTAAACCATAAAACCCGAAACCCTAAACCTCAAACCCGAAACCCTGAAGCCTAAACCCCAAACCCTGAACCCTGAAGGGTCGGTTGACAACCGGGCATGCTAGCAGTGTGGGCTGAAGATTTGGGGCCTGGTGCTGGGCTCAGCCTCTGGGGCTGTAAGAGGGTATAGGGTTGCCCCAACCCTATGAAGGTTTAGGGTATAGGGTTCAGGGTTTAGGGTTTAGGGTTTAGGGTTTAAGGCTTGGGGTTTAGGGTTTAGGGTTTAGGGTTTAGGCTTCAGGGTTTAGAATTTTAATTAGGGCTTAGGGTTTCGGATTTCGGGTTTAGGGTTTTCGGAGTCAGGGTGTAGGGTTTATGGCTTCGAGCGTGTGATCATGCTCGGGGTTTGGGGGATGTTCGCGGCTTTTCAGCGGAAAGGGGCAAGGACGAAGATCCAAAATGAAGGGGTTGTTTCTGGAGCTAAAAACAATAGGTTGCGCAAGGCCTTTATGATGCTTCGTAGCCTTCGCGGGCATTTCCCAAAGTTGAGCTTGATCCGGCAGCTGTACCCCAAGCCCAAATCAATAACCTTACTGAGTGGCCATTGCCAACTATCCCGCTTCATGTCCTCACTACCCTAGTACCTTTAGCTTAACCCTGCAATTACAGTAAGAAGTCGCATACACCCTCTGAAAAAAAATCAAGGCATGCATAGCATGACACATATATATATATATAGATGTTATGTATGCCTCTGAGTAGACTCCCCCAAAAAGATGCCCCACCCAACACCTCCTGAAGCCCCCCAAGCATGACAAGGTTTTTTTCAGGCCGAGCCGGGAGGCACGGTGGCGAAGATGATGATGGACACAAAAGCGACGGCGACGGAGTAATACCCCTCGGCTTCCTCGTTGTAGAGGGTTTTAGGACTTGGGGTTGGAAGTTGTGGGTTTAGGGTTTATGGGTTAGGGTTAAGGGTTTAGGATTCCGGGATTTCAGGGGTTTAGTGGTCTGGTGTGTTGGTGGCTTAGGGTTGCAGCCAGAGCTGTTGAAGCGTAAACTGACCGAGGAGGAGCCTGCGCCTGGGATCGCAACACCCTAAGGGTCCATAGCCAAAAATTGGGCCCTAGATCTACTATATGGGAACCCCTTGAAGGCCCAAGTATATACTTTTGCGGTGCTTTTTGCGGGGGGGGGGGGGGGGGGGGTGGAAACCTGTAAACGCTTTAGGTTTTGCGCTTTAGGGGTATACGTTGGGATGTTCCCCCTTATACTTACAGTCTTTAATCAGGATTACAATAAGGGGGCATGATAATCCCTATCAAGGACTGTTAGTATCAGGGGGAAGTGGCAAGGTTATAGGGTTCTGAAGGGAGGTTCCCTAGGTACCTACCCCCCCTGAACCCCCCTCCCTTAGGAACCCTATAACAAGGGGCGTGGAGCAGCGCGCTGTGCTCCTGATGTTGCTCGTCATCTTGTGGCATGCTGCAGATAAAACCCTAAACCTGAAGGGATGTTCCCCCTTATACTCAGAGTCCTTCATAGGGATTTTCGTACCCCCTATTAAGGACTGTTAGTATAAGGGGGAACATGCCAAACCTAAACCATAAACCCGTAGAAAGAGAATTCGTCATAACCACAATGACGGAACCGGCTCACAAACCCGATGGGGCCTGCTTGGAGGTTCATGGTACTTATTAACCCAATAATAGCCGTACCTACATCCCAAGCATAACCATATTATGGCACTTCAGGTGCTGATAAGTGGGTTAGAAGTACAGTTGTAATTGGTTCAAGTAAGGGTACTTGCAAGGATCCGCAGGTTGGGCCTTTGAACGAGGACCCACATGGAAACCGGTTTCGCCGAACACTGCTACGTGGGCAAGGGACACCCCTAATCCCCAAACCCTAAACCCCAAACCCTGAACCCCAAACCCTAAACCCCAAACCCCAAACCCTAAACCCCAAACTCTAAACCCCAAACCCTAACCCCTAAACCAAGTTTCGGTGATGGCTTCAATCTCGGTGGATCCGATTCCCAGCTGCGAGAGCGCCCAACGCAGGCTGTAAGTATACCTGAGGCAGAATGTGGTCTGGGTTGGCCTTTCAACTCGGTTTAGGGTTTAGGGTTTAGGGTTTAGGGTTTAGGGTTTAGGGTTCAGGGTTTAGGGTTTAGGGTTGAGATCCTTCAACCCCGTTGAAACTATGATATCGTTTTATGGGTTCAATTCTAAACCCAACTCAGGAAAATAGTTAAACACCCCAAAGGCCAACCGAGTCGTAAGTTTAAGGTCTGAACCGAAAACCCAACCCTGAAGAATCAAAAGCCGAAACGCCTCAAAGCCGTCCGAAATTTGGGTGCAGAGTGGTTAGGCTCAAAGGGAGCACGTTTTGGGGTTTGGAAGTTGAAGTCTTCTAGACTCAGGAGTAGCTTAGGAAATAAGGCGACCTAAAGCCTAAAAAAAGGAGAATGAGGGCCTACTCTGGGTCCTAGGCTTAGGGTTTAGGGATAACTTGCAGAGCAAAAAAACAAGGGCCACTGGGCCACGGAGGGCCAGACAGCAAATCTGGGACTGGCGAGTGCCCCGCACGCGGTTTGGGTTTGGGGTTGCCAACAACCCTAAACCCCAGCGATGTGGAGATGGGTCAACCCAGGCCCGGCGGCTGAATAGGCCTAAGGGTTCGAAAAGGCTCAAGGGTGTAGTGGTTCAGGGGCTTAGGGTTAGGGTTCATGTTTGAGATGGCTTCAGGGTTTAGAGAGGTTCAGGGTTCAGAGGGCTTCAGGTCTTAGAGGGCTTCGCAGTTTTCGGGGGAACAAAATGCCCATTGTAGAAACTTAGCTGACGTAGCTCTCGGAACGCTGATGCCTATAGATTGCATAAACAAAAAAAATCCCCAAAGCAGCCAGCAGCACTGATTCACGAAGGAGCCATCCGCGACGATGGACTTTGTGAGCCACGTGCCCGTGGGGGAGTCCATCCGACCAAGGCCAAACCAACAGCAAGCAATCACGTGCTCCAGGAGCATCATGACGATCATCACTACCTCTGGGCTCTTGCGGTGTTGGGGCAGCTTGGGTTTTATACCCTAAAGCCTTTAAATCCTAAACCCTGGACCCTAAGCCCCAAACCTGAAGCCTGAACCCTAAGCCCCCAAAGCCCAACACCCCCCCCAAAAGCCAGAATCAAGCCGTTGAGCGCATGATTCCAGGACTGCCCTGATAAGAATATAGGGCTTAGATTTAGGGGTGTAGAGTTTGGGGTTTTTGGGTGTTATCAGGCTTCGGGTAATAAGGAACAGAAGCATGATTAGGGTTTTCCTGCACCTCGCTAGGCCGCCCCCGAAAGAGAGCCCCAAGACTCGAAAAGTCCCGCATGGGAATGAGGGACCCTTAATATAAAACCCCCACATAGTAGGGATAGGAGGTCCTTGAACAAGAGAAATAACCTGGGCTTGGGTGAGTAGTTGTAAGTATGGGTAACCCTAATACCATGAGCCTCCAAGTAGTCTCACAAGGTTTAGGGTTTGGGGTTTAGGGTTTAGGGTTTAGGGTTTAGAGTTTAGGGTTTAGAGTTTCGGGTTAACCCTGCCTTCCACCCCCTCCCCAAACAAACATGTTCCGAACAACTGCAGGTCGTCAAGTCTGGCAAGGACCCAGGCCATCCCCTAAAAACCGTATACTTGGAGGTTCGTGGTACTCGTAAAACCCACCTACAAGCCCCTTAGGTGCCCTCATAGGGTTATAATTTGGTTTTATGACAGTTACCCTAAACCCTAAACCCTAAACCCTAAACCCTAAACCCTAAACCCTAAATGGGTTCAATGAGCACCATGAACCTTCAAGTACACAAAGGAGTCCCGGACGCGAGCAGGGAGAACTCCAAGGAAGCTGCCGGCGAATCGAACTGATCCTACAGGGGTGCAGGGCTGGAGAAATCGTCGTCTAAAATCATAGGGTTTAGGGTTTAGGGTTTAGGGTACCATGCTATATGATGTGCTAAGTATGTTTACATGTTGTATAGGATTTACTGTGGTTTTCTTACTGGTTCTTATAACCTTGGCAAGGAATCACGGAATTAGGTACCCTATCTCCCCCTCTTTATACCCTCCACGGGTTTATACAGGGTGCCTAATTGCCTACCTTCCCGTCCTCCCTCGCCTAAACCCAAACAGTGCCCTACAAACTCCCACACCCCCTCCCAAACCCCCAAACTCCCAAACCCCCAAACCCCCAAACTCCCAAACCCCTACACAGCAACAGCAGCTGGGCTTTGAGCAGCCTAGCAAATTGGGGGGGGGGGGGGGTTTGGGGCACAGAGGGTTTAGGGTCTAGGGGGTCCGCTAAGGGTTCAAGGTGTTTTCTTTTGTTTGTGCAGGAACAAAGGGGGGCGGGGGGGGCGTGGCGGTAGGGTTTAGGGTGTAGGGCTGACGCTGTAGAAAGCCCCATTTTCCCGAGCTAAGCCGGGAGCTTCTAGGTGTGGGGTTTGGGGTCGAGGGTTCAGACTGCACGGGGTAACTCAGTGCTCGGGGGAGTCTGGGCTGAGTGTTGGGGAGTGTGCGTTTGGGGCGTGTGTGTGTGTGTGCGTGTGTGTGTGTGTGTGCCCTAAACCCTAGACCCTAGACCCTATACCCTAAACCCTAAACCCTAAACCCTAAACCCTAAACCCTAAACGGTGGAAGTGTCGAGCTCCACACGTGGAGCGGCAGAGGCTCCTGGAAGAATACCGAGATCTGGCTGAACTTATCCCAGCGAAGAAGGCGTATGAAGCGCAGGAACCGCAGAAATCGGACGGCCACAAACTCAGCTGTGGGCTGAGGGTTTGGGGTTTGAGGGGTTAGCAGGGTTTAGGCTTTGCTATGGGTCTTGCCATGCTCGTGTTCGGCATTTCAGGACATTGATACTTACAAGCCTATATAGAAGCGCCTGAACAGTACACAAGGCTGAAATCATACAGCGCTGAACCCTACATCGCGAACCCTATTCACTCTCTACCATGGTCTTGCTTTTGGCTTGAAGGGTGGGTTGTCTCCCAAAGCATGTGGGACAGACTGCGCGCCGCCAAGTTTTAGAGTATGGCAAGACCTCTACGTACACCTGCAGGAAATGGGTTGAGGGTCTAGGGCTGAGGATTCAGGGGTGGTCTTGGGCTTTAGTCAGGAGTTCGTATCCCTGACAAGACCATGGGGGGGGGGGGAGGATGGGGGGGGGAAGAATTCTGGGACCTTGATGGCACCCTGAACCTTCCATCCCAAAGAGGTTTAGGGTTTAGGGTTTAGGGTTTCGGGTTTCGGGTGTGCGGTTTAGGGTACCCTAAACCCTAAACCCTAAACCCTAAACCCCGAAGCCCTCTGCGTGGAAGCTCCAGCCTAGATGCAGCT
This sequence comes from Symbiodinium natans, assembly GCA_905221605.1. Lineage (NCBI taxonomy): Eukaryota > Dinophyceae > Suessiales > Symbiodiniaceae > Symbiodinium > Symbiodinium natans. The sequence goes on along the minus strand of CAJNDS010002073.1, from coordinate 232,423 downwards.
TCACCGAGGTCTGCTCCCAATTCGACACTGATGTCCAAGGCAGTCAGGAAAAGGTCAATCCTGGGTCGTCAGGGTTTGTAGGGTTAAACAAGGGGTTTATTAAGGTTTATAGGGTTTAGGGTTCAGGAAAAGGTCAATCCTGGGTCAAGGTTTGTAGGGCTTGTAAGGGTTTGTATAGGGTTTGTATAGGGTTTATCTAGGGTTTGTAGGGTTGGGTCGTCAGGGTTTATAGGGTTTATAAGGTCTATAGGGGTTTCTAAGGGTTTAGGGTTTAGGGTTTCGGGTAGGTTTATTAGGTTTTTATGAGGGTTTATAGGGATTCAAAAGGGTTTATAGGGCTTGTAGGTTTTGTAGGGTTTTAGGGTTATGGAGTTTTGTAGAATTTGTAGGGTCCAAGGGTGCTTACCCTAAGAACCTACAACCTTTTGACGGCACTTCGAATCAGGCGCGTGGGCCAAGAGTACGTACCCTTAAATCTGAAGGCAGTTACATGGTCCCGAAAAAATGTGCCGTTAAAAGGGGATCCCTTCTTTAGACGAATATACCCTATACAAATTAAGCGCCCATACATCAGGGTTCAAAGGAGGTTAGGGACCATTTTAAGGCGGGCCCAAGCAACTACCCTACTTGGAGGTTCAGGGTACTTATCGACCCAATGGTACCTGTACTTATGACCCTGTTGATTATTAGGGCACTGTGGGTTATAAGTACAGTTCTCATTGGCTAAGAAGTACCATGAACCTCCAAGCAAGATTCAACCCGGGTGCGAAGACCCTAAACATTAGGGTTTGTAGGGGCTTCAGATGTCGGCGGCACCTAGGGATTTTGGTAGTAAGTACTTAGGGTTGAAGTTTTTAAGGTTTGAGTATCTAGGGTTGAAATCTAGTTCATAATTCGGATAGCATTAAAAAACTTCAATCAACTATGACAAAGAAATAGGTCGATGTTGCTTGTGAACACGCCCGAACAAACTGCTTAGCACGCCTGAGCCACCAATGTCCCGCCAGACATGGCAGAAGGTCCAGGGCCCGACACCCGGCGATACTTAGAAGTTCAGGCTACATATTAGCCCAATTTAGGGTTCAGGGTTTAGGGTTTGGGGTTTCGGCTTCAGGGTACTTATAACCCAATTATAACCATATTAGGGCACGCTTGAAAGTGGGTTGTGTGTTCACCCCGACGTTTAAGTATCCAGGGTTTAGGCATTTTGCTGTCTAAGTAATGCTTCTGCTCAGGAAACGAAAGTCGGGAGTTTGCTTCTCGGTTTTAGCTTAATTTCGGGACCTTGGGCTGAACCATTGAACCCAAGGAACCCCGACTCAAACCAAACCGCCAACAAACCCTCGCCAAAAAACAAACAACCACCAACCCCTAAACCATAAACCCCTACACCCTAAACCCCTAAACCCTAAGCCCCTTGTTAAGCCCCGTAGGCCTGGCGGGTAAGATCTCTAAGTCGTGTTCGTCTATTTCTTGACACTGTTTGTTGGTTTTGCGTGTCATGCGCGCGGCCCTGCCTATAAGGGGGGTTCCCGTGGGATGCGCGTCAAAAAGCAGATCAAGGAGAACCATAATGAGATTGGTGTTGTACATAAATCCGAGGCCCTGGTAAGCTGGTGTGAGTAAACGCCTGGACAACAGACCTCTCCTGGAAGATTTCTTGGCGGCCATCACACCCAGCTGGTCTCAAGCTTCATGTCAGATGCGGCGACGGACACCAAGGGTCGCAGCGAGTGAGTTGGCGGTGAAATGACTTTGTTGCCACAAAAGCAGCACTCCCACAAGAAGCAACGACTGCGGACGGACCAAAACCCTAAGGCCCTAAGGCCCTAAAGCCCTAAAGCCCTAAAGCCCTAAAGCCCTAAAACCCTACAACCCTAAAACCCTAAAACCCGAAAACCCCAAAACCCTAAAACCGAACACCCTAAAACCCTCAAACCCTAAACCCGAACACCCTAAAACCCTAAAACCCTCAGCCCCTAAAACCCAAAAACCCAAAAACCGAAAAACCGAAAAACCCAAAAACCGTAAAACCCTAAACCCTGAAACCCAAAAAGCCTATAAGCCCTTAAACCCTAAAACCCTATAAGCCCTAAACCACAAACCTAGATACCAATGTCGAAGCCATGTGTCAAAAACCAGGACTTGAAGTAAACCCAGGCGATCTTTGGCACGTCGCTGACGAGGGAACCCTGCGTCTTGAGAGTTTAGGGTTTAGGGCTAGGGTTTAGGGTTTAGGGTTTAGGATTTAGGGTTTAGGGTTTAGGGTTTAGGGTTAGGGTTTAGGGTTTAGGGTTGAGACTTCCCCAGCCAGGGTTGGAGGGTTCTGGGTTTTCTAGGGGTTCTACCCTGGACCTTAAGATTGTACCCTTGGGATTCGGGGTCCCTTGTTAAGGATCCTTTAAGCAAATATAAGGGCCACCATATAAGGAGCAAGTTAAGGAGAACCTTTAGGGTTACAACCTTAGGGGTGCGAGTCTGAATCCCTTGAGTTTCAGGCTTTACTAAACCCTCAACCCTAAAATAAGCCCCTAAACCCCTAAACCCCTAAACTCTAAACCCTAAACCTTTAGGGTTTGGGGTGTAGGACTTGGGGTTCAAAGCTTGGGCTAAGGGCACTAAGGGCTAAGGGCTTAGGGTTAAGGGCGTCACGCTTAGGGCTTAGGGTTTAGGGCTCAGGGCTTAGGCCTTCAGGTTAAGGGCAGGGTTTAGGGCTTGCAGATTTCACATGGCTGCTTGGTTGAGAAATTTGTGGCATGTAGAGGGCGCCCCGAAATCTAAAAAGCCCTAAACCTATCTAAACCCAAACCCCTAAATTTTAACCCTTCAGACCCAGGGCTGCCAGGCTACCACTTCTTAGGGGTTGAGCCGTCCACCCCTCTCCCCCCCCTCAGGCCCTTCAGGGTTTAGGTTTTAGGGTTTAGGGTTTAGCATTTAGGGTTTAGGATTTAGGGTTTAGGGTTTGGGCCAGCTCTAGGCCCTACCCCCCCACCCCCCCCCCCCCCCCAAACCCAAAGTCTTCCTAAGCCCCAGGGGCTTAGGGTTTCGGGGTTCGGGCCTTAAGGTTAACGCATAACCCGCCTTGTGGTAGTAGCCAGTGAAGAATGACAGGCAAATGTCCATACTCCAGTAGATCGTGCCAACCATGGACAAGTACCTGGACAGGGAACCCTAAACCCTAAACCCGAAACCCAAAACCCAAAACCCTAAACCCTAACCCTAAACCCTAAACCCTAGACAGGGAACCCTACAGTTCCCAAACGACCAACCAATCCAACGCACACACACACACGCACAACTTCCCCTAAGCATCCAAAAAAAAACTCCTAAACCTTAAAGCCTGAACACCGAACCCGTTAGGGGTAGTTACCTGGTCCCCTTAAATTGGGGCTGCTTATATATTTCTTAAATGCCCAAGGGCCCATACTTCAGAACCCTTCCAAGGAGGTAAGGGACCATGTTAAGGGACTATAACTACCCCAAAACCCTAAACCCTAAACCCTGATCCCTAAACCCTAAATTCCTAAGGGCCCTTAGGACACCCTTAAACCCTAAACCCTGAGCCCTCGACCAGCATCAATCTTGGCAGCCGAAAAGCTACCTGAACTTGACGCACCACAATGCCCTTCCAGGCCCTTCTCTAAACCCTAAACTCTAAACCCTACCTAGACCCTAAACCCCCTAAACCGCCAACAAACTCCAACCAATAAGGCTTGGCCTTAGACCCTTTGGTTCAAGTTTAGAAATTCTGGTTGGGGGTTTAGGGGTTCAGGGGTTTAGGGCTTATGTTTGGGTACCTCCAGCTGGTGAAGAGCTCCTCGATTCGGACCGACATGGCCAGCAGCAAGGGCAGCGCAACGATGTCCTTGATGAGCCTCGGCAGGGTCTGGGATCTTTCAGCGCGGCACCGGATGCGAAACCCTTTGTTGTGTCTAAGTATCTACTTTTTAGGGGCACATGCCTTTAGGAACTAATACAGCGATGCCCCGAGCCCTAAACCCTAAACCCTAAACCCTAAACCCTAAACCCTAAACCTAAACCCTAAACCCTGGGTTTGGCTTCTGGTGCTTAAGGTCAACAGACTCAGCCCACGGTCGGTCTGGCGACGGCAAGCATTGACCAAAGTGCGGGTGGATGCAGAAGAAGGCCAAACTTGCCCTGAACCCTCCACCCTAAACCCTAAACCCTATATACATACATCGATGTATATATATATACACATATATATACATATAAGTATATACATATGGTACATATATATATATACATACACATGTGTATATACATATACACATATATATATATATATATAGAGAGAGGGAGAGAGAGAGCGACAGAGCGACAGAGAGAGAGAGAGAGAGAGAGGCCATAAACCCTCAATCCTAGGCCCGAATTAAACCCTAAGCCCTAGGCTCCCTAGACCCTGAGCTTTGCTGAGCCACAAAGCCCTGAATCCCAGACCCCTTTCCGCGCTGCTTGCCGTGTCGAAAATGTTGTGGGGCCATTTAACTTCGTGACTCTTTCGCAGCGGCTTGCTTGGAGGTTCATGGTGCTTGTAACCTAAGATATATCTGCACCCAAGTATATGCCCCTTAAGTGCCCGAATATGGCTAAGACTGGGTTCTGAGTACACACATAATTGGGTTCATACGTACCATGAACCTCCAAGTGGTAGCCCAGAAACTACATTCTGACAAGGGTTGGTTATAAGGGAACCTTGAGCCAATAATGGGAAACAAGGGTACCACTGCAGGGGCTGGTTTAGGGTTTAGGGTTTAGGGTTTAGGGTTAGGGTTTAGGGTTTAGGGTTTAGGGCTTAGGGAACTCCAGCTGGAAATCACATCTCGCCTCAAGTTCCTCTGTGTCCAGGCGTGTGAAGCGAGTGCAGGGGCTTACGACGGATAGTGCTCTACTACATACCCTAAACCCTAAACGCAAAGCCCTAAGCCCTTAGGCTGCAACCCAAAACCCTAACATGTTTTGGGGGATTTACGTGTGGGGGCCGTAGTCTTACCTTGAGCTTAGGGCGGAGAGGCGCAAGATGTGGTGATACTCTTTAGGGGTTAGGGGTTTAGGGTTTAGGTCGGCCCTTGACTTGTCAGAATATTCCTTCGCTGAGGGGAATTGGGGTATCCGGCAAGCTCTGTGACACTCATCCAGGCTGGCCCTTCGAACCCTCCAACAAATATTCCAGACCCAGGAGCAACCAACCTAGGAATACAAAGGGTGCCCCTTTTTGGTTTAAAGGTCTAGGGTTTAGGGTTTAGGGGCTTCTCAGGGAACCCAAACCCTAACAAAAAGGAATATGGGTCTACTCTGGGTCCTAGATTCCCAAGTGCAAAAAATGAATGACCCTCTTGAACTTAAACAAGGGAACATGTGACATAGCCCAAGGGCCTAGACCCTAAACCCTCAACCCTACATGCTCCTGCTCTTAAGGCCAGGATCAGCATAGTTCCGCAGAGGTCCCACATAATCCTTGGGCTCTCAACGCATGCAGGCGTGTCTTGGAAGGGTCTGGGCCCCTAAACTCCTCTGGAAGGGTTGAAAATACCCTGGACCTGCCTCCCTCAAGGACTCTACAACTTGGGCAATTACCCTAAACCCTAAACCCTAAACCCTAGATCCTAAACCCTGAACCCTAAACCCTAAACCCTAAACCCTAAGCGAAACAAAGGAAGCATCTTCAGGGTCTCCCTGGCCTAGAACCTGCCTTAAGCACCCAAAGCGTACCAGTAGGTGGCCGGAAAGTCCTGCCTAAGGGTTTTTAGGGTTTAGGGTTTAGGGTTTAGGGGTTTCGGGCGTAGGATTTAGGGGTGATATTGTGATCACGGCCTTCAAGCAACACAACAGGGTTTTGGGCCATTCTAAACCCTAAGCCCTAAACCCTAAACCCTAAACCCTAAACCCCAAACCCTAAACCCCCAAGCCACCGTCTGCGAACTTCAAACTCCCAAGAGCTCTGTAGGATGCCCCTTGAAAAAAGCACACACACACACACACAGTGTGGCATCCTTTGAGGATCTCACTCAGGCGTTTAGGGTTTAGGGTTTAGGGTTTAGGGTTTAGGGTTTAGGGTTTAGGGTTTTGGGGCTTAACGGCGGGCATTTACTTCGGATCTCGCTCTGCCAAGACACATGGCCCCAACTTAGACGTCCCGGGTTTCGGGTTTCTACTGCTTGCTTAAGAAGCCCCAAAAAACAAACATGATAATCCCTATACTACCCTTCTCAGGAAGAATAGTCATATTCTTGTGGGGTTCTTAAGCAATGCGTAGGTTTAGGGACATCCCAATGTGCTGCCTTGGTTGGGTACATACTTTTTTGAGAAAGACACATATGCAAAGAAGGTTATAGGCATGCCGAAAGAGGAGAAACAGGTGGCTGTGTGGGCACGCTGAAACCGCCTAAACCCTATACCCTAATCCCTAAACCCTAACCCCTAAACCCTAAAGCGAATTTGTGGCTCCATACGGCCTTGTCTGCCTAATATTGTGGCACACTTCAGCCAAAGGCCAGCAAGACTAAACTACATGCCCGAAAACGTAAAACCTCAACCAAAAGAACAGGGTTCACGCATACGCACCCGCACACCCACAGCCCACACACCCACACACCCACTCACCCACACAGACCCACACACACACACAGAGACAGAGACGGAGACAGAGACAGAGCTTCAAAGAAGCGCAGACAAGAACAATCCGAAGGGGAGAGGTGGCTGTACGACTTTAATGTGGAGGTTTCCCAAAGGCATGCCTTTGTATTGTTTGTGGGGAATTCTTCGGCACAAGTATGTCGGCAGGGGAAAGTTATGCCTTCGTATTGTGTGTGTGGGGTTCTTAAACACAAGTATCTTGGGGGTTTATTAGGGTAACTCTGCTGGGCAATTCCCACCTCATGCGTGTGACCACACAAAACTCACCTTAAACCCTAAACCCTAGACCCTAAATCCTAACCCCTGCTCTCAGAAAGTGAGGTTGGCTAGTGAAGGGCTGTGGAGTCTTTTACTTTAGGGCTTTCGCGTTTCGGGTTCCAAGGCCTAAGGACTGTGCGGATTGCACTGGTCGCGCTGCCTAGGCTCCCTCCCCCCAAAATCAGACAGAAGGTTGCCCAGCAATTGACTCAGGAATGCAGAGGCTTAGGGTTTAGGGTTTAGGGGGGGGCGGGGGGGTTGGTCAGGGAACGTAGACCTACCCAAAGGGGGTAAGGAAACTACAGGGGCATGATTGAAAATTTGCAACTGCGGCCCTACACCCTAAACCCAAAACCCGAAGCAACTGTGGCCAGGCGTCCGAAATGCCCCAGTGGGTTGCAGCGATCTGCATCTGCCGTCGAAAAGCTGATGCCACTCTGGGTCCTGCGTGGCCTGCGCTGACAGAAGCCACGTAGCGAAGGAACTCGGTTAGATGGATCAATCCATTATGAAGGTGTCTGGCATCTCATTTCCATACTGTGAAAAGACATGCAGAAAACGTGATGGATGATTTGGGCAGTTTTCAGACAGGAGTGCCCCTAATACACCCTCAAAACACTGAACTTCTCATTCTACAACCCCCAAAAAAGGGTATCCTATTTTGGGAAACCCCGTTTAGGTTCCCATTCCACGTCAGGCGTGGCGGTTCTGTCTTGTTTCCCTGCGTGGTTTGTGCAGCGTAGCCTACTAATGGTCATCTTATGCTTCTGCACTGCCACGCACACACAAAAAAGGGGGGGGGGAGCGGTTGGGGCTTCAGGGTTTAGGGTTTGAGGTTGAGTTGAAGATTCGCACTTGCACTGCTCTCCCCGAATTCTTAACCAATCTCGGCCCGTACCCGAAAGAACCCTAAACGCCAACACCTACACTATCTTTTAAGGAGGGACCCCTACAAGGGACCCTTACTCCTATACAACCCCCAAACATACCTTGATGCACAAAATTATGCCGAAGTAGCCCCTACATCACCCCTAAGGCCCCTTATAAGGGTCCCTCCTTTCGTCCCATGAAGGCCTTAAGAACCCTATATACTACCCTAAGAAACCTACTGCCATACGACCCCTTCTTCCCAAAACTTCAATCCTTCACCGCTCTGATGCCCCAGTAGCGTAATACCCTAAACCCAAAAACTCCTACTACCGACTTCCCTAAGCCCTGAATCCTTAGCCCTAAACCCTAAACCCCACACCCTAAACCCTAAACCCTAAACCCTATAATGCCCTAAGGCCCTCGAAGCCCCGAAACCCCCAAGCGCTGCGAAGGTGTTGAGGTCCTTGAGTGCCGCGAGGAGATCGGGGCTGGCTGGCAACAGGCCGAGTTCCTGCGATTAAGGGTATTTAGGGTATTTAGGGTACTTAAAAAAATTAGGGTGTTGAGGGAATATAGGGGTCAAGGGTTGAGGAGTTAGGGGCCTTCGGGGAGTTCAGGATGTTTCTCGGGCCCTGGGCGGGCTTTCGGGTTTTTGCCCTGTAGGGTTTAGACTTGTACATGGGCCCGCACGCTTCCCCTGCCCTACGACGAACCCTACAGAACCACGTGCCCATGTAGTATAGGGTTTAGGGCAAAGGGTGTATGATTTAGGTCCAGGGTTGAGGGTTCCCCTCTACGACTGAGACAAGGGTATTTATTTGGGCCCTAAAATCTACAAATTCGCAAATTCGGAACAGCTTGAAGGCCCAAGCATACGCTATATGAGCGGATGGACCCTTATAGGCAAGTCAGCACACATGGACGAGTTCATATCACAAACAAAAATGTGCCACCATATATATATATATATATATACATACAAATATATATATATATATATATATATACATATGTGCGTTTGTTTACCTCGTACTGAGTACAACAGAATAAACGTTTTGAGCCTCCGCCAAGCATGTACTTTTTTTGATGTGTGGGAGTCCCCTCTTCCCCCTCCTCCCAGTACAGATGAGTGCTTCTGCATGGGTGTGCACCTTCGAGAACCAAGTTCCCGCAGAAAGCTCGGAGAAAAGCGTGCCCATTGTTGCTTCTGGGAATTTCCTGCGGCAAAATTCAACATATCCCAAACCCATACTCCCTTTACAAGGAAAATGTAAGGACAGATGTTACCATACCCCTTAGTTTCGTTTAAGGGGTATGCCCAAGGGGTATGTTGAATATTTCTTAGCAAATTATTTGACTAAGTGGGGGCTTCAAGAACTTTAGGGCTTTAGGGTTTAGGGTTTAAGGTTAAGGGTTTAGGGT
>CAJNDS010002073.1:155716-218216 GCA_905221605.1 Symbiodinium natans | reverse complement strand
CGGGTGTTGGGTTTTGGGTTTAGGGCTCAAGGCCGCTCCCCCCCCGCCCCCCAGTGTGCTGGAGGTGTGCGGGTGGGGCTGAAGCTCATATAGGGGTTCACATGAAGTGGGGACATTTTTCTTGTATCTTCAAAAGGACACCAAATATGTACGAGTCTGCTGCCCAAAACCCGAAAGCCGAAACCCTAAACCCTAAGCCCCAATAGCAAAGCCCCAATCCCTAAGAGCGCCACGATTTCTGGCTTAAGCACCCACGAACGAATCCCAAACACTAAACCTTAAAACTTTGGGCTAAACCCTGAATCCTAAACCCCGAACCCTCCCAACAAAGGACCTTAGTGACGAATCGAGCACACCCTCGGGGAAAGCCATGTTAGGGTTTAGGGTTTAGGGTTTAGGGTTTAGGGTTTAGGGTTTAGGGTTTAGAGTTTATTTTCGAAGTCTTGTGATGCACGGAAGCTTACAAAGTGACAGCAGTCGGGAGGATGAGGCACCTGCCCTAAGGGTCCATGCACCCATATAGTAGGTACTTGGGCCCTAAAGCTACTAAATGGGAGCCCCTTTTGAGGCCAAGTAGGTACTGTATGGGCACATGGACCCTTAGGGCTGGGTGACATCGTTAACACACTTGGGCAAAACCATGCGTTTCAGTTTTTTCGAGACATGTTTGAGGCATGGCTGCCTAAAAGTGACGACCGTTTGGAGGATGAGGCACCCAGACCAGATCGTTCATTTTGGTTGACGGAGTGACACGTCGAGCATACACTCCCGGGCCCTTCTAGAAGGAGGTCCCACCAGCTTCTCTTGCAGGTTGTAGACCCTTACCCCCTACACCCCATTGATATCCAGCTTTCAAAGAAGGGGGGGAGGCGATGACTTTGGCGGGTGGTTCAGCTCGTGATGATTGCTGAAACCAAGCCCTCGAGCCTCATTTATCTCGACCACCCTGAATCCCTAAGGGTCCATGTACCTCATCATCATATACTTGGGCCCCAAAGTCCCTATATAAGAGGTACTTCAAGGCCCAAGTACTCCTTATTTATGTACATGGACCCTTAGGGGAACGCCAGATCCTCAACCCCAAAGCCTGAACCTTGAAACCTGAAGAACTCAAGAAAGCACCGCGTGGCAGCCGCGCCTCGGCGTCACGGGGTGGCAAGCTTTCCACGCCTGCCGCTCTGATACCCTAAACCCTAAACCCTAAACCCTAAAACCCGAACCCTAAACCCTAAACCCCAAACCCTAAACCCTAAACCCTACATGTACCGTAGAGGGTACGGCCTTCAACACCTAAAGGTTCCCGACCCTATGCAAAATCCAAACCCCCGCCCTTGTCGGATGCATATGGTGTAGCTCATAAACCTCCATCACGCAACATGTAAACACAAAACCCTAAACCCTAAACCCTAAACCCTAAACCCTAAACCCTAAACCCTGAAAGCACGCTCAGAAGCCGCAGAAGGCTTTGGTCAACCCCAAGGGGGTCCATGCCGCAGAAGGCTTTGGTCGACCCCAAGGGCTCCATGTACCTATAGAGTATATACTTGGGCCTGAAAGGGGTTCCCATGTGGTAGCTTTTGGGCCCAGGTATATACTATATGGGTGCATGGAACCTTAAGGAACATGAGTGGAGGCTTCACACAGGGGTAGTGGACCCCCTGCTTTCAGAGCAACCAACCTGTCCCACGACACCAGCAAGCTCGAAACAGACTTCGTCACAGAACCCTAAACCCTAAACCTCTACCTTGTAAACCCTAAACCCTAAACCCCAAACCCGGGCAGCGTCCATCAGGCAGCTTCGACCTCCTCTTTAGCAGCTGAACTGGGTAGATCCCGGAATCCCTAAACCCTAAACCCTAAACCCTAAACCCTGAAGCCTAAACCCTAAACCCTAAACCCTGAAGCCTTTTGAAAGGCGTTGATAGGGCAACCTTACTAGCAGACAAAAAGAAGTAACAAGGGGCACACCCAGGGTCCTCGTCTGGGTTCCTAGACAACAACAGGCCTCCATCTTGGGCGTAGGGTTCGGGCCGGTTCGGGTTTAGGGTTTAGGGTTTAGGGTTTAGGGTTTAGGGTTTAGGGTCCTAGGGTCCTAGGGTCCTAGGGTCCTAGGGTCCTAGGGTCCTAGGGTCCTAGGGTCCTAGGGTCCTAGGGTCCTAGGGTCCTAGGGTCCTAGGGTCCTAGGGTCCTAGGGTCCTAGGGTCTTAGGGTTCTAGGGTATTAGGGTCCTAGGGTCCTAGGGTCCTAGGGTCTTAGGGTCCTGGAACCGTTTGCGAGCTCAGGCAGGGATCTCAGGATGTTTCAGGCCAGCCCACCCTAAAATTATGGCCCCTCTTTGTGTCCTCTCAGCATAAAGGGCCTTGTAGCAAAGAGCCCTAAACCCTAAACCCTAAACCCTACACCCTACACCCTAAACTCTAAACCCTAAACCCTAAACCCTAGATGGCTGCCCAAGCCCACCCCTGCTTTCACAAGCAACAAAAGCGAACCCGAACTCGGGCGCTGGAATGTTTTCGTTTCTGTCGGTCCACACCCATGCCTAAGTCCTTGTCTGCTTGCTTAGGGTTTAGGGTTTAGGGTTTAGGGTCTAGGGTTAAGGGCATAGCCAACTGTGGGCGACAACCCTCTTTGACTGCGAGTTCAGGGTTCAGTGGATAGGGCATGGGGGCTTTTCGGGGTTTGTGGTTTTTGGGGTTTCGGGTTTCAGAGCTCCAGGTTTAGGGGCCGAAAACCCCCAACCATAAACCCTAAACCCTAAACCCTAATACCCTAGGGACAGTGGGCTGGGAGGCTGGATGAGGGGGCTGTGGGCATCCCAGCTGCTGTTTGATCTCTGCGACACGGTCTTGGACAAGCTCTCCCTGAGATCGGCTCCCGCGATGCCGAAAGCTACTCCGGCTGAGGGTTTAGGGTTTAGGGTTTAGGGTTTAGGGTTTAGGGTTTAGGGTTGAGGGTTGAGGGTTGAGGGTTGAGGGTTGAGGGTTGAGGGTTTAGGAATTACAGGTTCTACACACATGTTGACACACACACACACAGAATGACTGACTGACTGACTCACTGACTCTGACTCTCCACATCCTGACCCGTGTCTGTGTGTGGGTAGGTTGGTAGGTGGTTAGGTAGGTACGTAGGCAGGTGTGCATGGACATATACAGAACTGGGTTGGCAATTAAACTCTCTGAAACAATGTATATCTATATATATATATATATATCTCTCTCTCTCTCTCTCTCTCTCTCTCTCTCTGGGGTCCCTTAGAAACCCAAATAAGGAATATATATATATATATATATATATGGGGTTCCTTAGAAACCCAAAGAAGGAAAATACAAACTGTCCCACGAGCAGCAGGGTTCGCGGACAAGCAGCCGCAACATCTCACAACTCGACCCTAAACGAAAACCCTAAGCCCTTAAATAGCCCAGAAGGTGGTTTAGGGTTTAGGGTTTAGGGTTTAGGGTTTAGGGTTTAGGGTTTAGGGCCATTTCTGCCAACCACAGAAACCACGAAGCTCCCATATCGTTGACAGTGGAAGATGAAAAAGACTTAGGGCCTCGGATGTATATTGGGCGTGATGCCAAGGATGATGGAAACCCACAACGTCACGGGAAGAATCGGAAGCTTAAGACCTTCCACCCTAAACCCTAAACCCTAAACCCTAAACCCTGAACTTTCCATGAACCTGCCAGGCTGCTTCATGATCGTGTAGTCGCTGCCGGGGGTGGCTAAGTTCAGCCTTGGGGAGGGTGGCGACTGTCAAAGGGAACCTAGAACCCCAAAAAAGGTGGCAAAAGGGTACCAGTGGGCTGCCCAGCATGTCACAATAAGAGCAAATTCTTGGGTTCTTTTCTGCAAACCCTAAACCCTAAACCCTAAACCCTAAACCCTAAACCCTAAACCCTAAACCCTAAACCCTAAACCCTAAACCCTAAACCCTAAACCCTAAACCTGGGCCGCCAAGAAGCGGGAAAGAAGGCGAGGCCAGTACGAAGCTGGTCGTTTTGGAAGATGCGGCCTTGGAAGCTGTGGCCTCCGAACAGCAGTGGCATTTAGGGTTTAGGGTTTAGGGTTTAGGGTTTAGGGTTTAGGGTTTGGGGTTTAGGGTTTAGGGTTTGGGGTTTGGGGTTTGGGGTTTAGGGTCTTTAGAGTTTAGGGTTGAGGGTTTAGGGTTATGCCTATGGATGTTTTTAGGTCATAGAGGTTCTTTGGGATCGCCAAAAACGGAATTGCCGTTTGCGCCGCGCTCGCCAAGTGCCCTGAGACCGGCGTTCAGCATGCCCATGATGCCTACGTTTTGATTGGTTTGTAGGTTAGGGCTCAGGGTTTATGGTGTGGGGTTTGGGGTTTAGGTTTAGGGGCAGGCGCAGTACTGCTTTCGCGGTTTCGAGATGAGCAAGTCGGATCGCTGGGATGGGAACTTCTTACGGAAGAAAGTCCGGGATCTGACTGTGAACAGGGGGCCATTGGACAAGCAACGTTTTCTGCAAAGAACCCTAAACCCTAAACCCTAAACCCTAGGCCGTAAACTGCATGGAGGCCAGACTTTCGCAAAAGGAAAAGGGGCAAGCAGCACACCCACGTTGGCTCGCGACGGAGTTGCACTCGGAGAGGCTTGTTCTTCATATCCCCAACTGAGCATTCGAAACCTTGGCACTCCAAAACACGAAAACCTGCCGCAATGCCGCAAGCAGGGCGTCCAACCGGAATGTACTTGTATGGTCCGGACACGGATGCTCTTGGGCTTGGGCAATGGCTGTACTGGGACCACAGCCCGTTTGACTTAGTAAGTCAGGTTAATCAGTTGGGCTATGGGGGAGAATATACAGAGTTTCTATGGGGGGTGTTGAGTACGAAGCCAACAGGGCTTCCACGTGGGGTTCCTCGTATCATCTACTTGCCTACGATGTGCTTCAGGAGCCACCAAAAATGAAAGGTACTAATCTTTGTAAGAAAGTGCTTTTCCATTTTTTTTTTTTTTTTGGGGGGGGGGGGGGGGGGGGTTCTGAGCAATCAGTACTTGGAAGCTCTCTTGACTTAGTAGGTAGGGTTAGTAAGGTGTGTTATGGGGATGATATAACTAATAGGGTTTCTCTCGGGGATACTAAGTCGACTTACTAAGTCAAAAGAGCTTCTAAGAACCCTAAAACTCTAAACCAAAAACCCTAAACCCTAAACCCCAAACCCTAAACCCCAAACCCTAAACCCTAAACCCTAAACCTCCACTTCGAGAGGTCGGCGGGCCTTGGCCTGCGCTGCATCGAGGCTCTTGACGCTGGGCGGCTTCAGGTGTCCAGTTTGCACGTCCGCTTCCTCGATGTGCCCCCACCCCCCCCCCCCCCCAACAGGGCTTAGTAAGGCTGAGGGTTTAGGGTTTAGGGTTTAGGGTTTAGGGTTTAGGGTTTAGGGTTTAGGGTTTAGGGTTTAGGATTTAGGATCTAGGGTTTAGGGCTTAGGGTGCAGTATCTTAAGCCCCAAAATCGAGGGTTTATGGTTTACGGTTTAGGGCATCCTAAGCCCCAAAACCCTAATGCAAGAACCAAGAACCTCTCCCAGGATAAGCCCCTTAAACCCTAAACCCGAAACCCTAAGCCCCTTAAACCCTAAACCCGAAACCCTAGCCAGCTACCAAGCTCGCCCCCACTCAGGAGCCCCTGAAAGAGTGGGACTTCGCAAGCCATGCTTCAAGAGAGTGAGGTGCTCGCAACCCTAAGCCCCAGGGGACCCTAAACCCTAAGCCCGAAACGCTAAACCCGAACCCTAAACCCTAAACCCCAACCCCGAAACCATGAACCCTAAACACATGTCCTGCCCATGATGAACTCGCCTCTCTGATAGGGTAGATACATGGCCCCTCAGCATGGGCCCTTAAACGGGGAACCTTTTATATCCTTCTACTATGCCCTTTACAACCCAAGGGGCCCATGCTTCGGAACCCTTTAAAGGAAGTGAGGGAGCACATAACTAGTTCATGGTTGGGATAGTATTAAAATTTTAAAATTATATTCCTTATTGGGTTTAAGTACCCTTAAAAATGTAAAATGTTACCCAACTACGACAAAGATAAAGGGCCCATGTAACTACCCTACCCTTAGAGCAACCCAAATTTTTAACCCTAGGCAACATAACATCCTGGACAACAGGCCCCTCAAACCAGGGGTTCGCGTTTAGGGTTTAGGGTTTAGGGTTTAGGGTTTAGGGTTTAGGGTTTAGGGTTTAGGGTCTAGGGTTCAGGCTTAAACCCTAAACCCTATGTAAGACCTAAACCACATACCGGCATGCATGCGGATTTGCCCTGCGTTGCGGTTCTGGATTCGCTGGATTCAGGATACAAGGCTAGGATTCGAGGACCCCAAAAACGCTGAAATGGGTGTTTCCGAAATGAGGGGCACCTTATTGGGGTCCGTATTACAAGGGAATCTTTTTACTTGGGGGTCTATACTAGGGGCCCCTTTTTTCGTAAACCCCCATTGAGTTTTGCTTTGAATTTAGGATTCATAATGTCATAGATTCAATGGGTTAACAAGCGGGAAGCCGAGGATTATGCTTTCAATCATAATCAGGATCCACGGCGGATGGTGTAAGGTATATTCCTTACGTGGAGTTACCAGACTCAAGAGCAACCTAGGAATACAAAGGGTGCCCTATTGGTTTCAAGGGAATTATAAGGGAACCTAAACCCAACAAAAAGGGGATAAGTTCTTAGACTACGGCTTGCGGCTCACTAGCACCGTAAACCCTGCGCCAAAGGGGCTTATAAGGGAACTTAAGCTATAAAGAATTAAATAAGGGCCTAGTTTGGGTCCTAGCCCTAAACCCTAAACTCTAAAACCTAAACCCTGAAGAGGGAACTAGGGTACCTAGGTTGAGGGTTTAGGTCCTTGGGTGAGGCTTGGCGGCCCGATATCCTAAATCCCTTTTCTTGCCCTGCAAGGGATTTTGCAGGGGGAAGACGCGGGATTCACTGCTTAAGGATTTAGGTTTAGGGTCTGGAGGCTTCGGGGTCTAGAAGTTTGGGGAGGGGGGGGGGGGGTTTAGCTAGGGTTTAGGGTTTAGGGTTTAGGGTTCAGGGTTCAGGGTTTAGGGTTTAGGGTTTAGGGCTACTAGGGTCTAACGGATGCTGGTCAAGGCACGTACCGCTCCGCCAACTTTTGGTGGAGCTCCCAAAAGGAAAAGGTTTGCAGCTGCTCGCCGCGTCTCTCCGGCCTGTGGAGAGCAAGAATTGCGGTTTAGGGTTTAGGGTTTAGGGTTTAGGGTTTAGGGTTTAGGGTTTAGGGTTTAGGGTTTAGGGTTCCTAGAAAGCCAAGGCTCCTGGTTTAATGGACTGTTAAGAATTATGCCCTCTTTTTTACAGAGGCCCCAAAAAGCGCGAAGCGGCAGCTGCACACTGTTATGTTTAGCAGCCCAGAACCTGCCAGAGCCCCACACATTAAGCCCGAAACCCTGCGCAGCCTGAACTCTAAACCCTGCACCCTGAACCGAAAAAAAGCTCAGGCAACCTTAAACCCTAAACCCTCAACCCCTAAGCCCAAAACCCTGAACGCCCTAAACCCTAAACCCTAAACCCTGAACACCCGTAAGCAGGGTTTCATGGCTTCAGGGCTCTGGAACCAGCCCAAGGTCGCCCGAAGCTCCGGTAGCCGAAACCCTTCTCAGCTAAGGGGGTTAGGGTTTAGGGTTTAGGGTTTAGGATTTAGGGTTTAGGGTTTAGGGTTTCGGGTTTAGGGAGAGTTTAAGGTTTAGGGGGTGTAGGGTTTGGGGTTTGGGCTTTGGAGCTCTGAGGGTTGGGGTTTTCAGGGTTCAGGGTTTTGGGTGATGCGAGGGTCATGGGCCAGGGAGGGGGGGGGAGAACAGATTCTAAACCCTAAACCCTAAACTGTTCGAAAGCAGATTAGCATGAGCCCGATGCACATTGGCATCGGCAGATTGAAGGATTGAATCGGCCGTGGGATGTCTAAGTACTCCCCTAAGGCTCCAAATGGCCCAAAGTCATTAAACCCTAAACCCTAAACCCTGAACCCGTAACCCTAAACCCTAATATTATGTACAGACTCTAGACCCCAATGTAGGTGATGTTGTATACTGGGAGCCCTGGGGTTCATATGTATGAATAATATGGTTCAGCACATAACTGCAATTTATTCTACGCACACATATATATATATATATGTATGTACGAATAGACTCACCTTATATGCACAAATACCTTCTAGATATACACATAATGTTGACTTCACATTAGTGGATCCACCCGCAATTGTAAAATCCCGCTGCCGGAACACAATAGTGTAGCCCGCCACAATTGTAAAATCCGACCCGGGAAATCCGGGTTTTACGGGCGTGGTGCTACTACCTAATACTAAAACTAATAGTACGTCCTACCAGGATTTAGGCGAACAGTATTGAGGAGGCCCTGGCCGGAGAGATTGATCAATGAAGGGGGGGGGGGGGGGTTTATTAATGCGAAGTCAACATTATTTGAGAGTTCCTATAAACCTAATGAAGTGGTCTCTGATCACTCCAGAAATTCCTTGCCGATCCTCTGAGGACTTATAAACCTTGTACACCCGCCATACGATTACCTGGGGTTTAGCGTTCGACGCCAAAGCTGCCCACTCAGAACTTGGGTTGCCTTTTAGGTCTGAGGGGGCTTTGGCATCTGAATATGATAGGGTTTAGGGTTTAGGGTTTAGGGTGTAGGGTTTAGGGTTTAGGGTTTAGGGTTTAGGGTTTAGCGTTTAGCATGTAGGGCTTGGGGTTTGGGGTTCGGACTTGGGTGGAGCCGGCCTGCAGGAGAGGTCAAGCTCGGGTGTGTCATGAGCTGGAACGCTCGACACACTCATTGTGCTTCTGCAGGCACGACCCTAAGCCAACGACGCTTCACTCCTAAACCCTAAACTCTATACCCTAAACCCTAAACCCTACCTCTTTCTCATCAGGCCCACACAGGACAATTCAGAACACCCAGCATACTCCATAACAAGAAGCTCTCAGGGTTTAGGGTTCAGAGTTTGGGGTTTAGGGTTCGGGGTTCCCTAAACCCTAAACCCTAAACCCTTTAAGAGCGTTGGGTTCGGGCCAAGTTGGCTTCGACGGCCGGCAGCTGCCGACCTCCGCGCCGGAAATCCCGAACCACCCCGGATCCAGTGTGTGTGTGTGTAGGGTTTACGGTTTAGGGTTTAGGGTTTGGTGTTTGGGGTTTAGGAAACCCTGAAGTCTCCACGCCAAAACCCCCAGGAATTGGAGGGTGCCCAAGGTTCCAGGGCTTCGGGTTGAGGGCTTCAGTTTGCCAAGTTAACTTATAAGGGCGGAGATTTGAAGGCGAAAGCCTCCGGGGCTCCCAGTCCCACTCGGCCCCTCGGAGCCTTGTTCGGGCACACAGGGGTGAAAAACTTAAGCCCCTAAGCCCGTAAGCCCCCAAAACCTAAACCCCAAGCCCTATCAACCCTAAACCCTAAACCCTAAACCCTAAACCCTAAACCCTAAACCCTAAACCCTAAGCCCTAAACCCTAAACCCCAAGCCTAGACGCGCACTTTTTTTCACCGCCCAACAGAGGGCCCTCGCTTCCTCGCTCCTCGCGTTTTCGCGTGCCAGGCCCAACAGACCTGTGCGGGGACCACCGTGAAACTGCTCCGCGAGAGCCAAGCACAGGTTAGGGTTGAGGTTTCGGGTTTAGGGTTTAGCCAGGGTTCAGGGTTTAGGGTGTCGGGTTTAGGGTTTAGGGTTTCGTTTTTAGGGTTTAGGGTACTCATAGCACCCTTCGAAGGGAATAAGATATATATATATATATATATACACATTTGTATTTATATATGATCAGTTCTTTAAGTCATGGTCCCTTTTTGGGAACCCTATATAAGAGGGGCCGCCTTATTCTTAGGACGTCGTCAAGTCCACATCTGAACGTGGGTTTAGGGTTTAGGGTTTAGGGTTTAGGGTGGACACAGAGTTTAGGGATTACGGTGTGGGGTTTACAACCCTTTGGGTTTATAGCCCTATAAGCCCCAAACGTAGGGGCTGAACTCACCAAGGCACAAGGGGTAGCTTTAAAAGTGGCTGACTTGTGTAGGGCTTACCGGTTGTGCGCGTGTGGTGTCGTTAGGGCTGAGACCCTACACCTGAACCCTACACCCTAAAACCCTAAACCCTACAACCCTAACTAAACCCTAAACCCGAAAACCCTAAACCCTAATTGAGCACATGGGGAACCTTTAAAAGGGAGGCAGAGTCCAGGTTCACGTGAGAGGCCGTAGACAAAGACGCTCGAGATGTCGAGATCTTCGACTTCCCTGACCCTAAGGGTCCATGTACCTCTGTAGTATATACTTTTGGGCCTTAAAGGGGTTACCATACAGTAGCTTTAGGGCCCAAAAAACTACACCTAACATGGGCAACATGGGCCCTTAGGGTGAGCTGATATCTTCAATTGCCAGGGACGCCATGGCAGAGCACTATCCAAAACTTGATGGGAGCGCCGATATCCAGCGGTCGCAAGGGTGGATGGAAAAGACTGCAACCGGTGCTTCCTTTTGTGTTGAAGGCTTGGGGTCTAGGTTGCAGGGACCAGGGTCAATGGTGGTTGTAGTTCGGGTTTTTGCGGACAAGAACAAGTAGGGAGGGGTTAGGTTGAGGGCTGTGGTTCAGAAAAGACAGTATACCCCCATCGGATACTATAGACACAGTCATGACTCCGAGCATCCCCGAACGTACTTGGGGGCTCCTAGAGCAAGAGGGCACCCCTACTTTTTGATGAAATTTCATGAACTGGGAAGCATCAGCCAGGGGTGATGACCCTCGCAGACTCCCCAGAAGAAGTCTTCGGTTTCGGAACTGCGTTGTTGCACAAGGATTCCTGAAGGCTCATACTCCTACCCCATCACAAAAACACTAAACTCGAAATCCTCAACCCGAAGCTATATAAGTGGTGCGCGTGCTTTGCTGCAGGGTTTGGGGTACGCTGTATGCCCCGAGCAACCTCCACAGGTTCAGGGTCAAAGCCCTACAGGGTTTGTTTGACTTCTGTGTTTCGTGGTGTGGGTCAACTGTGGGCTGATCCTTTAGGGTTTAGGGTTTAGCTTACCCGGCTGCTATGGGTCCATGTACCTCATTATACACTTGGGCAACAAAGTCCCTACATGGCAGGGAACCTAAGGCACAGGCGGTTCCCTATGTAGGTATACTGGACCCTTGGGGGGAAGGGTTTAGCTTCTTAAAGTAGGGCCGAGGGCTTGTGGGTTAAGCCTCCTCGCGCCAATCATAGCAGGTCCCCCACCCAGCTTCCATCCCTCCCTCCCGTAACCCTAAACCCAAAACCCTATAAACCCTATAAACCCAAAACCCTAAACCCAAAACTCCCTAAACCCCATGAACAGGATAATACGGAACTCATGTGATAAAGGCGTCCGAAGACTTCATCCGAATGTTCAACGTGTGCCGCTGCCGCATGCCTGACTGAGAGGGTTCCACCCTGGGCCCAGGGCATCCGAATTACCCTAAACCAAATCCCTGAATCCCTAATACCCTGATACCCTAACCTTCAACCCTAAGCGCTAAACCCTAAACCCTAAACCCTAAACCCTAAAACCCTGAGTCCCTAATACCCTGATACCCTAACCTGAAGCCTCAAGTGCTAAACCCTAAGCCCTGGACCACCCAACATCCCACCGGAACAGCCGAACACCAAACCTAAACCCTAAACCCTAAAACCCTAAACCCTGAAACAATGCCCCAAGCATTCGCAGGCATGAGCTCCGACTTTGGCCGCGCGACTTCAAGTGCAACATTCGCCGAAGTGTTGGCGATCCAGGCGTCACCAAAGCCTGCTAAACCTAAAAAGGGTTCAGGGTTCAGGGTTCAGGGTTCAGGGTTTAGGGTTTAGGGTTTAGGGTCCGCCGACCCTGGCGGCGTGTTGGATGGGAAAAGGAGGTGAAACCTCCCTCTTTCCCTCCTTAAAACGCGGGGGGGGGGGGGGGGGGGGGGGGGGGGGGGGGGGGGGGGGGGGGGGGGGGGGGGGTGGGGGGGGTCGGTGCACAATTTTTTCGTGGAGGACCGCGCCACCCGCACAGCGTAAACAGGGGGTTCAGCACGGGGGGGTAGGGGCGCCCTCAGCAAAATCAGCGTTTTCCCGCCTTACCCCCCCCTGCCCCCCCCCTACCCCCCCCCCCCCCCCCCCCCACCCCCCCCCCCCCCCCCCCCCCACACCCCCCCCCCCACCCCCCACACCCCCCCCCCCCCCCCCCCCCCCCCCCCAACCCCCCCCCCCCCCCCCCCAAAACCCCACCCCCCCCCCCCCCCACCCCCCCCCCCTCCCCCCCCCACCCCCACCCACCTGTCTTTTTGGCTTGAGCTTGTCCTGGTGCTACCCCCTACCCCCCCCCAAACGATTCACAGAACTCTGCCGGGGATGATCTTCCATGCGAGCGGGTCTCAACTATGCTCCAGCGGGGTCGGCGGCTTGAGCCGGAGGCTCTTAAATTTAGGCATGGAGGTACTTTGAGCCCCAAGTGTTCCCTATTTAGGTACATGACCCTTGGGGCCCAAAACCCAAACCCCAAATACCTAAACCCTAGATCTCGTACCCGAAACCCTAAACCCTAAACCCTATACCCTAAACCCTAAACCCTACATATGAAACAGAAACGGGCTCTCGTCTCTGAAGGAGGACGGCCTTTGGGATTTAGGGTTCAGGCCTTAAGCTTTAGGCTTTAGGTGGGAGACGCGGTCGGAAGTAACCCTAAACCCTGAAACCCCACTCTGTGTGGGAACTCTGTCCAACACACGAACCTAAGGGTGTTGGGGGCCTTAGGGTTTGTGGTACCTGAACCCCACATGTTGCGGGTCTGAGCATTGAAACCTGACTTGTTCCTATACTCCTCTTCCAACCAGAGAAGAAACGGAAATTCAAATATTGCTCTATCGTGGGTTAACCCAAAACCCTACACCGAAACCCTAAACAAGACTATAGTATTCTACTAGACCCAAGAGAAACCTAGGAATACAAAGGGTGCCCTTTTAAGGGGCTTCGAAGGGAACCTAAACTCCAACAAACAGGGAATAAGGGAGGGCCTACTCTGGGTCCTAGCCCTAAACCCTAAACCCTAAACCCTAAACCCCTAGTATAGGTTCGGGCCTGGAATCCCAACTTGAAAAAGGCGACGCACGGAAATCTTGTCCGTGCCCGGACTGGATCACAGAATGCTTGAACCGTGCTTGGGGTACAGGGCTTAGGGTTTAAAGACTGTTAAGTTGAACCCTGAACCCGAAACCCGAAACCCTAAGCGTTTAGGGTATAGGGTTTGCTCGGTAAGGGCTTCACGGAGAAGAGCCCTTAGAAATCATCCCTTACCACAGCCAGTTCTCTAAATGATCTAGATGATGGTCCCTTTTTTGGGCCCCCTAAATGAGAGGGCCCGCCTTATCATAAGGACCGCAAAAGGGACCTCATTTTGGATAGGTGACCATGTATCTTAGGGTAGTTGCATGGTTCCTTAGTATAGTACCTTGAAAGGGGACGCCTTATATACCCCTTATATACCCTATACAACCCAAGGCAGAACCCTGTAAGGGAGTCAAGGAACCGTATTAAGGGCCCTAACCCCTAAACCCTAAACCCTAAACCCTAAACCCATGTAACTTCTCTTCGACCTTACGACAGGTTCCCTAGGAGCGACGGGCGAGGATTCAAGCTTGAATCTGTGCAGCAAACAGGCGGAGTTGAGACAGTTCGTTCTTCTTAAAGCAGCCGTTTGCTGCCTCAAACTCCACTGAAGGGGTGCAAGGGTCCATGTACCTGAATAGGGAATACTTGTGCCTTAAATTACTTCCTACGTGGGCCTCTTAGGCCCAAGTATTTAGCAACGAGGTACATGGACCCTCAAGGAGCGGTTGGCCTCGTATAAAGTACTCCGCAAGAAATTCTAAGGGTAGTTCCATGGTCCCTTAGTATGGGCCCTTAAAGGGGGACCCCTGATCAACCCTAAACCCTAAACCCCAAACCCTAAACCCTAAACCCTTATATACCCAATACAAGATTCAGGGCCCAGACTTCAGAACCCTTTGAAGGAGGGTAGGGACCACATGAAAGGGCCCATGCAACTACCCTTAGACAAACCCTAAACCCTAGACCCTAAATCCTAAACCCTCAACCGATATTACCATGGAACTAAGAATGTGTTGCGGCAGCGTGAGAGATGAGCACTCTGAAGGGTTCCCGGATTCAAGTGCCGCTGCAGAGCTGAGAGTCAGGCTTCTGGGACTGTTGGAACTGGGCCAGGGTTTAGGGTTTAGGGTTTAGGGCTTAGGGTTCAGGGCGTTTAGGGTTTAGGGCGTTTAGTCGGCGTTTAGGGTTTGGGGCTTGGGGCTTAGGGTCTAACCCTTAACTTTCTGTGGCTTTGGCGCGCCGGGGGTTGAGATTAGGTTCAGGAATGAAGGTTCAGGGCGTAAGTAAGTGGCTGCTGGTGGCAACAGTATGGCCCATCATTGTCAACAAACTAAGAGCCATGTGTAAAACTCTTTTCATATCCTTGCTCTTGAGGATCGGGTCATCGAGCAACCAAGGAATAAGATGGAATAAGCAAGGTGCCATTTCTGCAGTTCATGGGTTTTGAAAGCTGTCCTAAAACCCTAAACCCTACAGACTCTAACACCCCCCCCCTCCCCTAAATCAAACGGGAATCAAGGCCCTTGGACAGATCATGGCTTGCCATCAGGGAACTCTGAAGAAAACAAAAACACACGCCTCCCGCCCAAGTGCTGCCTCAGACAGGCGAAGACACGGCTCTTATGCCGTGGGGGGAGACACAAAACCCTACAGGGTCCATGTGCCCATATAGTACCTGCTTGGCCTCAGAAAGGGGGTTCCCTAAACCCTACACCCTGAACCCTAAACCGAGGCCCAAGTATCCACTGCATGGGTGGACCCTTAGGGGAACAAAGCATGGAGGCGCCCCGTCCTAGCCCTCCGGGCGTAGGGTTCCAAAACAAGGGCAGCAAAAGGTTACCACTGGGCTACCGAGAGTCCGAAGCGTCGAACGGAAGTTGTATCACTTAGAACAACTTGCAAGAGCTGCTCACAAGTCATGACATCTTGCAATGGGGCAGGCGGTAGAACTTGTGATGGCTTAAGAATAACTAGCCTGTAAGAAGTTGCGCTGAAATTCGAAAATCAACCGACTTTCCCAACTGTATAGAAACCTAAGACACGCCCCTAGGGTTTAGGGTTTGGGGTTTGGGGTTTAGGGTTTAGGGACACTGGGGCCCAAAGGCTACCCCTTTAAAGCCCAAGTATGTACTATGTGGGTGCATGGACCCTGAGGGCCACTCTCCAGGGGCTGCACAAGGTTGTACCCTTGAGTTTTGGGAACCCTTTTTAAAGATCCTCAAGGTAGTAAAGGGTTTAGGGTTTAGGGTTTAGGGTTTAGGGTTTAGGGTTTAGGGTTTAGGGTTTAGGGTTTAGGGTTTAGGGTTTAGGGTTTAGGGTTTAGGGTGTAGGGTTGGGGCATATTGCGGGGCACCTAAAGGGTACTAGTCTTCATCCCTTGTAGCGAGGGGACGCCTCCCGCAACCCTCAGCTGATCGTCAGATTGCCAATGAAGCTCACGGCCAAGGAAGGCCTCCGTGGTTGCACAAGGCTTAGGGCTTAGGGGTTAGTAGGGTTTATAAGGGTCTACAGTCTGGGGTCTAGCGGGCCCGCATGAGTTCACAAGTGTTACTTAAGGTTGGGGTTTAATAAGGAGTTTTGAGAGGACTTACCGAGGCTTGCTTCCCCCCCCCCACCATGATATCTGCCCCCAAACCCCCAAACCTCTCCCCTAAACCTTAAACCAACCTTAAACCTCACACCCTTGACCCAAACCGTAAACCTTCAACCCCAAAGGCCAACCCCCCATTCGCAGCACAGGCAGGGGGGGGGGGCTAAACTTATGTAAAACCTAAACCTTAAACCTTGCTGTAAGCCCTAAAAACCTAACCCCCTCAACCACACCCACACCACAGGGGGGGGCCGGGGGCAGGGGTAGCATGGGCGGGCGGTCTCTTAAACCTTGAACCCCAGATCCTAACCCCAACCCCACAATCACACCACGGGGTTAAGCCTTAGACCCCAAACCAAAAACCCTGAACCCTAAACCTTACACACTAAACCCTACCCCGCAACCACACCCACACCACACGGGGGGGCCGCAGGCGTAGGCCCCGGGCGCGGGGGGGGGGGGGGGGGGGGGGGGGCGGCGGCCCGAGACCATATATACCCTTGAAAGGATTATAAATTATGCATGGTACCTGATTCCCCCATTCCCTACTAACCAAAGAAAGAGAAGAGAACCTGTCTGGAGGAGTGGGATTCAGGGCTTATCGGGTGTATGCTTTGAGTGTTTTCTGGGACCCCAAACTTAAATTTTAAAGCCAAGACCTGCCACCCTAAACCCTAAATCCTCAACCCTCAACCCTAAACCCTAAACTTAGGGTTGAGGCTTTCGGGCCGAGGCAGCTCAAAAGCCCTGCAAAGCCGAGGCCCCCAACACCAGCCCCCCGAAAGGCTTACAGGGTTTAGTTTAGGGATCATAGGTTTAGAGTTCAGGGTTCAGGGTTTTTTGGGCACAGGGTTTAGGCTTCAGGATTTAGGGCTCAGGGTTCCGGGTTTAGAGTTCTAAAAATAGGTCTTCTAGGCTTCGGGTTACCCTAAACCCTAAACCCTAAACCCTAAACCCTAAACCCTAAACCCGAAACCCGAAACCCTAAATCTTCTTATTGGGCTGAACAATGAGGGGCAAGCCGGGGCTCATCACGGCGCGACGCGCGCTGACCAGCGCCACGGGCAGGCAAAGAAGCGAGCCCGTGTTCCGGTCAGGTGCTTCCTGGGCCCGAGAAGCCCGAAACCCTAAAGCCTATAAAGCCTAAAGCCTAAACCCTAAATAGCCTAAACCCTAAACCCTAAACCCTAAACCCTAAACCCTAAACCCTAAACCCTAAACCCTAAACCCTAAACCCTAAACCCTAAACCCTAAACCGAGATTGTTGGCCAGTGTTGAACCTTACCCCTGCCCATGTCCACGTTGGCCGGTGGCAGCACAGAGCAACGACAGGGAGGAAGACAGGTGGCAGGAAGACAGACAGACAGACAGGCAGGCAGGCAGACAGACAGAGAGAGAGAGCGAGACCCCGATCGGACGGGAGGACTGGATAGACATGCCTTTGTTGCACACACGGGGCTTCACCGTACTGCTGCTTCAGCCCGTGATAGATGTAAAGGGGGAAGCGTTTCAAGCCGCGCCTTGTGCTTGCATGTCACTCCTCCCTCGGAACACCCCCCTCGATCCCCCGAAACACCCTCTCGACCCCCAAACCTGCAACACCTCCCGTGGACCCACTCCCGCCCACTCTGCCCAAACCCCGAACTGCACCTGCGGGCTTTCAAGGACGAAAAAAGAAACACAAACGAACCACACAACACACACACACACACACAAGAACACGAACAGGAACACAAACGCGAACAGGAACAGGAACACGAACGAACGAGTCTTACTGTTTCTTCGTGGGGGGGGGGGGGGGCATTAGGGAGTTTGGGAAGCCCTATATCATCCCTTAACAAGTATGTGGGGAGGGGACATGTGGTATCTCATTGCCGAATCCCCTAGAAAGAACTACCCGAAACCCTGAACCCTAGGCCCTAAACCCCAAATTCTATAAACCCTAACCCCCAAACTCTTATCCCTAAACCCTAAACCCTAAACCCTAAACCCTATAAACCCTAAACCCTAAACCCTAAACCCTAAACCCTAAACCCCACAAAGTCGAGGCTGAGTTGCACCACCTCCTCCTTCTCGTCTCGGCCCACAAGCTGCCAAAGGTCTGACAATTCTTCCTGGAAGGTCTAAGGCCGGCAAAGCTGGGGTGTAGGGTTTAGGGTTTAGGGTTTAGGGTTTAGGGTTTAGGGTTTAGGGTTTAGGGTTTAGGGTTTAGGGTTTAGGGTTTAGGGTTTAGGGTTTAGGGTTTAGGGTGAGCAGACCCTAAACTAATCCCAGACGCCGCGTTGGGTGGGGTCGAGGACTCGACAGTTTGGTAAACTAGCCCTGAACCCTGAACCCTAAACCCTAAACCCTAACACTGAAGCGCCCCAAAGCCCCGATCTTCTCTGCTAAGACCTAGACCTCAGTAGCCCAGCAATTAACGAGGTCCGAATTAGACTACCTTTTTGCGGGGGGTGCTTACTTGAAAATATGATCCGTGAACTTAAAGAATGGCACAGGTTACCACTGAGCCTAAACCCTAAACCCTAAACCCTAACCCTAAACCCTAAACCCTAAACCCTAAACCCTAAACCCTAAACCCTAAGGCCCTGAGCGTCGGCCTCAGCGTTGAGTTTCTGTACGTAAAGCCGGGCATAGTGCGCCGATTCGATGTGGAGCTCGGGTACGTTCCTGGTGTTTGGATGACTTCAGTCCCTAAGGGTCCATGTACCTATATAGTACATATTTGGGCCCTAAAGCTACTATATGGGAACCCCTTTAATGCTCAAGTATATACTATATAGGTACATGGACCCTTAGGAAAGGTCCATGTACCTATTTAACATATACTTGGGCCTTAAAGGGGTTTCCCACATAGTAGGTTTAAGGCCCAAGTATTTATAGAGGCACATGGCCCCTCAGGAGGTTGAGGGTTTATTACGGAATTATGGGTTCAGGCTTTATGAGGGTCAGGGCTGAGGCTTTAGGGTTGAGAGGGGCTAAGGGTTTAGGGTCCAACCTGCACCCGAAAGCCTGTAGGCGCCAAACTCAAACCCTGAGCCACCCTAAACCCTGATGCTAAGAGTTCCGAAGCTGCATAAGCGTGCCGAAACCTCCACCTCAAAAGGGTTTAGGGTTCAAGGGGGGTCCTTAGGGTTTAGGACATGGGGTTTGGGGTTTTTGATTTGAGGGTTTAGGGATATAGTATAGGAGATAGGGATTGGGGTACACCTTATCAGCTCCTAAACCCGAAACCCGGCACCCTAAACCCTAAACTCTAAACCCTAAACCCCGAAACAAGACCTAGGGCTTCGTGCACTACCAGGAGGGGCCCTCTTATCCTAAGGCTCCATGTACCTCATTCTCATATACTTGGGCCCAAAGTCTCTGTACAGGAGGTACTTTAAGGCACAAGTATTCCTTAACTTAGGTACATGGACCCTTAGGGTTACTATACAACTATAGTTAAGGGACTTATAGAGCCTAGCTCAGGATCCTTATGACTCAAGGTAGGGATCCTGTATAACTCTGCTTATAACTTGGGAGGCCAAGAATGTGAAAAGGTTTGGGGTTGCGGGCCTGGCGTTTAGGTATTAGGGCTTAGGGTATTGGAACCCTGAACCCTAAACCCTAAAGCCTAAACCCTAAACCCTGAACCCTGAACCCTGAACCCTAAACTTAGGGCATATAGGGATTAGCGTGCAAGGTTTAGGGCTGAGGGCGAACCCGTGTAGCCAGAAAAAAGGGTGTTTTGCGGTTAGAAAGGGGCTTGGGAGGGACAACAACGTCCGCAAAGGATTTAGGGTTTAGGGTTTAGGGTTTAGGGTTTAGGCTTTAGGGTTTAGGGTTTAGTGTTCCAAGAATCAGAGGAGAAAGGTGAATTCTCACGGAGAATCCTAGCGGTTCAGGGTTCAATATGGGCTCAGGGCTCCGCTCCTTTCGGGGGGGGGGGGGGGGGGGGGGGGGTTTAGGAGTGCAGGGTTTCGGGCTTAAGGTTGAGTATTTTGGGGTTGGGTTTAAGGTTGATTGGGATCTACAATCTCTCTCAGATGTTGGACTATTCGGGGTTCGGGTACTGTGTCCCAAAACACCAACACCCTAAACCCCTTCTCCAATAACACTGCGACCCTACACCCTAATAGAGGCTTCAAGATTTTAGGCGTGAGCCTTAACGGCCAACTTAGGTTCTAGGCCGATGAGCTTCAAGGCTTAATGCAAAGCATCGTAGAAGTCGGTTTAGGGTTTAGGGTTTAGGGTTTAGAGTGTAGGGTTTAGCGTTTAGGGTTTAGAGTGTAGGGTACAGTGTTACAGGGTGGGTGAAAAAAGGCTGGGCTCACGGTTTGCAGGCATGACTCTCAATGCAGCCGCACACCTCCGCCACGTTGATCGCTGCGACTTTACCTGGCGTGATCGGCGAAGAAGGCTCTGGAAATCATGATTCTTCTAGACCCCCGAACCTAACACCCTACCCGCCAACCCTATAAGCCTCAGACTTGTAAACCCTAAACCCTAAAACCCCCCTCAACCCTCAACCCTCAACCCTAAACCCTAAACCCTAAACCCTAAACCCTAAGGCGCCAGGAATCTTGAAGAGGCTAAGGTGCTGAAGCTGCTTGAGATCAAGTCGCCCACCTTTGCTGTAGGGTATAGGGTTTAGGGTATAGGGTTTAGGGTTTAGGGTTAGGCTTTAGGGCTTAGGGTTTAGAGGTTAGGGTTTAGGGGTTATGGTTTGACGGTTTGAGGGTTTGGGGTTTGAGTGGTTTAGGGGGTACTGGGCTCTCGGCTCCTCCCTCGAGTAGCAACATAGCCCCGACTACCTGCTAGGTAGACTGAGAAAACCCCGATTCAGCGTTGCGATGCGGGGGAGGGGAACGCTTTGTGCAGCGATCTAAAACTTTCTTCCGCTTTCTTGACCACCCCCAAACCCTAGTCACATACCTGGAACCACTCAACCGGCAGTGCCAACCTCGGTTGGGATACCGCAGTCAAAAGCACTCGATTCCCCCCTCCCAGATAGCGAGGAATTCACTGCTAAGCCTTTCCACAAAACCCTGAACCCTAAACCCTAAACCCTGAACCCGGATTAGGGCTTAGGGTTTAGGGTCTAGGGTAGGTCCGAGTCGCATAGTGCCACTGGGTCCACAGGCACATCCTGGATTGGCTTGCCAGCAGTGTCTCATATGAAAGCAAGAATGCAAACTCTAAACCCTAAACCCTAAACCCTAAACCCTAAACCCTAAACCCTAAACCCTAAACCCTCCCTGAAGGTCGGCCTTTAAAAGGGGTTCCGAATTAGTAGCTTTAGGGCCCAACTATCTGCTATATGATGGACCCTTAGTGCTTGACTCTTGAGCCACGCCAAGCCAGAGGGTTTAGGGTTTAGGGTTTAGGGTTTAGGGTTTAGGGTTTAGGGTTTAGGGTTTAGGGTTTAGGGCTACTGAAACTTTGAAGAGAGGATGCGGCTTCTCGGGAGGACTGGTTGCAT
Organism: Symbiodinium natans; assembly: GCA_905221605.1. Classification (NCBI taxonomy): domain Eukaryota; class Dinophyceae; order Suessiales; family Symbiodiniaceae; genus Symbiodinium; species Symbiodinium natans. The sequence continues at coordinate 197,004 of CAJNDS010002073.1, read as the reverse complement.
GTGACTCAGGGCTGGACACTTGTAAGGACTGGATGCTCAGGTCTCTGGAATATGGTCCAGCTTCCTCATGTTAGGGACCGGGCGCGACCATTAACATGGATCAAGGTCCAGTTTCCTCTCTAACCGCCTAGCCTAGCGAGGATGGCCCTTCCAACCCTTTTAAAAAATATGCCTAAATATGATCCTCTTAAACCTAATAAAGGAAAATATATAATGTCCCAAGGGCCTACCCAGTTAGAGACCTGGCCCCTTCAAAGATAGGCTCTAAGGCACTAGAGCCACCCGCATCAGCGGCTACTTCCAGGTGACATGGGCATTTCCCAAATAGGGTTTAGGGTTTAGGAGGGGTACTAAAATCCCCGTTAAGGACTGTGAGCAGAAGTTGGAACATCCCAAACCACAATTTAAGAAAGGCCTGTATCTAATCTGCCCCCAAAATGCTAGAATCCTTATTCTAGGAGCCCTCGAAGAGTACCCCTATTTTCGAAAACCCCCACATAGGAACCTGTCAAACAGGGAGGCCCTTTGAAAACAGCCTGAATGAACCCTAAACCCTAAATGCCAAGTCTTAATTTTGTTGTTGTTTTCCCCTACTTGTCGTGTATTCCAAGTCGGATTCTACAGGGGGCCCGAGTTTCGAGAACTCTCCACTGACCCTACTCCCCTTCAAACAACGATAACATGCAACGCGTTTAATGTTTCCTTGGGCGTTTATACGTAAAATGGACTCATGGACCAAAACACAACCCCTGAGGGAACTATAGCCGCGACTCCAAGTATCTTTGATTCTAAAGATATGATTTCTACGGGTGTGTCCGCGAGGACGGGGGCTCTAAACTTTAGGGCGACCTGCTGATTGCGGTTTAGGGCTTAGAGCTAGGAAAGCCTAAGCAGGAAAGCCTAAGTCTTCTCAGAATGCGATTTCATCTGGGCGTCTCTGCGACGAGGGTGCCGGTAGCCACAGAAGTAGTACAGGAATCCTGGGCAACCCTAAACCCTAAACCCTAAAATACTTGAAGTGCCAGGGCAAAAAATGAGCGTAGGGACTGCCCTGCATAAACCCTATAAACACTACACGCTGAACCCTAGACCCTCAACCATCCTACTCCAAAAGCCCAAGCAATGTCAACCCCACCCCTAAGGGTCCATGCACCTCATTTTTTATATACTTAGGCCCAAAGTCCCTATATGAGAAGAAACTTAACGCACAAGTATTCCCTATTCGGGGCCTGAGGCTGGGCTGCTGAACAAACCCAGCGGCCGAGTGAACGGTTAGGGTTTAGGGTTTGTTAAAGGGATCCAAAACCTTTAGGGGTTTAGGTAGGGCTTAGAGCTTAGGGCTTAGGGTTTAGGGTTTGGGGTTTAGTTAGGGCTTAGGGTCCTCACCCCTCCGCCCTCACCTCGCATTCAAGTTGCTCCCTGCCAGTACTGCATCAGACCCTTCTGTGGCACAAAGCAGGAGTCGCCCACCGCGCCACCTCTGGTGCAAACAGTGCCCTTCCTTTATAAATATATACATATATATATATACATATATATATATATATTCACATTTATATATATATATATGTGTGTGTATACACATGTTTACGTATGCACACTTTTTGTGTTGCTGTATCTTTCTTCTGTCTGTCGTCCTTTCGTTCCCCTTTGCTCTGTTTGTTATTTCCTTTGTTTCTTTCATTCTTGATGGTTTCTTTCTTTGGTAAAACTTATTTCTTTCTTTATTTCTTTCATTCTTTCGGGAGGCTCCTCCACAACCTGAGCTAGCTGCTGGCTCTCTCTCTCTCTCTCTCTCTCTTCTCGCTCTCTCGCTCTCTCTAGATCCTACACCAGGGGATTACGGTGAACCGGAAGAGTCAAACCCAAAAGCAAGCCCTACCCAGAGAGACAACTTGTACCTCAAAAATGGGTACCTTGCATACCAGAACCTGGGCTTCATCCCTTAGGGGTCCATGTGCCCATGGAGTACGAATTGCGTACGAACCCCCAAAAGTAGAACATGTTCTTCCTTATAAGGTAATATATGGGGTTATTATTTTGATGTTTTGGGGGGTTCGTTGATCTAGTACCTACTTGGCCTTAAAGTAGCTTTAGGGACCAAGTACCTACTATGTGGGTACATGAACCCTTAAGGATTTCTCTTTGAAGACCCCCTACTGTGGGAATATTCTCCACTTTCTTCCTTCAGCAGGAACTGTACTAATCATCAACTCACTTCAGAGATATCCCTGATAATCACTCCAATCCCCTGTAGGACCCTAAAAGAGGCCCCGGATGTTTCGGGGACAGGCCCCTTCCTCAGCCCGAGGTACTGCGTAACAATCGGGAGTTCATGTGCTCTAGGGATCTACTATTTGCTTTAGAACCTCCAAATAATCAAAAACAAAAAAGCAACCCCTAGATTGCCCTTACAAGGAAGAACGTATTTTTCATTTGTTGGGGAGTTCTTTTGCAAATAGTAAGGATCAGGCTTGGGGTTTGTCGGGCTTAGGGCTACGGATTGCCAGTGGCAGGCGTCTTCATGCGAAAGACTTCACAACCAGCGCCTCAAGATGAATCAAGGCTCATCTTAAAAATCAGAAGCTTCGGGAGTCTTCGGGGCCTTTCGGAGCCTCGGGGGGTGGGGTGGGGGGGGCACAAGGGTACTCGGTTGCCCGGCTCCCTTCATGACATTGTAATGCAAGAGCTTCGACTCAAGAGGGACAGGAACTACTGTCGGTTTAGGGTTTACCTGGAACTCTATTTACGTACACCTTAGCAGTAGCCCTTAATCAGAGACTCTCAAGTAGCTTTTCGGGCTTAGAGTTTAGGGTTTGGAGGTTTGGGGATAGATTGGGGATCTATAGGGTGGCTGCTCTGCACCGAGCGGCAGCAAAGCAGCGCATCACCCTGTGTCGCAGAAGTGATCCTGGTATGTCATGCGTGTTTAGGGTTTCGTGTTTAGGGTTTAGGGTTTAGCCGATGCTACTCATCACGCCAGATAAACCTGTCAACCATCCCAACAGCCACAAAAGATAAGCTCAAGCAGAAGCACACTGGTCTCGTTCTGTACAGTTTAGGGTTTAGGGGTTTAGGGTCCTACAATATGGCCAATCCCGGTCTTCGAACACCCAGGAGACGTATGCGTCTATTTATACCCCTGAGAACTGCATGAAGGTGTTTCAAGGTATCAGCCGGATCTGGTCCGATGTCGAAGGAATCTAGTCCTTCGTTCGACAGGATCTGTCAAGCGGGGTTGTGGTTACATTCCGTGCTTCTTGGTTCCTGACTTTTCCATGTACCTATATAGTATATACTTGGGCCTTAAAAAGGGGTTCCCATACAGCAGCTTCAGCGCCCAAGTATCCCCAAAAAGGTACATGGATCCTCAGGTTAAGTGCACCCTGCACACCCTGTACACCCTGTACACCCTAAACCCTAAACCCTAAACCCTAAACCCTAAACCCTAAACCCTAAACCGTGCAGCCCGGGGCTCGTCACTGCGCTGCTCGCGACTTTCCGCAGAAGTTGACCGGCAAAGAGGTTCATGTCTGTGCTCTGGGTAAACTGCCTGGGGTTTAGGGTTTAGGGTTTAGGGTTTAGGGCTTAGGGTTTAGGGCTTAGGGTTGAGGGTTTAGGGGTTTAGGGGTTTAGGGGTTTAGGGGTTTAGGGGTTTAGGGGTTTAGGGGTTTAGGGGTTTAGGGGTTTAGGGGTTTAGGGGTTTAGGGGTTTAGGGGTTAGGGGTTTACGGGTTTAGGGGTTTACGGGTTTAGGGGTTTAGGGTTTAGGGTTGTGCTCTGGGAAAACTGCCTGAGATGTGCACCGCGAACATTATGGGGGTTTCCGAAACTAGGGGGTACCCTGTTGGGTTCCTTTCAGGGGATTCTCTCTTCGATTTGGGGTATAAAAGGGGCCAACTACCCCTGTTCTGGGTCCCTATTGTGGGAACGACCCATATACCTAAACCCCAAGCCCCGCCAGGACCCCCCTGAATCCCTGAAGCTTCGTGAGGGGTATGCCGGCTGTCTTTGAAGTTACGCGGGAAGCCTGAAGCCCGGAAGCCCGAAGTAGGCCCTACACACAAGCCTTGAAGCCCTCAGTAGGCCCTAGACACAAGCCCTAAAGCCCTAAGCCCTAAGCCCCAAACCCTAAACCCTAAACCTTAAACCCGAAACCCTAAACCCTGAACCCTAAACCCCAAGAACTAAACCCAAAAGTAACCTAGGAAGGAAATAGGCTGCACGGGACCTAAACCCGAAAAACTCGGGGAATAAGTAAGGCCCCTAATCTGGGTCTTAGCAGCTCGAAGCTCAAACTAGCCCTAAACCCTAAACCCTAAACCCTAAACCAAAAACCATAAAGTCGGGAGGCCTGAACAGGGGAATGGTCAGCAGGCAGTGCTGGAAGCGGGCAAAGTCCAAATCCGCGAGCATCGGCTTCCTTTCGCATGAAAGAGCCCCGGAAACAGTAGGTTTAGGGTTTAGGGTTTGGGGTTTGGGGTTTGGGGTTTAGGGTTTAGGGTTTGGGGTTTGGGGTTTGGGGTTTAGGGTTTAGGGGTTTAGGGTTGAGGGGGTTTAGTTGGAAGCCGAGGTGTAGACCTGGCAGTAGTTTCAGCGTCCGTAAATAGCAGGACTGGCTATCGCCGCGAGGTTTTTGCCCTAAAGGTCCACATGTACCCACATGGTATACACTTGGGCCTCATAAAGCTACTGTGCAGGAAGTATTTACTGTATGGGCACATGGACCCTTTGGGTAGGTGCATGTATCGCTGAGAGGGGAAAATCTCGCGGTTCAGGGCTACAGAATCTACGGCTATCTGTCCTTGAGCTACAGCCCCTGAGGGTCCATGTACCTTTTGAGGCAATACTTGGGCCCTTAAAGCTACTGTATGGGAACCCCTGTAAGGCTCAAGTATATGCTATCTAGGTACATGGACCCTAAACCCTAAACCCTAAACCCTAATAAACCCTAACTAGGGACCTGCAGGCTTTAATCTTTGTGCAGGCTCTACGTCGAGACGAGCTGCCTGTTGCGGCAGTCTCTATATCTACCGGAGCGCCCGAGCGAGCGTGCAGTCGCCCTCCACCTAAATCTTACCCTAGCCCTAAAGGGTCCGTGCACCTTCATAGTATATACTTGGGCCTTCAACCCTAGCCCTAAAGGGTCCATGCACCTTCATAGTATATACTTGGGCCTTCAAGGGGTTTCCCATAGAGTAGCTTTTAAGGCCCACTCATTTCCCAAATGGGCACATGGACCTTCAGAGGGCAACCGATCTGAAGAAGGTACATCTCAATTCTGCATCCTGAAGGGTTTAGGGTTTAGGGTTTAGGGTTTAGGGTTTAGGGTTTAGGGTTTAGGGTTTAGGGTTTAGGGTTTAGGGTTTAGGGTTTAGGGTTTAGGGCTTCGGAACTTTCAACATCAGGAGTTCGAGACGGGACCGCCGCTGAACCGGAAGATGTGCTAATGGTCGACACCCGCACTTCTCCCTTCACAACTAATTAACATGTCTTGTGTGCACGCCAATGAATCCAAAACCCCGAGTACACCCTAAACCCTAAACCCTAAACCCTCAACCCTCAACCCTAAACCCTACCCCAAACCTCATCCTAGACCGGAGAAGCCAACCTCTGGCCCAAGGCTCGACAGAAGGGCGAGGATGGCGGGATGTTCCTGGGAGTGCGATGTCTTCCTTGGCTCATGGGGTTTAGGGTTTAGGGTTTAGGGTTTAGGGTGTAGGGTTTAGGGTTTACATCAGAGGGGCTGCCAAACCCTAAGGAACCCCAAAAGGACCATAATTTAGAGGAATCAGTTGGGCTCACTTGGGAATGTTCCCCTATACTAACAGCCTTAAATGGGGACTATAAAAGGGGGGGGGGGCTAAACCCTAAACCCTAAACCCTAAACCCCAAACCCTAAACCCTAGGAATGCTAGTATCAGGGGGAACATCCCTTGAAGTCACCATACGGTTCTGTAGAAAACTGTCGATGAGTGGCCTGGAGCCTGGCATGGGTTTGGGATTTGGGATTTGCAAGGGTTTAGGGTTTAGGGTTTAGGGTTTAGGGTTTAGGGTTTAGGGTTTAGGGTTTAGGGTTTAGGGTTTAGGGTCGGTGAGTCAGCAATACTTGTCGGGATGTTCCCCCTTATGCAAACAGTCCTTCATATGGATTATAAGGGGGGGGGGGTACTAGAATCCGTATTAAGGACTGTTGGTATAAGGGGGAACATCCCAAAATCCTAAACCCTAAGCCCTAAACCCTGAGCCTCGATGCGCCAAAGACCGTCCTCGTGGTGTCATCAGTCATGCGAAACGGCCCTTGCTTCATGCAGCAAGCATCCCAGGATCCAGGCCAAGCCCGACGCTCTCTCCCTACTTTAGGGATTAGGGTTTCGGGTTTCGGGTAACCTTCCTATCTCCACACCGCAAACCTCCCGAAGTCCCTTCCCGAATGCTACCCGGCATCTACCACCACGCCGCAAAATCGGTATGCTAAGTTTGGGTAACCCCCAATATTGATGCCAGCGCAGGACGCTAAACCCCAAACCCGAAACTCTAAACCCTACACCCAAAACCCAAAACCCTAAACCCCCAAAATGAAACCCCCCGGGCAAGGCTCTCATGGTAGGCATAGCGCAGAGATCGGGTCACGCGTTCGCTGAGCTCGGTCGGGATGCGATTCTGGCGGAAGAACCTCTTCAGCAACCCGAACCTGTCGCAGGGGATTTAGGTCTTAGGGTTTAGGGTTTAGGATTTGGGGTTTAGGGCGAATTCAGCGGAATATGGGTGTTTTCGAACATTGGGGCACGCTGTTGTGTCCAGTCTAGAAGAAGGATTATCGTATTTTAGGGGTGTATACGGGGTACCTCCTCCGCTTCAGGAAATACCCATATGTAGGGGCCCATTTCAATTTGAATGACCTTAGGGTAGATTCCTGAACGCTCCAAGCAGTTCCTCAAAAAACCCATTTTTGGACCCCTCCGCGCCTAGGACCCCACCCCCCCCCCTGGGACCTGCTGTGCTAGAATGGAAGAAGACTTTAGAAGTGGGTGAGTTTAGGTAGGTTTGGGTGGTTTTGCCGCCTGAGACGGCGTGGGGTGGGCCAACAGTGTTAGATGGCCTCCACTATCGGGCCATGGCTGCTTCTTTCACGAAGCTGTCGAAGCGAGTCTACATCCCAACCTTCACAGCTTCTGCGCCATTTCACAGCAAACCCTAAACCCCAAAGTCTAAACCCTAAATCCTTGTTTCCCGCCCCCCCGCCCCCCATGAAACCCCATTCCCTTAAGAACCCTCATACTTGAGACCCCGAAGTCTAAAACCCTAAATAAATTACCCCCCCATGAAACCCCCTTCCCTTAAGAACCCTCATACTTGAGGAACCCTAAAACCTAAACCCTAAACCTAAACCCTAAACCCTAAACCCTAAACCCTAAACCCTAAACCCTAAACCCTAAACCCTAAACCCTAAACCCTAAACCCTCAACCCTAAACCCTGCCCCCCCCCCCCCCCCCCCCCCCCCAATGAAACCCCATTCCCTTAGGAACCCTCAGACTTGAGGGGTGCGAAGCTGCCGGGAGACTGTCGTGTTTCCTCCTTCTTGCTGGCGTGTAGTGCTTCGACCTGCGTGCGGTGGTTTGGGGTTTAGGGTTTATGGTTTAGGGTTTAGTTTTTAGGGTTTGGGGTTTGGGGAATGAATTCAGGGTCCCTTCTAGGAGTCCCTCCTTATATACCCCTTAGCAGTACGTTCTTGAGGCTCAGGTTCCACTCCGCTTGAGAGGTGAAGGTTGCGGGTTTAGAGAGAGTGTCAGGTTTAGGGTTTGGAGTTTAAGATCTGCTTCGGAGTTTTTATAGTTGAAGATTCAGAGGTGAATTTGGGTTCCTAACCGTAAAGTCTTGCGCCAGGTTGCACACACTAACAATCACTAACATCTTAGAGACTGGGACCCGTTGTTCTGTGTTCGGTTTCCCCTTAGGGGATTAGGGGTTTAGGGGTTTAGGATTTATAGGGTGTAAGGTTAGGGTTTAGGGTTCAACATCCGAGCCCGAGTACTTAAAACCCTTACAGGACGAAAAGGGGTGACCCTCACAAGGGACGTTAGCAGGCTTCCTGTCGGAGCCGTTTTGGGGCTATATGGGTATATAGTAGAGGATACAGATGATGTACGATGTCCGAAGTCGCATTTGGTACGTGGCTTGAGGTTTCGGGTTGGCGTTGACATCCCAAACCCTGAGCCCTGAACCCAAAACCTGAACCCTAAACCCTGAAACCCTCATCCCTAAACCCTAAACCCTAAACCAAAAACCCTAAACCCTAAAATAACCTCTAAAAAGAACCTTGTCTAGTCCCTATATGCCTAAGTAGCCCCTCAATAAACAACCCCGAAAAACCCCCCCCAAGGTCACTGATAAGACTCCCTCCTTTAGTCCCTTTATACTGCCTTGCAGGCTTCCTACTCCCAGTGGTGTTCCAGTACATGATGATGAGGTACATGGACCCTTAGGGTTAGGGTTCTAAGTCGTGTTTGAGTCGCTGTGTTGTCCTTAGTTCTGCTCTAAGCTAAGCCCCCCTCTCACCCTTAACGGACCCGAAGCCCATATGGGGCTGCGGCCAGAGAGGTCATCGAACTGATGACAGTGGAGAAGGTGATAATCGACACAAACCTGAGGCTTTCATGATGTTTGGGCTTGAGAAGTCCGGAAATTGGGGAGGGTGTGTGCGCTCTGAATCCCAATTCGCTGTGTTGTATCGTCGCACGGGGATTCTTTGCGGTACTGTTCGTCTACTTGGAGGTTCATGGCACTTTTAAGCCCACTAATAACTGTCCTTATATAACCCACTTAGAACCATATTGGGGCACTTAAAGGGCTTATAAGTGGGTCATAAGTACACATAAATTTTCTTATTATGTACCATGAACCGCCAAGTATGGGCGTTGGGGTTTCGGGGTTGAGCGTTCAGGGTGCGCAAGCCGGCCGAGACGCGCCACAAAAACTGAGTAGTAGCCCTCCTGCTCGGTGACGGCCTGCGAGATGTTTTTGGGAATCTTGGGATCCCTAACGTGAAGCCCTAAACCCCAAACCCCAAACCCCAAACCCCAAACCCTAAAGATTTTTCGGGATACGGTTTATAGGGTTTAGGGTCTAGTGCGGTGCTCATGGTCTACTGTAAGGTTGTTGAACCTGACGAAAAGGCACTGAGGGTTTAGGGTTTAGTTTAGGGCTTAGGGTTTAGGATGTCCTCTTATCAGTAGATCCTTCAATTCCAATGGGTTCTAGTACTTCTGTAGGACCACAGTAGCTACAAGGGCTTGGGGATTTTGAGGTTCTTAGGCTCGGGGATTCACCAAACTCCATAAAGTTGATAAAGTTGGAACATGTTTTAAGGACGATTCGTGCTGGGATTCCCTTTAATAACCCTTTTGGGGTAGGAGATGCTTCAACTTTTGGGAGTTTACTGTATGTGGTCTGGGGGGTTTGGGGGGGGGGCTTAGCGAAGTGAAGCCGTTCTGAGCTCTATCCTTTGTTGGCCCGGACTTCCTACATCCTAAGCCCTCAACCCTGAACCCCAAGGGTTTTAAGGTTTTTGGATGATCCTGGGCATTCTTCTGCGCTTGCGAAGCCTTGCCTCGATCTCTGTATTGCCGATTCCAAGCTGGGCCAAGGCCCAGCGTAAACTGAAGGTATACCTGCAGGGGTTACTAGTTCTGCTCCTTGTTGAGTTTAAGTACCCTTAAAAATGTAAAATGTTACCCCACTATGACAAAGGTTCGGGTGCAAAAGGCAAGCTCGTCACATCGCCATCATAGTAATCATCTCCATTATCATCATCATATTCACCATCATAGTCATCATCATCAACATCATCACCACCGTTACAACCACCATCATTCTGATCTTCATCATCATCATCATCACCTTCATCACCATCACCATCATCATCATCATCATCATCATCATCATCGCCGTCGGCATCAACAGCAGCAGCAACTATCATCAGCTCTATCGTCTTCATCCTCGGCAGGAGCATCAGCAGCAGCATCAGCAGCAGCAGCATCAGCAGCAGCAGCAGCAGCGCACCAAAGCCACAATCCGGCGGAACATCAACATTTTTGTCTGTTGCAGCCGCCTAATACATGCCGAGGTTTGTCGTTGCATGGTTCAGCCTGCAGTTTACCTTCAAGCCTCTTGCTGAGAGCAGCTCTTGAGCAGAACGGGTTGTAGGGTGTGCCTTTAGAAAGGTCCAGCGCCAACCCAACATATAAGTTCGTTCATAACATAGTACGTTATCATACTATTCTGTTTGCATTCTGTGTTCATATCTTCCAATATTCTAGTAGTAGCAATATGATTATGTGTTTACTCTATCAATAGAGGCACGCCTCCACTTCGGGCATTGAAGGCCGAGTTCGTGAAATCCTACTGCTTCTGCTACGAGGCAATTTCAAGCAGGATGAATTCAGAAGTATCATCTGATCAATGCAGTCTATGCAGCTCTGCACCCCCCCCCCCACCCCCCCTTGCGCGCTCCGCAACAAAAACACAAGAAGTCAAGACAGCAACTCTCAAAGAACACAGGCACAGAAAGTCGAACCTTGCAGCCCCGCAGCCCTTTCACCTCGCAAAGCCCCCGGAACCCTACTTCGAAGTAAACCCTGGAACAAAAGTATATACTTTTTGGGGATAAATAGCTATACTAGGAACCCAGAACCCAAAAAAGGTATTCAAGCCTTGAACCCTAAACCCCCTAAACCCTACCCCCTAAACCCGAAACCCTAACACCCAAACCATATTAAAGTACAAAACTTCAAAACCTAGGGAAGCGCCGCCGAGAAGCTGGCTCATGAAGGACGTCTTGTCGATGTCGTTACTGGTGAGCCTATAGCGAACTTGGAACCCTAACAAAAAATACAATTCTAGCTGTTTCTTAGGAATTCAAGTACCCAAAACGTATAATTACAATTCTCGCTGTTTCTTCGGAATTTAAGTAGCCGAAAATGCAAAAAATATTCCAAGTATCCCTAAGGAGCCATGTCTCGTGTTCCACAGATGCAGTTCCCAGGCCGAACCAGAAGCATGCAATCACGTGCTCCACGAGCATCATGCAAATCATCACCTCCGGGCAGCAGCAACGGAGGGTATACTACTAATTGCTTAAGAACCCCCCACCCACCCCCCCCCCAAAAAAAAAAAAAACATTGTTTCTTATTCAGGGTAATCTAGGGATTCGTTTTTTTGTTTTATTCTTTTTGGGTTCTTAAGAAAATAGTAGAATAGGCGGTAGAGGGCTTCTGAATTCAGCCGCAGGAGTTCAGGCGCGAGTCGATCCTGAGCCCCCGGGCAGCTGTCGAGGAGGAAGCTAAGCTCGCAACAAAAAACGTGGTTTTCTGATTGAAGCATCTGACATGGCGATTTCCCAACACTGACAAAAAACCAATTCCCTGGGACTCCCAATGTTAATACAGTAGTAGGCAATCGAGCTAAGTTTAGGCCTAAACCCCTAGGCCTAAACCTCAAGGTTGGGGTGGTTTTGCCGGCTGAGACAGGGATATCAGTGTTAGATGGCCCGCCACATTCGGGCCATAGCTGCTCTGTGCATTTCACGAAGCTTTCGAAGCTAGTCTGCATCCCAACCTTCACAGCTTGTGCCATATGACAGCAAACCCTAGACCCGAAATCCCAAGCCCCAAAGGCGCGGGGCCGGGAGGGGGGGGGGGGGGGGGGTTCTGTTGAGCAGCCGAGGCGCCATGACAAGGCTGAAGTAGAGGGATCCAACCTCAGCGCCGGTAGGTGAGAGTATAAGGGGTTTAGGTTTTTGTTGGGATCTTTTGGGGCGGGGGGGGGGGGTTGAAAAGAGTCTGGGGTCATTGGGTTTCAAAGGGATTTATTGGGTTGACAAGGGTCTTCAAGGGTTTATCAGGGTTAAAGGTATGCAGCCTGGCAAGAATTGGCACACTGAGGCTGCGGAGACTAGGCAGTCTGCTAAACTCTAAACCCTGAACCCTAAAAACCCTATAAACCCTATAAACCCTATAAACCCTATAAACCCTATAAACCCTATAAACCCTATAAACCCTATAAACCCTATAAACCCTAAACCCTAAACCCTAAACCCTGAACCCTGAACCCTAAACTGCGGGGCGCCTGTGACTCGAGCTGGTCGAGGAAGAAGGTGGAGACTTGAGTCAGTTTCCCGAGCCGTAGGATGCCTCAGAGCTCAGAGGTCGATGACCGCATACTAAATATACGCATATACACAGACACACACATATATTTATACATATATACACACACACATATATATATATATACACATATATATATACACATATATACATATATACATATATACATATATACATATGTACATATGTACATATGTACATATATACATATATACATATAGACATATACACATATATACATATGTACATATATACATATATACATGTATACATATTTACACATATATATATATATGTATGTAAAGTATCTATGTATGTTGTTTATACATAAGGAATCAACAAAAATAATAAACAGGTGTATATATGTATATATATATACACACATTTAAAGTCCCTTTAGCTATTTATTTACATATGTATATATGTATGTGTATATATATATATATATGCACATGTCAAGCCCCTTGCTTCTGCACGGGCTGGTATGCTTGTATCGATCCAAAAAACCTTGTCACTGGAAAGCTATTCTCAAGCCACATCGCCACAGCACTGTTAAACAGATGCGGGTCGATGGAGCAAAAGCTGCGCAGATTCAATCTAGGATGCTCAGTAACCCAGGATTAAAAAGGGTACCCTTTTTTGTTTAAAGGGGTTTATAAGGGAACCTAACCCCCCCAAAAAAAGGAATAAGGGCACTACTGGGCATCCTAGCAATCAACCGAGCTGGTAACAACATGTGTGCCAACATGCGCCAACCCACATCGCTCACACCATGGGAACCTCCTCAGCGGCAATATCGAGAGCTCCAGCAGGACCCCATCAATTAATTCTACATATATATAGTGATATATTTTTCATTTACCCGAACGTTACATCTTTTTATTGTACGAACACAAGCAAGCACATGACAAACTTTAGGCAAACACCTCCTGACTCGCCAGGAAGAAACTACGCCAAGCTGCTTGTCCGGCTGAGGGGCTGCGGACTTAGGGCTTAGGGTTTAGGGTTTAGGGATTAGGGCTTAGGGTGTCGGGTTTCTGACATCGACGGGGCACGTATCAGTCGAAGGAAGCGGAGGAATCGGGCCACAGCTGTCTCTTGCGCAAGATCTTGGCTGTAAACGCTGGCTTGCACCAAGATATCGTTGGTGATCACAAGGACGTCCAAGAGGAACCAGGTTCCTAGCGAAGGCTGTGTAGCTTAGAGTTTAGGGTTTAGGTTTAGGATTTAGGGGCTTGGGGTTTAGGGTCCAGGATCCAACTCACCTCTGCCCAATTGGAGCTGTGTCCTTGTGATATTTGGTGGGTTCTGTTGTTTGTACTTCTAGTACAACAACATTGGTAACCCCCAGGGCATCCCCTCCCCCTCGTCCCCCCCACCCCCCCCTCCTCGCCCCCATCCCCTCTTTCCTGGAAATACCTTAAGCAGTTTGGGAGTGGCCTGGGGAGGGAGGGGTGCGGTGGGGCGGGGGGGGGAGGGGGACAGGGGACTGTGATTTTGGCCATTGGACACCAAAAGCGAAAGAATCGTGACCAACGTATGGATGCCAGCCAACGGCTTTGGATGTTAAGATACAGGGACTAGTGATGACTACCCTAAACCCTAAACCCTAAACCCTAAGCCCTAAACCCTAAACCCTAAAACCCTAAACCCTAAACCCTAAACCCCAGTGGGTTTGTACAGAACTCTAGCCGCATTGCGAGTTCAATGCTTCGGGCAGCAGGGGCTTCATGCACCCATGCACCGTGAACCTTCCCGCTGCTGCTTTGGAGGGAGGCTCAGGATTTAGCGGTTCAGGCTTCTGGTGTCTTTGTGGCTAGGGATTCTACTTACTGGCCCCAAAACCCACGGAAATAAAAGTTGGAATAAACTACCTTTTCAGAAGCCCAAAAGTTGAAAAGCTGGGTTTTGAACCAGTAAGGGTGTCTTTGCGGCTAGGGGTTCTAGTTTTGGAACGCTTGCAGGGTTGCAAGGCCCCGCACCGAGAAACCCTGAACCATACTAACAGTCCTTGAGAGGGACTATACTCGGGGGTACTAAAAGCAATCCCTGCTAAGGACTGTTAGAAAAGGGTTTAGGGTTTAGGGTTTAGGGTTTAGGGTTTAGGGTTTAGGGTTTAGGGCATCCCACCTCGTGTGACCTCGCATTAAAAACCCAGCCGAAGCCTCAGACAAAACCCACCCTGAACCCTCACAAACAACCCCCTGGTTCTTCGTAGGGAATGAGGATTTAGGGTTTAGGGTTTAGGGTTTAGGGTCCAACAAAAACCCTCTAAATGTAAGGGATTAACAGTGGTATCTCATTCCCTCATTCCCTACAAGAACCAGGGGGACAAAGGGGGAAAAGTCTAAACCCTGAACCCTGAACCCTGAACCCTGAACCCTGAACCCTGAACCCTGAACCCTAAGCCCTAAACCCTAAACCCTAAACCCTAAACCCGAAACCCGAAACCCTAAACCCTACACGTAAACCCTAAACCCTAACCCTGAACCCTAAACCCAACACCGGGGACAGGGGCCAAGCCGCTCAAGTACTGAAGAGCAACGCGGCGCTGGTCGAGAACCAGTGTGCCCTCACGTCGCTTCGTCTCTTGGACCCTAAACCCTAAACCCTAAACCCTAAACCCCAAACGCTTGGCAGCTGAGTGTTCAAAGCTTGAGGAGCCCTGAAGCCCGTACTGGAGAAGATCCCGAGCATCCTAGGAGCTGTCCCCTGAACCCGACAGTCCTACACCAACCGCTGTCCCAACGACCCGAAACCCTAAACTAGCCTAAACCCTAAACCCCAAACCCTAAACCCTAAACCCTAAACCCCAAACCCTAAACTAGCCTAAACCCTAAACTAGCCTAAACCCTAAACCCTATGGTGCATGGGGTACCAAGCCCTGGTGAGCTGTTGCATGTTTGCTCCGACAGTTTCTGGGCTGGTGGGGTCAAGGATTTGCAGCACAAGTTTACGCGCACGTCGGGGGTGTAGGGCATAGGGTGCATGCTTTGGCCTCCGACTATAGTCCCTTCCTCTGGGCTACCCAATTTCGGTCATGGTTTGGATGAAAAGAATAGAAAGACCTCAAGTCAACCCAAGAAAACGCAACCCTAAACCCTCAACCAACTGCAGTTGAAGCCCAGGGTTGGGATCAGGGTAGAGGCTTTGTGGTTTCGTGTCGAGGGTCTAGGGTTTAGGATTTAGGACTTAGGCTTTAGGGTTCGACATGAGGGCCCTGGGCAAGTCCGTTTCGGGCGAAGCAGCTGGGCCTTCGCATGGTTCTGCCGAGTTCTTTTGTCGGGAATTGGAGGGTTCAAGGGCTTCAGTTTGTCAAGCCGATCACCACAGATATACTCCACGCATCTTAATTAGGGTTTAGGGTTTAGGGTTTAGGGTTTAGGGTTTAGGGTTTAGGGTTTAGGGTTTAGGGTTTAGGGTTTAGGGTTTAGGGTTTAGGGTTTAGGGTCAGACATCCATAAATCCTAAACCCTAAAACCGTAGATGCGTGGATCTGAAAGCAAGGGAGTTGTTTTCTGCCCAGCCTTGGAGAAATAGCCGGTGAAGAACGACACGACTATGTCAAGGGACCAGAAGATCAGAGACAGCACAGAAATTGCCTTTCCAGGCGCTATATTCTGAGTTGGCCAGCATTAAAACCCTGTGAAGACGAATAGGCTTCAACAAGGCCTCTGTAGCAACGAGGAAAAAGTGTCATAATCGGGTCTATAGGGGTGTGGGTTCAGTCTCAACCGTCGGATCTTCAGATTTCAGGTGTAACTTCGATATGCCAATGCTCAGCTGACGTCACAGGACAGATTTGCTCATGTAAGAGCAAGGTGTAAGCGTGAGGATTTTGCAGAAGTACATGGGTTTATCACTTTCAAAGTTTTCTGGACTGAATCATCTACTGAATCTGCCGCCTTGATATTATCGATTACGGGCACGGACATTCAGCTAGTCGAGAACTACATGTATCAATGTATCACCCAAAAACCCAAACCCCAAGCCCCAAAACCCCAAACCCCAAGCCCCAAGCCAAACAGCCCCTGAACCCCAAACCCTAAGCCCCCAATCCCCAAACCCAACAGCCCCTAAATCCCAAACCCCAAACCCCAAGCCCCAAATCCCCAACCACCAAATCCCCAAACCCAAGCCGCAAACCCTAAACCCCAAACCCGAAACCCAAAACCCAAACCCCAAGCCCTAAACAAAAAGCCCCAAGCCTGCCACGTGGAGAAGACGGACTCCATGTGTACCCCCACCAACACCAGGGGCAACGAGACGACGTCCTCCCAGCACGCGCCGAACACGAGATGGGGTTTAGGGTTTAGGGTTTAGGGTTTAGGGTTTAGGGTTTAGGGTTTAGGGTTTAGGGTTTAGGGTTTAGGGTTTAGGGTTTAGGGTTTTCAACCTCCAAGCAAGAAGACCCCTCCCGATGACTGCACTGGCCAGACAAATTGGAAACATCCGGACATGCCCTCGCAGCTATGCCGTGGGTTCTTCGAATGGGCCACTTTAAGGGTTTCGGGCTGAGATTTCCACATGGCGCTCGATTTCACTGGCAGTGGGTGTTGCTTTTTGAGATTTACCTGGAGTCCGGGTTCAGAGGATGAATGGCGTGAGAGGACACGTTTGGGGTCACTCAAGGTCAAGAAAGTGCTGACAGCCAAGCCAGATAAAGGCAACACGCAACACACACAAAAGTTCGCAGATCATACTCAGAAAGTTGTTTGCTTCCGACCCCTTTTTGCCCAAAAGCTCCTTGCCACGCCTCCCTCGAAAGAAACCAAGGGAGCCTTCTCTTACTTGCTTTTCGGGCCAGGACCCAGAAGAGGCGGGTCTTGACCCAAGAGTAACCAAGGAATGACAACCGTACCTTTTTGGTGCAACGAAGCAAAAAAGCCTGCCCTTAAACAAAGGGAAGAAGGGCCTCCTCTGGCCAGGAGCATACGCGCCCTAAACCCTACACCCTCAACCGTAAACCCTTAGCCCTTAGCCCTAAACCCTAAACCCCAACACCGATTTGGCAGGAAATCCTGAAAATGCAGCGGTCTGACTGAGATTGGGGAACATCGAGGACCTGCCATCGATCAAGACATTCGTGCCGAGGCAGAACACTAAACCCGAAACCCTAAACCCTGAATCCGAAACCCTAAACCCTGAACCCTAAACCCTGAACCCTAAACCCGAAACTTCACGGATGAACACCCAACAAATGCCACGGAGTTCTTTAGAAGGGCGGCACAGGGTCAAGGCAAACTTCGGGGTCCCAGCTGGTGGAGTTCAGTTGCGGGCTTAGGGTTGAGGGGTTTTAGGCTTTAGGGTTTAGGGTTGAGGGTTTAGGGTTTAGGGTTTATAGCAAAGGGGAGTCAGGGCCTAACCCTCAGTTCGCAACAGTCTCCTCTCAACTCTTCAGACCTCAGTCTACACCTTTTCAAACGATTCAGCCCCGAGTGAAAACCCCCGCAACTCTAAACACTTTACTTAAACCTCTTGGGCTTAGGGTAAACCCTAAACCCTAAACCCTAAACCCTAAACCCTAAACCCTAAACCCTAAACCCTAAACCCTAAACCCTAACTCCTAAACCCTAAACCCTAAACCCTAAACCCTAAACCCTAAACCCTAAACCCTAAACCCTAAACCCTAAACCCTAAACCCTAACCCTAAACCCTAAACCCAAACCCTAAACCCTAAACCCTAAACCCTAAACCCTAAACCCTAAACCCTAAACCCTAAACCCTATGCCTAAACCCTAAACTCCAAAACCCTGAGATCGAACGCTCAGCCCTAAACACTCGACGGCTCAACCCTCAGACCCGACGAGTGGAAGACCTGGGGCTTTACGAAAGTACGGGACCCCTGAGATAGACCCCCAAATAGTAGGGTTTAGGGTTTAGGGTTTAGGGTTTAGGGTTTAGGGTGATTCCCTTAGGATAAGGACCCCAACAAGGTACCCCGAATTTCGGAAATCCCCACCCGGTTCCCAGGTCCTTCATCAAGATCATGAGGCCTGCTCTTTGAGTTTTTTGGGGGTTTCAGTGAGGTTTGGGTTGTTGGGGTTCAGTAAGAACTTTCAGGCTTGGGGGCTTTAGGGTTGGGCTGAGCGTTCGCCTGATTTCAGGGTGGCCTGCACCTACTGTGCCTTGGTTGGAGTTGGGGGCTCAGGGTTCAGGGCATTCGTCCGACATGAGGGTTTCGCCTAAACCCTCAACCCTCAACCCTAAACCTTAAACCCTAAACCCTAAACCCTAAACCCTAAACCCGAAACCCCAAACCGTTTCTGACTTCCTGTACATAGTAAACGACCACAGTCGACTTGGGAGGGCGAGTCGGCACCCACGGGAAGGGGGAACCCATGGGGCTCAGGGGTTTGGGACTCCGGGTTCAGGAGTTAGGGTTTAGGTTTTAGGGTTTAAGCTGGGGCCTAACTAGGGTTTAGGGTTTAGGGTTTAGGGTTCAGGATTTAGGGTTTTGGGTTTTAGGGTTCAGGGCTGGGGTTTGGGTTTAGGGTTTTTGGGGTTTGGGGTTTAGGGTTTAGGGTTTAGGGGGCCCTGAAAAACCTGCTGCAAGTCCTTGTCCTTGTCTTTCTCCGGCAACATGTATAACACGAATAGGCTTGCCATGATGACCTTAAGAACCCGAAGTACCCGAAGACTGCTTTTCGGCAGGTTAGCTTTCACGCCTATCCTTAAACCCAAAAACCCTTTTCGTTTCCTTGAAGTCCAAGTGGCTGATTAAGTCCCAGAGCGTGCGGAAAGTGCCGCTGGGACTCAGCATGAGACTGGCCTGTTTGAGGGTTTAGGGTTTGCTGTCATTATGTGATGATTTGTGTTTGTGGGGGGGGGGGGGGGTGCAAAAGAACAAAAGATGAATCCTTCAAAAACCCTTACACGCCTGAACAAAACCTTTGTTTCCTTTCACTTTCACACGTGTCTTTGCATGTCTTCGTTCTACTTTCATGATGATGCAGGGAATTGCGAGTGAGTATATATAGATATATGTATACATCTATACAAATATATATATATATATATATATATATATATATCTATGTGTGTGCGTGCGTGCATCGAAGCAATGATTGAACAAACAAACGACTATGAAACTAAGCGGTGTCTTTCTGTTCGGTGTCCAGAGGACTTCGCGCAGCTTTTGTTCTGCAGAAAAAACACAAACCAAATGTAGCACTGAACTTCGAACTGCTACAACAGCAATCCACTTCAAAAAGCCTAAGCCCTAGCACTTCGAGCCCTGCAACCGAAGGTGCTAGGTCGACTAATGAAGGTTTTAGAACCATCAAGCAAGACAACACAAAACCTCTACAGCAGCCTTCACTTGCTGCTCTGTGCAAGTTCTTAGTTGCTGAGTTCATCAGCCCCAAAAAAAGTGTACACTCTCAGTTCTATAGGGGATTATAGTATCCCAAAATGTGTAAAGTGTGCTCACTCAGCTACTAAGAACTCTTACTGGCCAAAAAATGACGGAAATAAAAGTTGAAACTTTCAGAATAAACTACCTTATAAGAAGCCCACAAGTTGAAAAGTTGGGTTTTGGACCACTAAGATTTAAGGACTTTTTTCAGGGGACGCACCCAACATCTGCCTTCAAGGACACTTTTGCCGGTGATGAGGCCGGTGGCTTCGCCTGACAGAAGATGTGCGGTTTAGGGTTTAGGGTGTAGGATTTAGGGTTTAAGGGTTTAGGGGTTAGGGGTTTGGGGGTTGGGGGTTGTGCTTCCGTGTCAAAACTGTGCACCGAAAGCGCGTTTGAAATGACGGCGCAGACCCTGAGGAATCCATGTACCCACAAAGTGTGTACACACACATATATATATATATATGTATATGCATATTTCTATATGTATATATGTATATATGTATATATGTATATATGTATATATGTATATATGTATATATGTATATATGTATCTATGTATCTATGTATCTATGTATCTATGTATCTATGTATCTATGTATATATGTATATATGTATATATGTATATATGTATATATGTATATATGTATGCTTATATATATATATGTATGATTATTTGGGCCTAAAGCTACTCTATGGGACCCCTTTAAGGCCCAAGTATATGCTTCTGGGGGTTTGCGAAAATAGGGGACCCCTAATGTAGACCCCCAAATAATCGGATCCCCTCATAATAAAGACCCCTATGAAGTACTTCGGAGACCACAACAGAGGTACATGGACGCTTAGGGAGAGTGCAGCGCCATGTCCGGGTGTGAAGCAACCCTGCATCGGCGCAGATTGACTGAAGCAACCAGGACCGAACCCGTGAACCCTGAACCCTAAACCCTAAGCCCAACCCTACACATTCAGACCAGGAGCCGTGGTTGAGGCCAAGGTTGATGAGTTTCCCCCCATGGCAGCGCCCTCGGGCAAGATGTTGCAAGAAGTCGTCACCCGAAGGACACCTCAGCTGTAGGGTTTAGGGTTAAGATGGGTTTAGGGTTTGGGGTTTAGGGTTTAGGGTTTAGGGTGTATATAGGTTTAGGGTTAAGATTGGCTTCGCCACAACGGCCGGAAAAGTCGCAGACTTTGCAGCTGAAGGACCGAAGGAACTTGCTTGGAGTATTGAGAAACATTGATTTACCTAACCCCCTTAGACCCCCTCTCCCTCGAAGACTTGGTAGCTTTTAAATTTTGTAGGGTTCAGGAGGTGGCGCAAAACCCCGGCACGACCTATCTGCACCCCCAACCTTAAAACCATATAGGATCCATACTTACTTCTCCAACAGCCAAAGGGAAAAAAGCTCAAACTTTTTTACCCCTACTGAACAAGGAAGCCCAAAACAATTGAAGTTCAACTGTTGGCTTAGCAAGCATCTGAAACGGCTGGCGGCTAAAGAACAGATAACTTGGGATGTTCCCCCTTTAATCCCTTCCCCCTTTTTTAAAGGCAACCCTAATAATAAAAAAACACTTTCCGGAAGATCCTGCCGAAACCAACCCCGCCTTTAAACCCCTATTCCGAATTAGGGGGGGGGGGGGTTCAGGCCTCCAAGAAATCCTTCAACACCAATAAAACCCTCAGAGGGTTTAGGGTTGGGGGTCTAGGGTTAAGGGATTAGGGATTAAGGTTAAGGGTTTAGGGTTTAATTAGAGGCCCGTCTTTTGGCAGCACGAAGCTGTCTGTCAGCTGCCTGTGAGCCTGGCTCTCCACAGCCTACCTCACTACAATGAATTATGACATTTCGATAAATACCCCCTAATTATAAAAACAGGTTTCGAAGTTTTAAAGGGGGGGGGGGGGGGAGCCCCCCCCGTTTAATATTAGGGGGAAGGGATTATACTGACAGTCCTTAGTAGGGATGATACTCGGGGGTACTAGAATCCCCATTAAGGGCCCCCTAAACCCTAAACCCTAAACCCTGTTAGGGACTGCTAGTGTAAGGGGGAACATCCCAACAGATAACATGCTCTGCCGCATAAGATGCTTCGGCGACGAGTCAGGGACTTGGCTTTCAAGTGGCTCCTCAGTCACAAGCTGACCCTAAACCCTAAACCCTAAACCCTAAACCCTAAACCCTAAACCCTAAACCCTAAACCCTAAACCCTAAACCCTAAACCCTAAACCCTGAACCCTGAACCCTGAACCCTGAACCCTAAACCCTGACCCATCGGCCGCCCTGAGCAAAATCCTAGCCCAAGGAAAATACTGCCTTCGTTCGGAGAAAGGCTTTATTGTTTAGCTTCGGGCTTCAGGTTTGTGAAGTGCAGCCAAACACCCTCGCCCCACATGACTCTCAAACTACACCTCGCGCTAGGCCCTAAGCCCCTGACTCTGATGTCCGAGTCAAAGTAGACCGGATCACAGGAGGGGGGAGGGTCCGAAGCTGGAATGACATATGTATATACACACATAGAAAATGTGTGTGTATATATATATATATATGTTACATATGCGTATATCTACATATATGTACATATATATATATATATATGTGTGTATGTACACACACACACCCGCGCGCGCGTTATAGGCACATGGGCCTTTTGGAAAAACCAAGATATAGCAAGGGTTGCTTGGCCGCCAAATGATCCTCTCAAAGGCTTTCTGGTCCACAGGACCCTGAACCCTAGACCCTAAACCCTACGCCGTAGGAGGACATTGCTTAGTTGCACGTGGAATATGGGTGCCGATCAACAGCCCAAGAATCCAGCATGGTCGCGGCACAAAACAAGACCCATCACTGAGAGAGGACCTGGGCAGTTCAGAGTCTGCGGCTTTGGTTTCTGCGCCATTGCGACCCTAAACCCTAAACCCTAAACCCTAAACCCTAAACCCTAAACCCTAAACCCTAAACCCTAAACCCTAAACCCTAAACCCTAAACCCTAAACCCCTAAACCCCTAAACCCCTAAAGCCTAAACCCTAAACCCTAAACCCTAAACCCTAAACCCTAAACCCTAGGAGGACATTCCCGAAGTGAGGGGCTGTGCGAGCTAAGCATGGCGGAGGTGCCGGGCTATGGGTGCTGAAAGACCGCTTGAAAAGATGGGGAGGCCCTGAACCCTCAACCCTAATCAAACCCTAAACCCTAAACCCTAAACCCTAAATCCTAATCAAATCCGAAACCCTAAGCCCTATAAATCCTATCCCTAAACCCTAAACCCTAAACCTATAAATCCTAGCCCTAAACCCTGAAAACCTATAAATCCTAAACCCCACAGCTTCGGGCGAAGATTTCGGCTTGCTAAGCTCTGAGCTAGGCGACATGAACATCGCATAACCCCCCGAGCCAAACAACAAAGAACAAAACCCTACTTGGAGGTTCAGGGTACTTATTCACCAACTATAACTGTACTTATAACCCACTTGAAAGCCCCTCAAGTGCCCCAATGTGGTTATAATTGGGTGAAGAGTACAGCTATTATTGTGTTAAGAAGTACCCTGAAGCTCCAAGTCTTTCCTGTCATTCTGAACCGCTACAAACCTAACACCCTAAACCACGGATCCCCGAAATAAAAAAAAGCTGCAACCCTGCCCCCCTAATCCCAACAAGCCCTCAAACATCCCAAAACCTTAAAAAACCCCAAGTTTTAAACACCTAAAACCCCGAAACTCACAAGCCTAAAAGCCCTCCAGCCCCCGGCCCTAATGCCCAAAATCACTAAAGGCTCTAAAAGCCCTAAAGCTGCTGACAAGAACGCAAAATCAGACCTAAACGCCACTGAAAAGCCCAAAAAATCCTTAAACCCTAACAACCGCTAAATTGCCGTAAAAAAAGGCACCTAAGCGCCCTAAAAACTACTAAAGCAAACCTTACAAAACCATAAACGCCCAAAACAACTTAATTACGTTAAACAAAAAACCGACAAGCCCTAAAAAGCCCGACGAAAAGCCTTACAAACACCTAAGATTCCCTTAAACACCAGCAAAAAAGGCCCGGGAAAGGCTTAACAAAAAAAACCTAAAACGCAGGAAAAAACCCTCAAAGCCCTGAACACCCCTAAACTCACAAAAACAAAAAACACCCTAAAGCCCCAAAAAGCTTTGAACAATCCCAAAACGCCCTAAACCCCCCCCGAGATTCAAAACAAACAACCCACCAAAAAGCCCTAACACCCTTAAAGTCCTTAACAGACAGCACGGAAAGCTCAATACAAAGCCTTGAAATCCCGAACAAACCTCCAAGCTTGGGGCCGACTGTGGATGCTGGGAGCCCTCGGTGCTTGGAATGATCTCCATCTCACATGAACTTAGGGTTTAGGGTTTTAGGGTTTAGGTTTTATAGGGTTTAGGGTTTAGGGTTTTATAGGGTTTAGGGTTTAGGATTTCGGGTGTAGGTTGTAGAGGGTTTAGGTTTTATAGGGTTTGGGGTTTAGGATTTCGGGTGTAGGTTGTACAGGGCTTAGGGTTTTAGGGTTTAGGTTTTATAGGGTTTAGGGTTTAGGGTTTTATAGGGTTTAGGGTTTAGGATTTCGGGTGTAGGTTGTAGAGGGTTTAGGTTTTATAGGGTTTGGGGTTTAGGATTTCGGGTGTAGGTTGTAGAGGGTTTAGGGTTTTAGGGTTTAGGTTTTATAGGGTTTAGGGTTTAGGATTTCGGGTGTAGGTTGCAGAGGGTTTAGGGTATTACGGTTTAGGTTTTATAGGGTTTAGGGTTTAGGATTGCGGGTGTAGGTTGTAGAGGGTTTAGGGTATTAGGGTTTAGGTTTTATAGGGTTTAGGGTTTAGGATTTCGGGTGTAGGTTGTAGAGGGTTTAGGGTTTTAGGGTTTAGGTTTTATAGGGTTTAGGGTTTAGGATTTCGGGTGTAGGTTGTAGAGGGTTCAGGGAATTAGGGTTTCGGTTTTACAGGGTTTAGGGTTTAGGATTTCGGGTGTAGGTTGTGGAGGGTTTACGGTTTTTGGGTTTGGGTTTTATAGGGCTTAGGGTTTAGGGTTTCGGGTGTAGGTTGTAGAGGGTTTAGGGTTTTCGTGTTTAGGTTTTATAGGGTTTCGGGTTTAGGATTTCGGGTGTAGGTTGTAGAGGGTTAGGGTTTTAGGGTTTAGGTTTAATAGAGTTTAGGGTTTAGGTTTTTGGGCTTAGGTTGTATAGGGTTAAGGTTTTAGGGTTTAGGTTTCTAGGGTTTAGGGTTTAGGTTTTAGGTTGTATAGGGTTTAGGCTTTAGGCTTTAGGGTTTAGGGTTTAGGTTTTATAGGGCTCAGGGCTTAGGGTTTAGGTCTTAGGGTTTAGGTCGTATAGGGTTTAGGCTTTATAGGGTTTAGGGCTTAGGGCTTAGGGTTTGGGGTTGAAACCCTTTTGGCTTAGCATGTAGGCGCAGTAAAGCAGGCCATGGGGATCAGAAAGGGTATCTAGGGGATACTAATCAGACTTCCTAAGTCGCAAGGGGCTTCTAAGCAAGGTTTAAGAGGCTTCTAGGAAAACCAGGGGCTGCGCGCTGTGGGAGGGACTCCACCCTTACCCCTCCTTCACCATCCCCAGGGAAGACCCGGGGACCCAGTCAAGGAAACAAGAGACACTGGATCTGCGCGCGATGGGGGGGATGAAGCATACTGTTAAAATCAGCACTATGGAATCCAAGACCCATGCTTGTTGGGGACTTTGGAACCAAATACTGAAAGGTACTGCGTGCAGACTTCTGGGATCCAACATCCAAGAATGTCCGGTACTTCTGCTGAGCACTCCTTGCTAGGTTGGCCCTGCAAAACCTCCCATCTGATAAGATCCTCTTGAACCCCAAGGAGCTTTTCTTCATATCCTAAGGGTCAGGGATTCTCGTTTGGGGAACTTCAAACTTCAGAGGATTACAGACCTGTAAACAAACCAGCAAGGGTGTCAGGAATCTCTCTCTCTCTGCACCGACTTCGCATACGGACCCTAAGCCCCTACATGATCAACACTGAACCCAGTGCCTTAAAAACAGATTTGGGGGTTTACGAAAATACGGGACCTCCAATATGGATCCCAAATAACAGGATTCCCTTAGAACAAGGACCTCATTTCGGAACCCACCCCCCCCCCCCCCCCCCATTTGGTCAACTCACTAGGCTGGACTCCAGACCCTAAGGGTACTTGGGCCCTAAAGTAAAGAGAATAGAGCGGTAACCCCTATTGTCGGTAAACTCTTCTTAAATATTCCGTGATATGGCCCGCGATACAGGCGCGATTGGCGATCACGCGATAGTCACGTGATCGCTAAGTCGAACCACCAGTCTCCAGCAAATAAATTGAACGCAAACACGCGGCAACTATGTGGAAACACGCGGCAACTATGTGGAGTTTCACGAACCCCGTTTAAGGGTCTCAAATGCCACGAGAAGAAACCTATGACGCTTGGAAGGACCCCCACAGTTGCAACCCAGCTTGGCCAGCAAGCCACATCTCACAGCAACACCTCTATTGGCGGCTAGCGGGCCTGGCGCGCTGGACATGCTATGCCTGGGTGCATCTTGAGCCAGACCCCTGTGCGCTTCAACGTTCTTCGCCACGTTTACGGCCCCATTTTTGAGCCCAATTTTGGCTCCGGAAAAGAAGCGCAAAACGAGGGTTCCCAAATAGCTGCGTATCAAGCGGCGCAGTTTCCTCGATTTTGGGCCCCAACGATGGTTTGGGCTCTAGCAGAAACAGTCGGGGCCGTGCAAAAGTCAGTTTTGGATGTTGTACGAAACGTAACGCAACGATCGGCATTGACTTGATGTTGACTGGACCAACATTGCGCAATCGGCGGGCCTGCAAGAGGTGTTTGTAACTGTGTAGGAAAAGTACTTTAGCATTTCGAGTGGGGAAAAACAGAGCGACGAGAAGTCGAGCGAGCACACACTGTCGTATCTGGCCTCGCAAGTCACGAGCACGGCGCTTGACGACACCGGAGGCACTCAAATCACAACCATAACCTCACTCTCCTAGCCCTCGACCTCCCTGGGACTCTTCCGCAGGCGTTAGCTCTTCGCCTGTTCTCGTTGGTCAAATCTATGGAGCCCGTGCTCTCTTCACTTCCAGCGAGAATCAAGGCCCCGAGCATCCGGGAACTAGCTCCAAAAACCGCAACACTGTCAGCGGTTCGAAGCAGTAATTTTCTCAGCGCTTTGACGCAGAATTTTCAACTATGGCTGGCTGGAACTACCCAGTTTGCATGGTGTTTGTTTCGTATTCTTCGAAAATCAGAGAAGTGGAGAGTGATAGAGAAACAGTTTTCTCCAAATGACACCAAAGTCTTTCTGGCGTAACAAAAAGGCAGGGAGGTTGGGGGAGGCGTAATCACGGCTGTATCACGGGCTATGTAAACTAATTGATTTTAGAGGTTACCGGTGTGCGGGGTTACCGCGCCGCTCTTTTTATAAAGGGGTTCTTATATATAGTAGCTTTACATAGTACATACTTGGGCCTTAACGGGTTCCCATATCATAGCTTTAGGGCCCAACTATATACCATATGAGTAACATGGCTGCACTTAGCAAGGTAGCTATAAATTGAATTTGCAGCTGCCTTATTAAGAAGCCCAATAAACCCAAAAAGGCTAAGGATCTAAAGTTACAGTAAAGCACCACAGAGGTACATGGGCCTTAGGGAAACCGTATAGTGCAGAAGCCGAAAGCTGTCTCCCAAACGATGCCGAGAGGCCTACACGAGTACCGGGGCAAGACCTTCCGCGAGGCCGCTGAAAGCTTTGGGGGTTTAGGGTTTAGGGTTTAGGGTTCAGGGTTTAGGGTTTAGAGTTTAGGGTTTAGGGTTCAGGGTTTCTCGGCCCCTTGCTGAAGTTAAAGGGTCTCAGCTGTTGGGGTTCGGCCCGCAGGACTAAACAGAGGGTCTCGGGTTTAGGCTTTAGTCAGCTGAAAACACGCCTACACACTCAATATGGAAACCCTAAGCCCCAATCCCTGAAACCTCTAAGCCCGAAATCCGGAAAAAACTCGCCCTAAGGCCCTTCACCCTGAAACCCCCCAAACCCTCCCCCAAACCCCTAAATGCTGAAACTGAATCCTAAACCGATGAGGCGGAATACAGCTGGCCTCTGCAGACGAAGGAGGTTCAAGGCCTGAGGTTTAGGGGCTTCTCGTTCATGGTTTGGGATAGAATTAGTGACTTAAGTATCATTTCTTTGTTGAGTTTAAGTACCCTTAAGCATGTAAAATGTTACCCCACTATGACAAAGGCTTATGGTTTGGGGTTGGGTTCTGAAATATGGGCCTTTCCGACAGTCGGGGTACCCCTTTTTTGGGGTTCCTACTACGAGGGGTACAATATTTTGGGTATATGAGGGCACCCCTATTAATGGAAGGGGTCCCAGCTTAAGAGCCCATAACCAGGACCATGTAACTATCTTGTGACCCTCTGTACCCTAAATACGCTAGAACCCCTATACACCCTACGAACCCTAAAAGCCCCAACCCCCCCCCCCTCCCCCCATAAACCCTTAAAGCCCTAGAAGCCCTAATAGTGGATACAAGTAGGAAGTAGGGGGACCCTTGAGAATACAGACACCTGTTTAAGAGAGTCAGAAGAGGGTTCAGAAGGGTTCCCTTTTAAGGGTCCCCCTTATCCTACCTAGAACCTAAACATCTTAGGAACCCGATAAACCCTGTAAACCTGAATCATGCTTACCAGGCGCAGAGATGGTGCCCTAAGCCCTGAACCGCCCTAACCCCTAAATCCCTCAACCCTGAACCCCTAAACCCTAAACCCCTAAACCCCAAACCCCTAAACCCCAAACCCCTAAACCCCTAAACCCTAAACCCCTAAACCCTAAACCCCTAAACCCTAGCCCTAAACCCCAAACCCCCAAAATCCCTAAACCTTACAAGAACCAGGGAGTCGTCCTGGCCGAGGCGCCTGACTCCGAGCTGAGAATCCGCGGCATGTCAGTCGGCGCGCTCGGGTTCTCCTGGGTTTAGGGTTTAGGGTTTAGGGTTTAGGGTTTAGGGGTTTAGGGTTTAGGGGTTTAGGGTTTGGGTTTTAGGGTTTTAGGGTTTAGGTTTTAAAGGGTTTTAGGGTTGAGGGTGCAGGACGTTCGTTTCAGGGTTTAGGGTTTAGGGTTTAGGGGTTAGGGTTTAGGGTTTTAGGGTTTAGGGTTTAGGGTTTTAGGGTTTAGGGTGCAGGGTGCGGGTTTTAGGGTTTTAGGTTTTTAGGGTTTTAGGGTTTTAGGGTTTTAGGGTTTTAGGGTTTTAGGGTTCTAGGGTTTTAGGGTTTCGGGTTTTAGTGTTTAGCGTTTGTGGTTTAGGGCTTAGGTTTATAGGGTCTATAGGGTTTATGGGGTTTACAGGGGTTTATGGGGCTTCTGGTTGATACGGTTTAAAGAGGCCGTTGCGGATTGCTCTGGGTCGGTACGGTCCCTAGGCTAAATAAACCCCAAGCCCAAGCCCTGCCGAACCCAGGGTTTGGGGTTTAGGGTTTAGGGTTTACCGAAACCAAAATTTATTGGCCCTAAGCACTTGTTGAGCCTTCAAAGCTGATGGAAAAACACTGCCCAAACTCCAAGCCCCAAAGCCCAAACCCTCAAACCTTCTAAACATAGGGCCCCAAGCCCGCTTGAAACCGAAAAACGAAAACCCCAAACCGGGTTTAGGGTTTAGGGTTTAGGGTTTAGGGTTTAGGGTTTAGGGTTTAGGGTTTAGGGTTTAGGGTTTAGGGTTTAGGGTTTAGGGACCGAAGGTCCTTGGATAAGGCTTAGGGCCTGGGCTCTTCGCGCGTTGGAACCCTCCCTAGAGCTCCCAACCCCAAGCCCCAAGCGAACTACCACTTGCAAATTCATGGAGATGCAAAGGTTTGAGCGCTAGCCCCAAACTCAAGACACACTAAGCCCTATAGACTCTGAGTCAAAAACTTACCCTAAACCCTAAACCCTAAACCCTAAACCCTAAACCCTCATCCACATGCATCTAGGCTCTGGCGGCGGGAATGGCGGGCTCGATGCCAAGCCTTCCCCATCCTGGAATTCAGGGTTCAGGGTTCAGGGTTTAGGGTTTAGGGTTTAGGGTTTAGGGCTGGACTTGGCACTTTCAGATTCAAAGCTTGAAACCAGGGATGTAAGGGCTCTATGACAAGGTACTTCGTAAGGGTTGGTCTTGACAAGGGGGCTTAGGGCTTAAGGCCACCTGAATTCTTGACCCAAGAGTAACCTAGGAATGACAAAAAGTGTGCCGAACAATCCTACTCTTGTAGTCTTGTAGTTTAATGAATACAAGCGTTATGTATCAAAGGACCCAAATCAAGGGTCCATGTTGGGATGTTCCGCCTTATACCCAGTCCTACTGGGGACTATCATAGGGGGGGGGGATGTTTTGGGTTTAGGGTTTAGGGAATAATTCTCATCCTAGTATAAGCAGGAGCATTCCCAACGCCCATACTTCGAACCTTGGACAGATTCAAGAGTTTAGGGTTTAGGGTTTAAGGGTTTCGGGTTTCCTGGAGCCCTGGGGTTGGGATATGGTGAGAGCTTTCGCGAGCCTTCAGGGCCAACCGAAACCCTCCTAAACCCTAGCGGGCTTCTTGTGAGCTCTGTGGGACAACCCAAATCAATCCTACTCGAAGGTTGATGTCATTGGGCTTGATATGGATACATAAGGATATGGTAGAAGTAGGACTCTAACTAGGGGGTAGGATTAGGGGGAGCCTTGGGGATATAGACCCTCCTGATAGGGAAGTATATAATTACAATTATATATATAATTATATATATATATATAATTATTATGTTTATCTATTTGTTGTAGTTTTTTTTTTTTTTTTTTTTTTGGGGGGGGGGGGGGGGGGGCAGGATTCTTAAGCAATTGGCAGATAACCTCGGACCAGCCTTTCAGTTCTAGAAACCTCCTCAAGTACAAGCTCCCAGAAGGCGGAAGCAACGAAACTGCGCAGAAAATGCGCTCCAAGTTGTGGCAGGCCCACCGTTGAGGGTTTAGGGTTTAGGGTGTAGGATTTAGGGTTTAGGGCGATTGTAGGGTCAGTATTGGGGAGATTGCAGGCCACAGGGTGACTAACGCAGAAGCCGAAGCCTTGTTGTGTAGTAGGTCACCTACGAATCCTTCTGGGGGAATGCATACAAGGAACGTAGCCTTTGGGTTTAGAGCAAAACCCTGTTATAAAAAAAGTGTATAAGCAGTTTAAAACCATTGCACCCAACGCTCTATATCAGATCAACTCAAAACCCAAGCGTAAGAACAACAGGCCTACCTCGTTGGCTAGGCGAAGTACCCTGAGCCCTATAAACCCTATACACCCTAAACCCTATAAACCCTTTAAACCCTATAAACCCTATAAACCCTATAAACCCTATAAACCGTATAAACCAGAAGCCTCATAAACCGCTATAAACCCTATCAACCCTACAAACCCTATAAACCCCATAACCCTATAGACCCTATAAACCCTATAAACCCTATAAACCCTATAAACCCTCTAAACCCTATAAACCCTATCAACCCTCTAAACCCTATCAACCCTATAAACCCTATAAACCCTATAGACCCTATAATCCCTATAAACCCTATAAACCCTCGAAACCCTCTAAACCCTCTAAACCCTCTAAACCCTCTAAACCCTCTAAACCCTATAAACCCTATAAACCCTATAAACCCTATAAACCCTATAAACCCTATAAACCCCACAAACCCTATAAATCCTATACCCCCTATAAACCCTATAAACCCTAAAAAACCCTAAAACACAACCTGAACCCTAAACCCTATAGACCCCTAAAGGGCAGAAGCTCGAAGCTGCTTATCATCCCGGCCCTTAGGCTGATCGCTGTTAGATCTGCCTGCTGCTAAGGGCCTTCTGGCTGGTTCTTAGTCGGGAAGGAGGGAACGGGAATTAGGGGTCCTACATAATCCCTTACAAGGGTATGTTTAGGGCCCTACATGATCCCTTAAAGGGTATATATAGGGCCCTATAATCATCCCTTAAAGGGTATGTACAGGGCCTAATTCCCTCATTCCCTACTCCTTAATTGTCCAGTACCCTTAAAAATATAAAATGCTACCCCACTATGACAAAGCTATAGGATTTGGTCGTGCCAAGGCGCGCTACCGAGGTCGTCCCGCGATGTCACAGAAGCAAGCCTCTTGACCGACTCCTGCAAAAACGACACGAGACTTTTATAACCATCAACACCCTAAACCCTAACCCCTTCATACCTCAAACCCTAGACCCTAAACACCCCAAACCCTAAACCCGAAACCCTAAACCCTAAACCCTAAACACTAAACCCTAAACCCTGAACCCTGAACCCTGAACCCTGAACCCGAATCCCAAAAGGTCCAGATACCATTTTCTGGGAATACTTCGGCACAGGCCCCACGGCTGTTTTTTCTACGCTACCTTTCAGATCCAAGTATCTGCTTTACGGGTACGTGGATCCTGTGGGGCTAGGGTTTAGTGTTTAGGGTTCAGGCTTCGGGTTTAGGGTTTAGGGTTCAGGGTTCTGGGATTAACTGAAAGCTGAACTTGGGATCTGATGGTCCTTGCTCTTAGGTTACCTCGCGGCGCAAGAAAAGTTCGGTGCCCTTTCTGGCTGAACCGGCTGTATGCAAGACCCCAGCCCTGAAACAGGCACGGGGAAAATGGGTATCACCGAGCATCTGAAACCTCAAATACATGACAAGTATGTGGTTGTGCACGTATATATATATATATATATACATGTGTATATGTATGTATAAGGAAAGGAATGGACCACCCTACAACCGAAGGCAAAAAACCTCGAAGCCCTGAACCTTGAACCCTTGAACACCTGACACCCAACCCGCGCCGGAGGGCGGGGGTGGCAGGGAAGGGGGGGAAGGGGCATGGAGGGGGGGAGGGGGGTCACGGGCTGGTTGTGGGCCATAGGCCATAGGCTTTAGGGATTAGGGTCTAGGGCTAAACCGTAAACCCGAAACCCTACACCCTAAACCCTAAACCCTAAGCTTAAACAGCCAGGTTCCTAAAAGCCTCGAACCCCTGAAGGCGTCAACGCCCAACTCCAATGTGCTAACGTAGGGGCCTTAATCAGTAGAATGGGGATTCTGGTCTTAGGGGGTTATTCTATTCGATTTATAAAGAGACCATAAGGGAATATTCGTAGTTTTATTCTATTCGATTTAGAAAGAGACCATAAGGGAATACTATTCGCAAAATTTGCGACCCCTAAATTAACAGTCTTTCAAAACTCGAGGCTTGGGGCGCAGATTCTGCACGGGATGAAGGCTATTTAAGGGTTTAGGCTTTGTAGGCTTGTAGGATACGAGCGCTGGAAGGGCTTTAAGGGCTTTACCTAAACCCCAAGCCCTAAACCCTAAACCCTAAACCCTAAACTCCAAACCGCAAACCCCTGAACCGCTTCGGGAGCTTAGGGTCCGTGTCTGCATTCAGGCTCGTGGACACCCCCATGGTCAGCGAGTTCGTGCCGGGAAAGTCGAAGGTGATCGCCTCTGGGAGGTTTAGGGTTTAGGGTTCAGGGTTTAGGGTTTGGGGCTTAGGGTTTGCGGCTTAGGGTTTAGCATTTAGGGTTTAGGGTTTAGGGTTTAGGGTTTGGGGTTTGGGGTTTAGGGTTTAGGGTTTAGGGTTTAGGGTTTAGGGTTTAGGGTTTAGGGTTTAGGGTTTAGGGTTTAGGGTTTAGGGGCGCCAGGATGGTTTCGGGCTGAGGTCGCTCTACCTGGGGCCATGTTGGGCATAAGCATCTGCAATGCTGGCGGACTTTCTGGGCGCGCGCCTTTCAAGCCCCTGAGCCCCAACCTGAGCCCTGAGCCCACCCACCGAATCTTTTGGAAGTGGCGTGGGTGCTGTAGGGACCCTAAACCCTAAACCCTAAACCCTAAACCCCAAACTCCTGAGGCCCTGAACGCCAAACAAGCACCTGAACGGCAAACACCTTCGTGGGAAATACTTGGCGCCCCACAGTGCTCACTGGGTGGACCCTTCAGGTCTAAATATCAATACATGGTTGCATGGGTAAGCCCTAAACCCTAAATCCTAAACCCAAAACCCAAAACCCTAAATCCTAAACCCTAAACCCTAAACCCTAGAGCCTGAAGAACCGGCGCCTTGTTGTTTCTGTCCTTCTTCGCTGCTTTCGGCTCCAGCAAACATGTCTGAGGGCGCACGCCATCCACAGCCGCCTGCAGGTTGCGCAGTCTCAGAGTGATAAACCATCCCTAGACATTGGGCACTCCTGCGTGTATAGGCATATACATATATATATATATATGTATACACCCTAAACCCTAAACCCTAAACCCTAAACCCTATATATATATATATATATATATATATACATCTATGTATACATATATATATATACACATGCGGAAAAGCAAGTGGGATGTAACATGAATCTTGAAAGATGAAAAAGGCAAAGGTCTTGCAGGGTAGGGTGATGCACAACGGCTCTTTGTTTCGAGAGGAATAGATCTCCAACCACCTCGCAAAGCCCCTAAACCCTAAACCCTAAACCCTAAACCCTAAACCCTAAACCCTAGTGCCTGCTCGGCGCCCAGAGGCTGTACCCTATATTGTAGATATACTTCCAACTCGAATAGGACTACAGTACCTAGTGCTAGTGCCCATGTACAGTCTAAGCACTTAATCCCCTAAATCCCCTGAGTCCCCTAAGTCCCCTTAAGCCCGAAATCCCATAGACCCCCTCAACCCAAAAATCCCCTAAATCCCCTTAAACCCGAAATTTCTGGAAAGTCCCGAGTGATTCCTTGAGCCCGCCAGCCATGAAGACCAAATTCCTAGACGCCAAAAACCCTGAATCCCAAACCCTCAACCCTAAACCCTCAAGCCTCAACCCTCAAGCCTAAACAATTAACCCCAAACCCCAAACACCAAACTCCGAACCCTCAACCCTAAACCCCAAGCCCCAAACCCTAAACCTCTCAACCCTAAAACCCCAAACGGCGCCTCGAAGGCTTCACCAAGCCGCCGGTAAAGCTCCCAAAAAGCGGCCGTCCTGGCCCAGGATCCTAGTTTCGGGTTTAGGGTTTAGGGTTTAGGGCTCAATGTGCTTAGGTCCTAAGGTTTGGGGCTTAGGGCGTTTTGGGGTTTAGGGTTTGGGGCTTTGGGGTTTGGGGGGCAGATAGGTCTTAGGATCTGGGGCTGAGGGTGCTTAGATTTTGGGGTTTGGGGTTTAGGGTTTAGGGTCTTGGGTTTAGGGTTTAAGGTTTAGGGTTTGTACAGGAGAGAGACTAGGGCTCGAATGCTGAAGGTCT
Organism: Symbiodinium natans; assembly: GCA_905221605.1. Classification (NCBI taxonomy): domain Eukaryota; class Dinophyceae; order Suessiales; family Symbiodiniaceae; genus Symbiodinium; species Symbiodinium natans. The sequence continues at coordinate 162,194 of CAJNDS010002073.1, read as the reverse complement.
TTCGGCATGCACGGCGCTCCGTCTAGGGTTTAGGGTTTAGGGTTTAGGGTTTAGGGTTTAGGGTTTAGGGTTCAGGGTTCAGAGTTTAGGGTTTAGGGTTTAGGAAGCTTGCTAGTGCCTCCGAGAGTTCGGGAAGGTCTCAATGGCGCACCCGATCCCAACAGTCTTAACGGGGTAGAAGGAGGGACCCCTAGAAGGGACCCTTACACTTATTCACCTATTTAACCTATATATATATATATACATATATATATATATATATATATATATATATTTCTCTCTCTCTCTCTCTCTCTCTTATATAGCCTCTTAGGGCCTAAGTAACCCCTAAGGTCCCTTATGAGGCTCCCTCCTTCAGTCCCTTGACAGTCGGAGTCAGTGTTGGCTTGAACCTACTTGGAGGGGTTCAGGGCAATTATTCATCCAACTATAACTGTACTTATCACCCACTTATAACCATGTTAGGGCACATTAAGGGGCTTAGAAGTGGGTTATAAGTACAGTTATGGTTGGTTAATAGGTACCATGAACCTCCAAGTAGGTCCTGGAAGCCTTGGGCCCTCAAGCCCCACACCGTAAAGTGGCTAAAAGGGGAGAGGGGCCTGGGCTGGGCCGGGGGAGGTGTCCCTAAACCCTAAACCCTAAACCCTAAACCCTAAACCCTAAACCCTACATCCCTGAACGCAGGCCTGGCTTCCTGGGATTCCTGGCACTTCATCGGCGGCGAAAGCGATGTTGAATCCGCGCTGTCGGGGCTAGGGTGAGGGTCCAGGGGCCAGCGCTCCCAGATGTTAGGGTTTAGGGTTTAGGGTTTCGGGGTTGCTGGCTACAGGTGCATCTAGAAGAACCCACAAGAAAGGACCCCCAAATGGGACCCTAACTCTCAGCAGTCTCCTGGTCCAGTCCAGTGTCTATGCAACTCTGCAAGACATCTGAAACAAGAAGCCTAAACCCTAAAACCCTAAACCCTAAACCCTAAACCCTACACCCTACACCCTACACCCTAAACCCTAAACCCCAAACCCCTGTGCCGTAAACCCTAAGCCCCCACCGACCCCCAAGTCATCGGCTGCGAAGCTGTGTGAGCCAGTGCGGTGCGGGGGCAGGGACCTTCCAACGAGGTCGGTTGAGGGTTTCCACAGAAGTTTAGGGTTTAGGGTTTAGGGTTTAGGGCTAGGGTTTAGGATTTAGGGTTTAGGATTTAGGGTTTAAGAGTTTCAAGGCTGTTCAGGGCGTACTAAGACTCAGGGATTGAGCTCAGGTTGAAGGCGTCTTGCTTTGGGGTTTGAGCCCGATTCTCCAGTAGCTTGGGGATTTAGGGTTTAGGGTTTAGGGTTTGGGGTTTAGGGTTTAGGGGTTCTAGACCCAAGAGCAACCTAGGGACAAAAAAGGGTGCCCTTTTTGTGTTAAGGGGGTTGTATAAGGGGCCCTGAACCCTAAAAAAAAGGAATAAGGGCCTACTCCGGGTCCTAGGGTTTTGGGGAACAAGACTAAGGGTCCCTTCTCAAAACACATGAAAACTGAAACTCAACTTCCCTTTAGGGGCTACTTAGGCCTTTAGGTTTAGGATGTAGGGCTTAGGGTTTAGGGTTTAGGGGTCCTCTTTTTACCCCCCCCCTCCCCCTTTTTATGCCGACTTAGAGTGCCATGCATGCTCGTGACGGTTCACGTCTCCTTGGGGCCTAGTAGCCCTGAACCCGAAACCCTAAGCCCTAAACCCTAAACCCTGTCTAAGTAGCCCCGAAGAATCGCTAAGGTCCCTTGCAAGGGTCCTTTCAAAAAGGGGGTGTACAAAAGTTGGGGTTGAAGGCATGGGCCCATATGCAGCGTATGTAAGATATATCACCAGGTACTTATTAAGGGTTTAGAGTTTGGTTTAGTGTTTAGGGCTTAGGGCTACCCGTATTCTAGAGACCCAAAGGTAACCTGGGGGAAAAAAAGAGTGCCCTGTTGGGATTTAAAGGGGCGCAGAAGGGAACCTAACCCTAACAGGAATACGGGCTTATTCTAGGCAGTTAACAATATTTGGATGGGGGACCTTATATACACTTACCAATAACAGCAACAGAAACCCTGCTGGCCCTATCGGACAAGATATCAAGGGTATTCTTGCACATTCCTGAAGAGCCCTAAACCCTAAACGCTAAACCCTAAACCCTAAACCCTAAACCCCGAGGAGACACATCTGGGTGGGGACTTGCAAGACTCGACCTTAGAACCCCTGAGCCCCTAACTTACCAGTAACCCCGAGACCCTAAACCCTAGACCCTAAACCCAAAGCCCTAAGCACACGCCAATCCTCCAAACCCCTACGCCCGAAGAGAAATTCCCTGAACACCATACTTTTAAATATCCCTTTGCCTGGTTTTGGGAAACGGATTTGGGCACCCAAAGTAGCTCCGGGGGCTTGAAGTGTACTGCCGTACAGGGAGATCGATGATTGGGGTTCAGGGTTTCGGGGGTTTAGCTCTCAGGAACATGGATCTTCAAAACAGCTTCTTTTAATCCCTTAGTGTGGGCCCTTAAAATACCCCATACAAATTCAGGGCCCATGGAACATCTTGGTAGCCCTGCAACCATCTTCTAATAAGGGCACCCCTTTTTTCGGTAATTTACTTTGTAAGGGAACCTTGCGCCAAAAAAAGGGAAAAAGGTACCACTGAGCTACCGAGACATGGATCTTTGGAGCAACTTCTTTTGAAAGCGAGGCTTGGCGCAGCGGAAGGTTGAAAAAGCTTGTACCTTGACCGGCCCTAAACCCTAAACCCTAAACCCTAAACCCTAAACCCTAAACCCTAAACCCTAAACCCTAAACCCTAAACCCTAAACCCTAAGTTCCGGGCTCAGGGCTCCTGGGGCTGCAGTTTCTGAGCAGTACTTTAAGGCTTAACTGCAGAAACCCTACACCCAAAACCCAAAACCCAAAACCCAAAACCCAAAACCCTAAACCCTAAACCCTAAACCCTAAACCCTAAACTCCTGACCCTGCCCCCTAAGCCCTAAACCTAAGCCGCAGCTCTGATACTTAGGGCATACGGTGAGCTCTCTAAACTAGGATCCTTCTTATCTTTAAGGTAACCCAACGTACAACCCAAAGGATTCATGTACCAAGTCGAAATTGCCAATTTTTCGTGTCTGCCCTATGAAGTACTTGTTACTTGGATACTTAAGCCCTAAACCAGCAACCCTAAACCCTAAAGTCTTCACGACCCGAATCCATGGGTGCCTTCGCACCTGATGCCCTGCTATCATTCCTCTAGTAAACCTCAACATGTAAGAAGGGGATAAAGTCAGGACTGGTCATCCCAGCATAGGATGAAGCAAGGAAGCCCTACCGTAAACCCAAAACCCAAAACCCAAAACCCTAAACCCTAAACCCGAAACCCTAAGCAAGAAAAGGGATGACAGGGTATAGACGCCTGTAGGCGGGCGTTGCTTGGATGTACAGATCCCCCGTATGCTAGCCCTTACATGTACGCCTGACCTAAACTCTTCACCGCCTAAGCCCTAGCACCTAACCCCTAAACCCGCAAACCCCCCAACCCCTAAACCTTAATCCCTAAACCCTGAACCCTAAACCCTAAACCCTGACCAAAAACCCCGAAACCTTCTCCCCTACCGCGTTCAGCCACTCAGCCACTGAAGCCCACCGTCCGCCTTTGCATCCTTGCCCATCAGCTGCGATTTTAGATCTTAAACCTTACAAAAAGAATTGGAAGAAGGGTTGGCAGGTTTGATGTTGAAGGGTGTAAGGGCAAAGGTTACATAGGGTACAGGGTTTCAGGTTAGGGTTTAGGGGTTAGGGTAGGTCCATACACACCCACAGCACTCCGCGGCGACTTTGCGGGTCGGGAACCGCGACAGGGTGCTGTAGCCCTGCTTGCACGAGGGTCTGCAGTATGGCCAGCTCGTCCTGTTTCTTTTCACGCGGCCGCGACGTGCCCCGGCATCGGTGTGGTTGGGGCCCGGATGCCGTCTGCGCCACGCCGAGACAAGAGAGCATCGACATGGTAGCCGTTCCCTCGGTGGTCCATGCGCTTGTACACTGTGCTCTTCCCTCCTCGGGTTCGTAGCCGCACGATCGGGGTTTAGGGTTCAGGGGGCGACAATTAGAGTGATAAGCGTTCAACCGTGAGATTCCCCCACGTACGCCTTAACACAGCTACAACGGCAATCTTTGGGTAGCTTCTTCGGCAGTACACCCTATAAATCCTCAACCCTAAAACCCTACACCCTCAACAGGCGGGGGTGGGGGAGGCAAGCCCGTCCCTTATAATCCTGAAATCACAAACCTAGCCGTGTCCGGGATTATGAAGCTTCGAGTTCAACGATCGGCTACTTGGAGGTTCATGGTGCTTGTTCACCCAATAATGAATGCACTTTTACAACCCAACGATAACCATATTAAGGGCACTTAAGGGGCTAAGAGGTGGGTTATAAGTGCAGCCATAATTGGCTGATAAGTACCATTTCAGACTTTTGGCCTCCGAACCACTTGCGATGTATGCACACTTTGTATCTAAGGGGGACGGGCCGCCGAAGCTCTAGCACTTCTTCTCCAACTAAGGGCAGCTAGGGCAGCTAACTCTGGAGCCAAACAGCAAACACAAAAAACAAAAACATTCTTTTACTTCGAGCATCCCCACCCTATCTTGCTAGAGATACTCTGGGGTTGGGCACTCCAGGGACACTCTGGGGCTGGGCACTCCGGGGACACTTGGGTTGGGCACGAGACTCTGGGGTTGGGCACTCCTGGGAGACTCTGGGGGTGAGTTTAAAATCTAACAACCCCACACCGAGGGTGGGGAAAAAAAAACACACACAGGTCCCAGTGTCCCGCGCGGAGTTCGGCTGTGATCCGCGGTTGCCAAGGCCCAGTGGAAGTCATCCTCGTAGTGAAGAAAGGAGGTACCTGGCCAAAAAGCCAACGAACCCTAAACCCTAAACCCTAAATCCTAAACCCTAAACCCTAACCCTAAACCCTAAACGCTAAACCCTACAAACCTAAACCCCAAATGAGGTTTAATCCTATAAGGCTCCAAGGACTCCTACTCTGAGGTTCTTGCGCCCAAAGCCCTTGCACGATGAAAGGTTATCGGCCAATGTTGAGCCTAAGGGTAGTAATTGCGAGTGGTCACTGCCTTCTCTCTCCAGCACCTTGGAACTGTAAGACCGCAAATCCTAAAAAGACCTCGACAGCACAAGGATGAGCGAAAAGACCAAAAGACAAGAGCGTGCCAGGCCTAAGCTTGGTTCATGGTTGGGATCGTATTAAGAACTTAAACTTCTATTCCCTATAGAGTTTAAATTAAGTACCCTTAAAGATGTAGCATGCTACCCCACTATGACAATGTAATAAAAGGGGGCCGTCCGCCGCACCAGCCACGAAACGAACAAACGACAACGCAAGGACAGCTAAAATGGCTGCAAGGTGGGTTTAGGGTTTAGGGTTTAGGGTTTCGGGTTTCGGGTTTGGGGGTACTCCAAGATACTCCAGGGCACTCCAGGGTCAGGGTACCAAGCCTAGCAAACCAAGCAGTGCGCAGACTCAGCCCCTTTCGGCTGGCACTCTTCTCCCCCCAAACCCTGGACCCTCGGCCCTAAACCCTAAACCCTAAACCCTAAACCCTAAACCCTAAACCCTAAACCCTAAAGCCCTAAACCCTGAACCCGCAGATTCCTTTGCTGTTACTGGGCGACCCTCACGAGGACCCACTCACACTCTGCCAGCCCTTTTCAGGCTGCTCCCAAATCCATGCGCCCTAAGAATGGTACCCTAAACCCTAAACCCTAAACCCTAAACCCTAAACCCTAAACCCTAAACCCTAAACCGCACAAAGTTGCGGGGAGCATAAAGTTAAAGGATTCGGACGCCTTCTCATGACTCTCTCGAAGGTGGCATCTCTAATCTACTATTTGCTTTAGAGCCCCCCTCCCAAAATAAACATAAAAACACACATATGCTTCCGCATAAGGACAACATAGGGATTATTTACTCTTCTTTTTGGGTGGTTCTTAAGCAAACTAATGACAGTAATTAGAGCAATCCACAGATTTCAGCCCTACATCCCCAACCCATGATCCCCAAACCCCAAACCCCAAACCCTAAACCCCAAACCCGAAACCCTAAACCCCAAACCCTAAACCCTAAACCCCACTCGCAGGACAGCCTGGTAGTCTCGTTGGCGAGGGCAGCAGCTCAGTCGAAACCTGGAGAGGCACGTGGCAAAGACCCCTGAGTCGCTGAGTTCTTAAGTCCAGTTTAGGGTTTAGGGTTTAGGGTTTAGGGTTTAGGGTTTAGGGTTTAGGGTTTAGGGTTTAGGATTTAGGGTTTCGGGTTTCGGGTACACTTTCAGTTCTATAGTCCCCCCCAAAATGTAGTGCACTCATTCAGCTACTAGGATCCTCATGCGTTTGTGTATGATGACACGTAGCTATAACTGTAAGTAGCAGTAGAATGAATTAAGATGTTCCCCCT
>CAJNDS010002073.1:135716-150716 GCA_905221605.1 Symbiodinium natans | reverse complement strand
TTATAAGGTACTGTTATAATTGGTTGAGAAGTACCCTGAACCTCCAAGTAAGGGAGCAGCTGGGACCGCTTCTTAGCCATTCCGTGTTTCTCAAGTCAAGTGGTCCTCTAAACCCTATGACCCTGAACCCAAACACAGCTTCTCCCACGTCTAAGTTGCAGCTCACGTTGGGGGAGGAGTGCCTAGTTTTTTTTTCCGGTTGGTGTAGCGCAATAAGAAGATGATAGGCAACTTCGAAAAACAGTTCCTAGGCTCAGTTTTTTTTTTTGGGGGGGGGGAGGGGGGGGAGGGGGGGGAGGGGGGGGGAGGGGGGGAGGGGGGGGAGGGGGAGGAGGGGGGGGGAGGGGGGGAGGGGGGGGGGGGGGGGGGGGGGGGGGGAGGGGGGGGGGGGAGGGGAGGGGGGGAGGGGGGGGAGGGGGGGGAGGGGGGGGAGGGGGGGGAGGGGGGGGGAGGGGGGGGAGGCGGGGGGAGGGGGGGGGGGGGGAGGGGGGGGAGGGGGGGAGGGGGGGGGAGGGGGGGAGGGGGGGGGAGGGGGAGGGAGGGGGGGGGGGGGAGGGGGGGGAGGGGGGGGAGGGGGGGGGAGGGGGGGGAGGGGGGGGAGGGGGCGGAGGGGGAGAAGGGGGGGGGGGGGGCTGTGGCGGTTCGCAGTTTCAGGTTGGCGTGGTTTAGGGTTTAGGCTAGCTTCCTTGTAGTGTGGGAGCTTGTGGCGCATGGATGCAAGGAATTTGGGTTGACTGGGACTGGGGCAAGCTCTCTATTTCTATCTGGTTGCCAGACTGTATGTGTTTATGTCCGTTCAGAACTTTCTGTGTCTAGGTACTGTTTACTTGGTGCGGGTTTAGGGTTTAGGGTTTAGGGTTTAGGGTTTAGGGTTTAGGGTTTAGGGTTTAGGGTTTAGGGTTTAGGGTTTAGGGTTTAGGGTTTAGGGTTCAGCGCCTGCACGGGCGACTCGCGTGCTGCATCGCGGCGGAAGCCTGAAAGGCGAGCAAAAGGCCGAGTTGAGTGTTTGTGCTGGGCGCTGGGGTGGTGTAGGGTTTAGGGTTTGGGGTTTAGGGTTTGGGGTTTAGGGTTTAGGGTTTAATTAGGGTTTAGGGTTTAGGGTTTAGGGTTTGGGGTTTGGGGTTTGGGGTTTGGGGTTTGGGGTTTGGGGTTTAGGGCTTAGGGCTTAGGATTTAGGGTCGGCTTGCTGCCTCAGGGCTCTGTACTCATGCCGGAAAGCATTTCGCAGAGAGGTTGGCAAAGTTGAAGGCTGTGTAGTGTAGGGCGTAGGATTTTCTACTATTTGCTTAAGAACCCCAAAACTAAAAAACATCATAATCCCTATATTGCCCCGTATGAGGAAGAATACCTATTCTGAGTCTTTTTTTTTTTTTTGGGGGGGGGGGGTTCTTAAGCAAGTAGTAGTTTTCTGTTTAGGAAATCTACCGGAAGTCTTCTCCTACGACCGTTGCTGGTGTTGACTCCATTTCAGGTCGTGTCACGTGCTCCCAATGCCAGAAAGGTGCTGTCGCTCGATGCCGCGTTGCGTCCCCCTCCCCCCCCGGCAGCCGCACGCCCCTAAATCTAGAGAAAGGCGCGCTCCCCGCGCGCCCGCACTGATGCACGCCCTAAACCCTAAGCCCTAAACCCTAAAGGCCCTAAAGGCCCTAAAGGCCCTAAAGGCCCTAAAGGCCCTAAACCCTAAGGCCTAAGGCCTAAGGCCTAAACCCTAAATGGCCTAAGGCCTAAGGCGCTAAACCCTAAAGCCGACAGCCTGCGGTGAGCTGGACCAGGGAGATCTCCGACTCCGCAACCTCACGTTTCACGCGGCTCATGTGTTATAGTTTCTGCGCAAGACCCATGAAGGGTGGGTTTAGGGTTTAGGGTTTGGGGTTTAGGGTTTAGGGTTTAGGGTTCAGGGTTAGGGTTAAAGGGTTAAGAGTTAAAGGGTTTAGGGTTAAAGGGTTTCGGGTTAAAGGGAGAGGGTTAAAAGGGTTAAGGCTTAAAGGGCTTAGGGTTAATGGGAGGGTTTTAGGGCTTTTGGTTGCATGGTTTGGGGTTTACGGGTTGCGGGTTTAGTGGCTAAGGCTGAGTTAAAGAAATAAGATGCAACCTACAAAACGTAAATGCTTGGGGAGGCTCTGTTTATCGCCTACAAAAGGCATGATTTCGGGCTCTTCGGGGATTTAGGATGCTTAGGGTGCTAAATGCTTTGATGGAACAGAAAGGAGGGAAGCCCTGCTCTAGAATGCTGAGCCCTGGGGCCCTAGGAGTGTTTTAGCTCAGGGCCGAGCTAGACGTGTTTTAATTTAAACCTTCGCCGGGCGGTTCAAAGTGATGGCCCTCCTGTAGGCAATGCAAGAACTTATTAAACATCAAACGCCCTAAGAAGGACTCGCTCATGCGCGCCCGGACGACCTTGCAAGAGATCCGTTCTTCTCAGCTGCTTCTTCCCGGCACTAGCCAAGGCCTCGGCACACTGGCCTGTGATCGCAAAATGCATCAAGCTAGCTGCCATTGAGGCGCTTCTTGCTTTTTTGCCACGTGACCACACGATTTGCGAGAAGTCCTGCCGAGTCCCTCAACCTAAACCCTAAACCCTTAACCCTAAACCCTAAACCCTAAACCCTAAACCCTAAACCACAGCCCCCCTGAGATTTCAGGTTTCGCAGAACAGTCGCAGCCTGAGCTGACAAAACCCGCCTTAGAGATGACCGACGAAGGCATATGAAGACATTCTTGAGACCCAGAGACTCCAAAAACCCCTTAATTAAGGAATATACCTTAAATCATATTCGGGCTCCTATTATAATTTAAGGCATGTTCCTTAATTAAGGGGTTTTGGAGTCTCTTGGGATGCGACACGCCTGCGGCACATGATCTCTTCTTTCCAGTCGCACACTTCTGCAGGGCAGAGGAGCCATCACAAGCGCGCTTGCAACTTCTTCGTGGCCAGAGGCCAGCACGCTGCGAAACTTTCAGGTCCAGGCGACTGCGGGAGCCCGCAACCTTCGCTGGCAAGGGCAAGCCCGGCGTACTTCTTGAAAGACAGCCGGGGATCGAACTCAAACAATGAGATGACGACCTCTGTAAATGGTGCAAGTTGCCCCCCTTCACCTCCTGGTCAGCAGCGTCTAAGGGTAGTTGCATGGTCCCTTCCTCTGGGCCCTTAACAGGGGACCTGCTACATCTGCCTTCTATAAATTATGAAAATCGAGGGCCCATATTTCAGAACCCTTTAAAAAAGGCAAGGGACCACATGAAGGGACCAGATAACTACCCTTAGACAGTGGGTTGCGGGAGAACCCTATGGACCGAATACCACTTTGGATGTGAAAATCACGGCAAGAAAAGGAACTTGAAGCATACAACTCTAAGCCACAAACCCTAAACCCTAAACCCTAAACCCTAAACCCTAAACCCTAAACCCTAAACCCTAAACCAGCAAAAGCCTTGAACCATGGAGCCCTAACATCTCAACCCTTAAACCCTTAAGCCACAAACCCTGATTTCTTGGTAGCCCAGGAAACTGGGGGGCTGGTTCAGGTTGAACCAACGAAAGGACAAAAGGGTACCACCAGGCTACCAAGATTTAGAACAGCCACAGTCACTATTGTTTGCTCCAAAACTGTTCTTAAAAAATGATCTTCCTTACAAGGGCTATATAGGGACTACTGCTCTTGATTTGTTTGGGAGGGTTCTTGAGCAAATAGTAGGTCAATGACGTTCCCCAGGCCTGTACTTATGCTAACCGACCTTAAGATTAAAGGATTTCGGTTTTGGGGTTCGGGGTTTCCGTAGACCCTAAACCCTAGATCCTTAAACCTAACCCCTAAACCCCCCCAAACACATATCAACCCCTAAACCCTACAAGTAAGGTTTTACTAGGGCTGCCACTTCGTGGAACTCGCGTGGCGGCAGCCGCCCCTGCAAGGAACTTCCTGGTCAGGGCATGCTTTGCTACGCAAGCTGTTCGTGGGGGGAGGGGTTATAATTGGGTTCTTGGTGCAGTTAAAAATTGGGTTACTACGTACCATGAACAGCCTTCTATATAGCAATCCCTAAGCGCCCATGTACCTATATAGTACATACTTGGGCCTTAAAGGGGTTCCCATATAGTAGCTGTAGGGCCCAAATATATACTATATGGGTACATGGACCCTTAGGGATTGGGTTCAAGGTACTTGGGATACTAAGTACCATGAACAGTCTTCTATATGGGTGGATGTCAAAATTGTGGTCCCTTTTGGGGTACCCTAGATATTAGATGCCGTATTATAATAGGGATCCAAAAAGGGACCACCCCTAGACCCTAAACCCTAAACCCTAAACCCCACCCATATAGCAAGGTGCCACCACCCCTTCTTGTTACAGATTTGGGCCCCCTGTAGATTTCAAGCTTCCTTGGGCCGCCTCTCCTGGAAGGGTTTAGGGTTTAGGGTTTAGGGTTTAGGGTTTAGGGTTAAGGGTTTCGGGTTTCGGGTTTAGGGCCTCTAACCCTAAACCCGAAACCCTGAATTTGGTGGCTAGGGTTTCGGAATCCTTTTGGGGGGTGAAGGGAGACTTCGGCCATGGTGCACTGTTCCACGCTGCTTGGTTTGGTGCGGGATGCAAAGCGATGGGATCTCAGGCGACGAGTGGCTTTTGGATTTCGGGTTTAGGGTGTGCGTGCTTTTTCTGCACTAGGGGCTGAAAGGCTCCTAAACTCTGCCTAGAGTAACCTCGAATACCTTGTTACCAATCCTTGCATACGAGCACCTGTTCTCATCAACATGCAACGTTGCCCGAACCCTACACTCCAAACGATACACCGTGGACACGAGCGCTTGATTTAAGTCAGCTCCTACTGGCCGAAGTCGCAAGCCGAAATCCATCTCTGCTTGCGACTAATAAACCCCTCTCAACCCACAAACTCTACAAACTCAAACCCCAAAAACCCTCAAACTCCATAAACCCTATTAGCCCCATAAACACCAGAAGCCCTGTAAACTAAAAACCCTTTAAGCCCTATAAACCCTATGAACCCGAAAAACCCGATAAACCCTACAAACCCTATAAACCCTGTAAAATCTCTAAACCCGCTCAGGGCTGAGAGTTTCCTACCCTAAGCCCTAAGCCCGAAACCCCAAACCCCAAGCTAGATCCTTGGGGGAGTTTAGGGTTTAGGGTTTCCTAAACCCTAAACCCTAAACCCTAAACCCCAAAGCCTAAACGTGGGGCTCGTTGTAGGGGTGTTGCCTCGGCCCCTTCCGGCGGCCCGGGATGCTTCCAGAGCGACGGAGACCCTGGCCACCTTCGCTTCGTTGAGGAAAAAATAGGGTTCAGGGTTTTGGGTTTTGGGTTTAGGGTTTGGGGTTTAGGGTTTGGGGGTTTAGGGTTTAGGGTTTTGGGGTTTAGGGTTTAGGAAGAGGGCTTCGGGTTGAGAGGGCTCAGAGGGCTTTGGGGTTTAGGGTTTGGGAGGGGTTTGGGGTTTCGGGTTTGGGGTTTAGGTTGAGAGGGTTGGTTGGGTGCTGAGGGCAATTTGGGAGAATTGATTTTCTATGCTTTATCATACTAGGGTTTAGGGTTTAGGGTTCAAACCACAAAACCCTAAACCCTATAAACCCTAAACCGTCATGGCGTGGAATAAACGGCCCTTATAAGTGTTTACTTCAATGGGACTGCGCTGACATGTCCAGCACACACACACACACATGCACCTTGCAGGCTACATGAACCCTATGACGGCGCATGTTTATATATATATATACATATAGATATGGTCCATACACCCTAAGTCTAGGGATTTGATTGCAGCAGCACAGGGTTGTCGATCCCAACCTGGAAGGGAGGGGGTACGAGGAAATCCTCAACCCACAGTGTAGGTGTAGACCACCAGCAGCCCTGCACCACTAGCATTCCCGAGGCAAACCCTCCCAGACTCAGCCCTACAAGCCCTGAACCTTGGGATGCTCACCCTTATCCTAACAGTCCTTAATAGGGACTATAGTAGCCGCCATTATAATCCCCGTTAAGGACTGTTCGTATTGGGGGGGGGGGGGGGGGGGGGAACATCCCAACCTAAACCTCCCGACCCCCGTAAGCAACTGCAATGTTCAGTAAGAAGCCCTGAACCCAGAATCCCGCATTGCCATAAATCATAAACCCGAAATTCCCCATGAGTCATAAACCCTGAACCCTTGCATAGGACCTGTAAGGCCTTCTCCGACTCGTGTTTCGCTTGGAGAAACCGAAACTGCGGCTGAGGGATAACACCCCCCCACATATATATATATATATATATATACACATATATATATACACACATACATATATGGGATATAGGATATATAGATATAGATATAGATATCGATATCGAGACAGATATCGATATAGATATAGATATAGACATAGATACATATGAACATATACATATATGCGTCTATATATATATATGTATTTCTGTATGCATATATATCTTTATATATATATATATATATATATGTATAGATAGATGGATAGATAGATATATATCTGTATATATATATATATATGTGTGTGTGTGTGTGCATGCTCCACTATGCCACCACACCCCCTACCCCACAGTTTGGGCTTGGGGTTTAGGGTTGGGGGGAAGGGGCGGAGGGTGATCAAAGCCCTGCCTGACGGGACAGTCGCTCGTTCAAACGGGACGTTCCGGTTCGGTCCTGAAAAAAAAGCAAACGCTCAAACCTGAACCCTAAACCCTAAGCCCTGAGCCCTAAACCCTAACCTAAACCCTAAGGGGCCAAGGAGTTGCTGGGATTCAGGGGATGAACAAGGGGGGCATTGCCGGGCTCAGGGCTCAGCTACCGAAAGGGTACGATGATGTACCATAGCATTTTGCTGTATAACTTGGTAGCCATGTTGTAGTAAGGGTAAGCATTTCGCGATATGGTGGTTTCCGAAATTGGGGTACCTTATTGGGGTTCTTATAATAAGGGAATCCTGCCATTTGGGTTCTATTTGAAGGGTCCCCTAATTAGTAAACCCCATGTAACCTTACTATGTCAACTTAACTATAGCATTTTGCTGTATATCTTGGTAGCCCAGTTGCGGTTACGTTGCGAGGGAACCTAAAACACAAATAAACGGCAAAATTGGACCACAGGGCTATCGTTAACAGGAACGAAATCCTGAAGCCAAACCCCTGAGACCTAAACCGCAAGGTTGAATCGGCCGTCGTCTCCTCCTCTTTTGTGGCTTGCTTCGGTTTAGGGTCTAGGGTTTGGGGTTTAGGGTTTAGGGTTTAGGGCTTAGGGTTGAGAGCCCCCTGACCCCAAAGTGGCATCGATTCTGGCAAGCTTTCCTCTACGGCTTCTGGGGTTTAATTCTCTAGATGGTGGCCCTTCTTGCGTCTAAGTACCCTAAACCCTAAACCCCAAAACCCTCATACATCCTAAACCCTAAACCCTAGGGGTCCACGTACCTCATTCTCATATACTTGGGCCCCAAAGTCCTTCTACAGGAGGCACTTGAAGGCACAAGTATTAGCCTATTCAGGTACATAACCCTAAACCCTAAACCCTAAACCCTAAACCCTAAACCCTAAACCCTAAACCCTAAACCCTAAACCCTAAACCCTAAACCCTAAACCCTAAACCTTCCGTATGGAAATCGGAGCACCCAAGAGTCGACCCACGTGGCCGTTCTTCATTCCCTCAAATCCTCTCCAAGCCTGACCCCTCAACCCTCAAAACCCCTAAAAAACCCCAAAACCCCAAACCCGAAAACGCGGTTTAGGGTTTAGGGTTTAGGGTTTAGGGTTTAGGGTTTAGGGTTTAGGGTTTAGGGTTTAGGGTTTAGGGTTTAGGGTCTGCGTCCCAAGGCCTGTGCAGAGTTCCGACGGACTGGGCCTGCAGGTCAATGGAGACGCCCTACAGGGTTTAGGGCCTGGAGAGCAGGGGGCTCGTGGGTTTTGGGGGGCTCGGGGGGGGGGGGGAGCAAGGTCCCTAAACCTCGACCCTAAACCCTAAACCCTAAGGTGGGTTGTGGGGACTACAATAGGGTTTCTAGGGGTTACGAAAGTCAACTTATGAAGTCAAAGGACTTCCAAGTGTTTATTTCGGGTTCTGGCCGCTAGGGAGGAAGGCAACGTTTCGTGGCCAAGTACGTGAACCCTAGCAAATTGAACTTACAGCCTAAAACCCCAAATGCCACGTCTGTGACACTGCATGCTCATCCTAATGGAGCAATCCGTGCTCAAAGGCTAGGGTACGGAGCTTGTACTTGGAAGCTCTTTTGACTTAGTACGTAGGGTTAGTAAGCTGGGCTATGGGGAATGGGATAGAGTTTCTAAGGGGTACCAAGTAGACTTACTAAGTCAAAAGAGCTTCTGAGTAGGGTCTAGGGTTGCTTTGCCGCCTAAAGACGCCAACCTCGGAAGGTTTAGGGTTTAGGGTTTAGGGTTTAGGGTTTAGGGTTTAGGGTTTAGGGTTCAGGGTTTAGGGTTTAGGGTTCAGGGTTTAGGGTTTAGGTAGACTGGGAGCCGATTCCTGGGCAGCAGCGCTGGGATGGAGCAACGAAAAGCACAAGAATGAACGTGTGTGGCAGATCTGGGAGGGGTTTAATATAACCTGAAGCCTAAACCCCATCCCTTCGTTTAGGGTTTAGGGTTTAGGGTTTAGGGTTTAGGGTTTAGGACCCCCAATAGCACCCATGACAATTGGCCTACGATGGCTAACCCTCAGGGTCCATGTACCTCTAGAGTATATACTTGGGCCTTCTCCTAGGGATTCCCATATAGTAGCTTAGGGGCCCAAATATATACTTTCTGGCATGAAACCTTAGGGCAACACAAAACGAGGGGTTACGGTTTGGCCAGTCTTGGTAGCCCAGTAACCATCTTATCATGAGGGCACCCCCTTTTTTTGGGGTTGGTTACCTGAAGGGAACCTTGAACCAAAACAGGGTAAAGGGTACCACTGGGCTGTAAAAAAAGAAGGTACTCGGGAGGTCGAGGCGGGTCTCGGTGACCCTAAACCCTAAACCCTAAACCCTAAACCCTAAACCCTAGACCCTAGACCCTGAACCCTGAACCCTGAACCCTGAAACCTGAACCCTGAACCCTGAACCCTAACCCTAAACCCTAAACCCTAAACCCTAAATCTAAACCCTAAACCCTAAACCCTAAACCCTAACCCTAAACCCTAAACCCTAAACCCTAAACCCTAAACCTCTCCCGTGACGTGCACTGCCTGGAGGCGGCTGCGCCGGCCTGCGAACCCCAAAACCATGGAGCTGTCAGAAGCACTAGAACTCTGATTCCCAAGGGTTTAGGGTTTAGGGTTTAGGGTTTAGGGTTTCGGGTTTAGGGTTTCATTTTAGGGTTTACAGAGTTTCATTTTAGGGGTTATAGGGTTGCATTTAGGTTCATAGGGTTTATAGGGTTTATTTTAATTCGGGTTTTGGGGGTAGCTACGGTTTGCGGGGTTTGTAGAGTCGCTAGGGTCTCTAGGGTTTCTAGCCTACACCCCCACAAGCCCTCAAAGGCCCTCTGATTTCGCAAGCCCCGAAGCTGTCAAAAGCCCTAGAGCTCTGACTTCCGAAACCCATTCAGTTAGGGATGTTCCCCTTATACTAACACTCCTTAATAAGGTTTAGGGTTTAGGGTATCATAGGGATCATAGGGGGTACTCTTACCAATACTATGGATTGTTAGTTTCAGGGGGAACATCCCAACATTTTGAGCTCATTGGCCCAGCTTGAGGCGGCCATGGGTTGCTTTCTGTTAGGCTTCGGGAACTGATTGTAAGGCGATCCTGCGGGTTCTTGGGTTTAGGGTTTAGGGTCTACATAGGCTTAACCCTAACCCTAACCCTAGCCCTAACCCTAACCTAGTTGCTGAGTACCCTGGGCCCAAAAAGGTGAACCTTTCAATTATGGTAGGATTATATATATATATATATAATACATACCCATCATGGTTAAAGGTTACCTAGTCGGCTACGATGCTAATCCCAGTCTACGCCACCTGGCGAGGCTAATTCCCTAGTCCCCTGTACCAAGTTCCAAGAACCACTAGGCATTTAGGGGTTAGGGTTTAGGGTTTAGGGTTTAGGGTTTAGGGTTTAGACTAAAGTTTAGACCCTAAACCCCTGAACTCTGTTTTTGGGTAACCACTAGGCTACATCGACATGTGGACTCTTGAGACAAAGTGGGCACGGACTTGCTCCTTCAGGCTGGAGGGTTTAGGGTCTATATAGGGGTTTAGGAGTTTCGGTGTAGGAGTTTAGGGAACCCTAAACCCCAAACCCCAAGCCCCAAACCCCAAACCTCAACCGCAAACCCCAAACCCCAAACCCCAAACCCTCAACCCCAAACCCCAAACCCCAAACCCTAAAGCCCAAACCCCAAACCCCAAACCCCAAACCCTCAACCCCAAACCCCAAACCCCAAACCCTAAAGCCCAAACCCCAAACCCTAAACCCTAAACCCTAAACCCTAAACCCTAACCGAAGGTTAGGGGTTAGGGAAGTGAGGCGGGGGAGTGCTTCAGCTCGCACTGGGATTCGGGGTTCTCTTGCAGGATGCCCATTCTTTCAACAGTTGGATTGCGAGTCGGGGTTTCAGGTTAGGGTTTACCGGTTGGGGGTTCAGGGTTTTGGGTTTAGGGTTTAGGGTTGAGCTATTGGCCCTGCATGACATCACTGCTCCGACCCGGCGGCTGAACGTTGCAAATCCTGAACCCCGCCTTTTCTGTGAAGGAATCCAAACGCAGGGTTCAGGGTTTAAGGTTTAGGGTTCGCAAAATGGTGTTTGTTGGGTGTCTTCGTTGGTGGGTGCTAGAAAGGAAAAGGCTCTTCAACTAACCCCAAGCAGTAAACCCCAAACCCTAAACCCCTGCCAGACAGGAAAAGACAACAAGGGCTTGATGTTTACAGGGCTTAGGGTTTGGAGCTTCTTGGTTCTGGGTTGGGTTTAGCAACTTAGGTTGAATGCTGAAGCCCCTTCAGAACAAAAAGTCCTTGTGTAGGGGTTTAGGGTTTAGTTTCGGGTTTAGAGTTTAGGGTTTAGGGTTTCGGGTTTAGGGTTTATCATGGACCCTTGGGCGCGAACCCCCCCCCCCCCCCCCTTGCCGCCTTGGTGACGACATCGTCTGCCCCTTGGGCGCCAACCCCCCCCCCCCCCCCCTTGCCGCCTTGGTGACGACATCGTCTGCGCCAATAGCGCGGCCGTCCGCGAGGTGGCTCTCCTACAGGGCTCAGGGTTTAGGGTTTAGGGTTTATAGGGTATAGGGTTAAGGGTTAAGGGTTTAGGGTTTGCGATTGGCCTGGGCCGCGATTCGCAAGGCTCCTTTAAGTTCTCCTAGAATCCCTTTTCATTTGAGTTATGGATCCGCTTTTCTGACTTGACTCGGCGCTATCTACATGCGTGCTTCCAAAAACTTTGAGGGCTTCCCTCATAAAGACTTGATTTCGTGCCTGTGGGGGGATTCTAATATCCAAAAAAGTGTGAAGTGTACTCATTCAGCTACTAAGGGAGAAAGGGTACCCCTGATATACCCCTTATATACCCTACACAAATCGAAGGCCCATACATCAGAACCCTTTACAGTAAGGGAGGTTAGGGACTATATTGGAGGCCCATGAAACTAAATTCAGCTACTAAGAACCCAAAACCTCTCCCCAAAACCCTAAACCCTAAACCCAAAAACCCTAAACCCTAAACCCAAGACCTCTGTTCCTTAAGGAACGGGTGCGACAAGGCCGCAGGGCTTACAGCGTTCGGAGGCTCCTGGCTCATTCTGTGATCAAACCCCCCTACATGGGTTTAGGGTTTAGGGTTTAGGCAGTTTTCCAAGTTAGGGTGCTGTAGGGGGGTCCTTTTTGCTGGGGGGCCCATAGCATAAACTTAGGGAACTACCCCGCATGAAAGAAACGGCTTAGGGTTTTGGGCTTGGGGTGCCACGTAGCCAAGATTAAGTCATAAGTTGGGATGCTCCCCCTTATACTGACAGTCCTTAATAGGGATAATACGGGTACAAAATCCCTATGACGGACTGTTAGTATGAGGGGGAACATCCCAAGTCATAAGTCACACGTGATTGATAAGCAAAGGTACCTACTTTTGGTGTAGCACTCAAAGATCTGCAGTTGGGGTAGTTTGCGTCTCAGGGCCGTGAAGTTGTGCATCATTTGGCGCTTAAAACCCGGCTGCTTGTGGGCAGAATTTGGGGGCTTGGGACGCAATTCTCACACAAAACCTCAACCCCAATGCCCCTCAAACCCAAAACCGTAAACCAACAAAAACGAAAGTAATTAAGCAAGCCTTGAACCGGCAGCACAGGAACCGGATCCTCGGGGTAGCATGTGCCGATCGCACGCCGCGGCTGCGGGAACTTCCCCTCCCCTGCCACGACGCTGTTTATGAAGCTTATGGGCTAGTTGGTGGGGTTGGCCACAACCCGGTTTTCCGACATGAGGATGGGTGGGGGGTTTAGGGTTTGGGATTTAGGGTTCTTCTGGCTTTCCCGCACTTTGCAGTGGTGAGATGTGGTGAGTTGGTAAACTTTGAGCCACTCTCCGCACCACGTACTCCTCGCCCGGTCTCGAGCGCCAAATCCCCCGAGAATCCCGCAGAGTGTCTTCTTGGATGCCCAAAACACCCCACCCCCCCCCCCCCCCCCCCCAGAATCCTCCGGCCGTCAAGTATCCCCGGAGTGCCCACCCATCGGAGAGTCAACCGCGAGGCATCCGTGACAGAGAGTCAAGGGACTACTTGGAGGTTTCGGGTACGTACTTATAAACCTAATACTGACTGATATGGTTATACCGGGGTTTTAAGTACAGTTGTTATTCTGTTAATAAGTACCGTGAGCCTCCAAGTATAGGAGGTCAGGGTAATGTAGGGGCTACTTAGGTATATAGGGACTGCACAAAGGTGCATATGCAAAAAAAACACACATATATACATGTGACCATAAAGCTGAGTCCCCCCTTCCCCCCCCCGCCCCCCCAAAAGACCTACCTCTCGCACAATTATCGTCAAAACATCACGCGTTCTTCCCAAATTTTCTTACCCCATGTTCCAAATTCCCAGATTCTCTCACCCTATGTTCCTAGATTCCCGGATTTTCCCAGATTCCCAGATTTCCAGATTTCCTCACCCCGTGTTTAGGAAATCTGGGAATCCGGGCATAGGGCCAGGAAATCTGTGAATAGGGCCAGCAATTCTGGGAATGTGAGAACATAGGGCCAGCAAATCTGGGAATCTGGGAATGTAGGGCCAGGAAATCTGAGAATCTAAGAATATAGGGAGAGCATTCAGGGAACTCTAGGAATACACAGCACTTTTCCAAAATAGTATCTCTGTGAGAGGCATGGAGGGTGGGAGGGGGCAGGGTGGAGAGTGTTTAGGGTGCTGGGATTCATTCAACGCAATGCGCAAGTAATATATTATCCCTTCATAGTGAGCTAAGATTTAGGAGTGAGGGCTTAAGTCTTCGTGTAATTCGAATTCTTCACCCCTAAAAATTTCTGTTTTGACGGATTAAGGTGGGGGAGTGAGGGTTACGGGTGGAGTGAGTGAGAGCCTAAACCCCTAAACCCTAAACCCTAAACCCTAAACCCTAAACCAAAAAAACTGTTTATTGATTAAGATAGAGAAGGGAGGGTTTAGGGTGGAGAGGGCTTAGGGTGCTGGATTAAATCAAATACGATACTAACCATTAACAATAAAACTGCTGTAGAAGAGTTCAGATGAGGTGTGGGCAAGAGTATTCATGCAAGTACTGATTCTCCCCCCCAAAAGAGTTCATTAAGTATTGTTTTAAAGGAGGTGGAGGAGTGGGAGTTTCGGGCTAGGGTGCTTGGAAGAATTAAATATAATACTCAAATACGATACTAATCTTTGAAGGAGTTAAGGTGGACAAGTGAAGGTTTCAGGTGGGTTCGGAAGCTTGGACTAGTTACATATACTACTCGAGCAACATATCCCCCCCGAGTAAGAAGCATGCCTTGAAGGACTTGAGTACTTGAGCTCTCACTCCTACGCCTTGGCCCTCCGCCTTAAACCCTCACTCACTCCTCCACCTAATCTCAAAAAAAGATATTACCCTCACTCCTCCACCTTGATCCCTCAAAACAAATAAATGATTAAGGAAACTTAATGATTACATGAGTACTTAAGCCCTTACTCCTCCACCTTCATCCTTCACAAACATGCTTCTATTTCATGGGGGGGGGACATCTTATAAGTGAATTATCTAGTTAGTCCCAGCACCTAAAACCTCCAACCTAAACCCTCCACCTTAATCCATCAAGAACATTAGGAAGTTTTGATGATTATGTCCTTAAGCCCTCAGCCCTCTACCAATAAAACACCCTAAACCCCCCACCCCAAACCCTCACTCCTCCATCCTAATTCCTTCAAAAATGATTTATTATTAGGGGGAGATTTAAATTACATGAAAACTTAACACCTCAATCCTCTTGATTCCTCAAAGTACAAAGAGAAACGCACACGAAACACGTCGACATACGCATTATAATCAATCATGATAATTGCATGTATCGACTTCGTTTTTAACTCCTCCATCTTCACTCCTTGAAAATATGTTTTCAGTCAGGGGAAGATTGAACAGTTACATGAACACCTAAGCACTCACTTCCTCTATACTTCCTTGCAGAACATATAAAAAACGCGCACGCAATACGTAAATAAAAGATGATTAATGTATGAAGAATCGCAAAGACTTGGGTGTTGGTGTAGGTAAGAGCCAAAAGTGCTGTGAATACCATATTACTCATGCGGAAGTGTCGTGGTATCCCCAACCGGAATCCGGTCAGCCAAATCGAGCCACTGCATGTAAGACATTTCTGCGGTCATAAACTAACGTACTCTTGTCGAAGACGAGAATAAACGGCATTTACGGTGTTTTCAAGAGGCCTCAAGCAACAGCAATGTGCGAATGCATATAGAGATAGAATGGCAGGAAACTGAGAGGTAGGTCTTGGGGGGGGTGACCACATGTATATGTATATATATATATATGTTTATATT
>CAJNDS010002073.1:58216-130716 GCA_905221605.1 Symbiodinium natans | reverse complement strand
GTATTTACCCTGTTTTTTTTAATGTGCAGGCTTGCTAAACCCTAAACCCTAAACCCTAAACCCTAAACCCTAAACCCTAAACCCTAAACCCTAAACCTTAACCCTAAACCCTAAACCCTAAACCCTAAACGTTTTTTTGTTGTGCAACTTTGCTATGGGTGGGGCTCCGGGAGATGCACCCTGTTGCTGGGCGGCAGGCAGTGCTCTTCGCGAGCAGACGCAATGGTCAACTTTGTTAGAAGGGTGGTGCTGGCACCTTAAGCCCTACTTGGAGGTTCATGGTACTTATTTACCTAAATAACTGTACTTGTGACCCACTTATAAGGTCCTCAAGTGCCCGAATATGGCTTAAGTTGGGTAAGTACAGCTATTATTGGCTTAATAAGTACCATGAACCTTCTTTGCAAGCATCCGCCGTGGTTTAGGGCCTTGTGTTTAGGGCTTGGGGCGTTCATGACCATTCTTGTTCAGCAGCTCATGAGCTTGAACCCTAGCCCTTGACTTTTCTGCTGAGCGCCCCAACCTCTCATCTTCAGCGAACAGAAGACATGTTGTAACACATCTTAATTGTCCAGTATCCTGAGGGAGCTAAAAGGCTAAAGTCCCAAAAGGCTTAAGGTTGTTGCCTACTTTACTGCTAAGAAATTGCATCTGCTCGCCCGCGATGCGATGGTCACCTGGCTCCGCCAAAGTGGAGAATACCAGCGAGTGATCGCTGAACCTAGTTGGGGCCCACCCCAAACCATAAACCATAAACCCTTAACCCTTAACCCTAAACCCTAAACGGGTGGCCAAACTAGAGCAAGTCCACAGGCGCATGCTCATCCATGTCGTCCGTGTCAGAGCATAAGAGCTGCTCAAGGCGTCGGCCTAGGTTTAGGGTTTAGGGTTTGGGGTTTAGGGTTTAGGGGTTAGGGGTTTAGGGTTTAGGGTTTAGGGTTTAGAGTGTAGGGGTCAAGGGTCAAGGGGGCAGTTTAGGACTCAGCGAAGTCCAGCATGGGAGACTAAATCAGAGTCCCTTTCTGGTAGTCCCCATGCGTGAGTACTGCGGGGCCACAATTTGGGGACAAAGCTGCGCGTGTCTTGGTTTTGGCATCGTTGTATGTGGACGCGTGGCACAAGAACGCAAAGATGAGATGTTGTCGCTGTTGTTGGACACAGTAGGCGCTTTGAAAGGAACTTCAACTGACTATGAATGATCGGATTTCTCCGCGGTGTCAACGTCCTACAAACACAAACTTCTTAGGCAGGCATGTTTCATGAAAAGCATGTGCAACTTCAATATTCATGAACAAAGACGAAAACCCTCAACCCTAAACCTTAAACCCCAAACCCTCAACCCTGAGCCCTAAAACCGAAACCCTAAACCCTAAACCCTAAACCCAATCCAAGGCACGCATAGCTTCCTGACGGCCAGCCGTAAGCTGCGCCAGTCCAGAAGCAGGCTGCTGCTCCATCCTTTGGCCGTACACGCCTGCCGAAACAGGGTTTAGGGTTTAGGGGTAGAGGGGTCGGGTGGGGCTGGCAGGATGAGGGTGCTGTAAGCCTCCACAGCCCCCCCCCCCCCCCCCCCCCTTTCAGATTCTTTACACAGCTCATGAGACAAAGGGATCCCCAAAAGAGACCTTTCATGCTATCTAACCCTACTGGTTTGAAACTCAGGTTTCGATCTTTGGCCTAAGTTCACTACCATCCGCTTAAGACCCCCCCGACAAAACAAACAAGCTAAATAGAAAGAGGTTCCTCCTCACAAGGGCAGGATAGGGATTCTTATCTTTTAATGGTAGCTTAGGGTTTCGGTGGATTTCGAAACTGCAAAAGGATCATCAGGCCGCACTGGCTGGAGGGAGCTCCTCAGTCCTTGCTTGGAACCCATGTTTTGTAGACGTCCTTTAGGGGTTTAGGGGTTTAGGGTATAGGGCTTGGGGCTTAGGGTTTAGGGGTAAATAGCCCAATGTCAACGCTCCAGGGGTTGTATATAGTCTTGGGTTTCAGGGGGACTCTTTGACGAGATTCGGAAGGTGGTCCAAGGGCCGTATTAGGAGTCTATTCAGGGGACCTTTTAGGGGTGCCCCGAATATTGTGTATCTTCTCAAATATCGCAGGAAAGTAAACTGTATGTAATGGGGGATGATATGTTAGGGTGTGTGTGTGTGTGTGTGTGTGTGTGGGTGCGTGCGTGCGTGCGTGCGTGCGTGCGTGCGCGTGCGCGTGTGCGTGTGCGTGTGCGTGTGCGTGTGCGGGTGCGGGTGCGCGTGCGTGTGCGCGTGTGCGGGTGCGGGTGCGGGTGCGGGTGCGGGTGCGTGTGCGCGTGCGCGCTGCGCGCGCGCGCCGCGCGCGCGTGCGTGCGTGCGTGCGTGCGTGCGTGCGTGCGTGCGTGCGTGCGCGTGCGTGCGTGCGTGCGTGCGTGCGCGTGCGTGCGTGCGTGCGTGCGTGCGTGCGTGCGTGCGTGCGTGCGTGCGTGCGTGCGTGCGCGTGCGTGCGTGCGTGCGTGCGTGCGTGCGTGCGTGCCTGCGTGCCTGCGTGCTGCGTGCGTGCGTGCGTGCTGCGTGCGTGCGTGCGTGCGTGCGTGCGTGCGCGTGCGTGCGTGCGTGCGTGCGTGCGTGCGTGCGTGCGTGCGTGCGTGCGTGCGCGCGCGGGCGGGCGGGCGGGCGTGGGTGTGTGTGTTTGTGTGTGTGTGTGTGTGTGTGTGTGTGTGTGTGTTTTCGTGGAAAGTGGGGCTTCTATAAAGATGCAAGGATGCTGATTGGATATGGGGACCGAGTGAACCCTCTGCTCGGGATGAGCTACCCTGCACCCGACATCTTGCTTCGTGGAACACTGCCATGGTCAGAGGCTATTGAGTTACCATACCAAAGACCCGATAAGAAGTTCAACATTCGCGAACAGTTTTGAGACTGTCAGGGTCAGGGTTTTAGCCCAAGCACCGAAACCTCAAACCACCCCCCCCCCCCCCCCCCCCCCCCCCAACAATGTCGGCAGACACCCGAAACTCCCCTAAACCCAAAACCCTAAGACACTATAAGCCATAAACCCTTATAAACGCATATAACCGAACATGCGCAGGCTCCAGTTCGTAGCAGCGTGGGCCTGCTTCGGGCACACGGGCCGCGGCGAGCTGCCTTATGTGCGGGATGCAGGAGGGTTAAGGGTTTGGGGTTTGGGGTTTCGGAGCCCTCAACCTTGAAGGTTTGATCTTGGGCTTAGCCCTCAGGGTCCACTTGCCTGATTATTACATGTCATATTTTGTTTGGGGATCTCAGGAAATCCTGTTTTGTGTCTATAAGGGGTGTCCGGAGCGAGGACCAGCCAACCCACGTTCCCCACAAGGACAACATAGCAAGAACGAAGCAGAAGGGGTGGGCGAACGGGGAAGAGGGAAACGGGCTCTGAACAAAATGGCCTTCCATCCTAGCAGCAGAGCCGCCCCACCCTGAGCCCTGTGTATTCACACAGGAGGGTGCGACAATGGCCTGGCAAACGGGCCTCTCAGGGTTGGGGGCTTGATGCCCTGTTTAAACATCAGAGTCGGCGCAAGGCACAAGGTCCCCCTGTAGCCAGCTTCCCTTTTAAGACCTGGAATCCAAAAGCAGGGGTTCCCCTACTACTAGGCCCCTCTATGCTACCATTCTAGGTTTCCCCCATAGTTGAGGCTGTTTAGGGACAATCATACTCATTAAGGCTATTTAAGGGGGGAACCACGGGGGTAGTGTAGAGGGGGGTAGTAGGGAAACCCATGACAAAACCCCCCTGAGTCCAGGACACCTCTACTCGGCATTCTTCAGGGTAGCCCCTTCAGACTGGGGAGCCCCTTGTAGCTGAGGCACCCCCAAGAAGGACCACAATTTAGAATAGAATAAGCCCTCAACCCTAAACCCTATACCCTAAACCCTGTTTGTCTTGCGGAGATCAAAGGTCTGAGGGGGGTTCAGGGGCTTCGGAGCGTATGGCGATGCTCGAGTCAAAGGGTGCTTGTGAGCATTGGAGTCAGGGATTTAGGGTGTAGGGTTTAGGGCTTAGGGTTTATTCCAAAACCCTAAACCCTAAACCCTAAACCCAAAACCCAAAAACCCTAAACCCTAATTCCCTCATGGGATCCTTCAGAGCCAGGCACTGGAGCCCCCGAAAGCCGATCTCGTGGCTGGCGGACTCCAGCTCCTCTTTCCTGGGTGTTTTTTTGGGTTTTAGGGTTTAGGGTTTAGGGTTTAGGGTGCTTTTGTTAGTGATTGTTAATGTCATTTCAGGGTGTTTTTGTGTTCTTTCTTGGGCGGGGGGGGGGGGGGGGGGGGGGGGGGGGGTAGGAGGGTGGGCGTGGGGGGTGTCTGTTTGTTTTTTGTTGTTTTTGTTTAGGGTGGTTTTAAGGCGTGTTGTGTGTGTGTGGTGTTTTTTTTTTTTTTTTGGGGGGGGGGTGTCGTTGGGGGGGGGGGGGGTGTTTAGGTGTTGAAAGAATATCTTTTGAGTGTAGCTCCTCTGTATGTTGTACCTGGTTTCCTTGATATCTGTCCTAAACATCACAAAGTGCAGGAGGCAACCCCACCCAGAAGGAAATACAAAAACATATATATATATATAACCCCACGTCTCAGGTCACCAATTCGCAGATTCGCAATGATTCGCAGATTTGTAGCCCTAAATAAAATCTGCAAATCTGACAATCTGCGTTTCCTCGAGAAAACGCAGATTCGCAGATTTGTAGCCCCCAAACAACCTGCACATCTGCGAATCTGCGTTATTCTCGAGAAAACGCAGATTCGCAGATTCGCAGATTTGTAGCCCCCAACCAATCTGCAAATCTGCGAATCTGCGTTTCCTCGAGAAACGCAGATTCGCAGATTCGCAGATTTGTAGCCCCAAACCAATCTGCAAATCTGCGAATCTGCGTTTCCTCGAGAAAGCGCAGATTCGCAGAATTGAAATCTGTGTTTTTTGCTCGAGAAAACGCAGATTTGCAGATTTGAAATCTGTGTTTTTCTCGAGAAAACGCAGATTCACAGATTCGCAGATTTGTATAGCCCCCAACCAATCTGCAAATCTGCGAATCTGCGTTTCCTCGAGAAAACGCAGATTCGCAGATTCGCAGATTTTCTAGCCCCCAACCAATCTGCAAATCTGCGAATCTGCGCTTCCTCGAGAAAACGCAGAGTCGCAGATTCGCAGATTTGTAGCCCCAAACCAATCTGCAAATCTGTGTTTTTTTCTCGAGAAAACGCAGATTCGCAGACTTGAAATCTGCGTTTTTCTCGAGAAAACGCAGATTTGCAGATATGAAATCTGTGCTTTTCTCGAGAAAACGCAGATTCGCAGATTTGTAGCCCCCAACCAATCTGCAAATCTGCGAATCTGCGTTTCCTCGAGAAAACGCAGATTCGCAGATTCGCAGATTTTTTAGCCCCCAACCAATCTGCAAATCTGCGAATCTGCGTTTCCTCGAGAAAATGGGGGGTGCAAATCTGCGAATCTGCGAAACCCCGAGAAAATGCAGATTCGCAGATTTGAAATCTGCGTTTCCTCGAGATTCGCAGATTTGCCGCTTTATGTCACAGCTCAAATCATCTGGTGGCCTCAAAAATCTGCTATTTAAATAGGCGCCTTCGTACTTAGACTATGTAATTCGGGGAGGAGATTTAAGTACTTTAAATATTTTAAGAAATAGAGGAGCTTGCATATTTTAACAGGCCTTAATATCTAAATTACTGAATTCGGGAGGGACTTAAACCTCTCCAGCAAGGCGAATTAAATAATGAACAAATTTAAATCTGAGGGGGGGGCCTTCAGATTTAAAAAGGGGCCTCATATGTAAATTGCAAGGAAGGAGCCGCCCCCCCCCCCCCTCAAGATTTGGATTATCTAAAATATAAATTCTCCCACCCTGAACTAAATAATGTACATATGGAAGGGTCTTCATATTTGAATAGGGGCCTTCGTGTTTGAATATTCACCGAGTGTATGCAATTTCATGTGAAGGGGGCTTCATATTTAATTCATTGATTCGGGGAGGGGGCTTAAATAAATTACATAGATTATATAAAGAAACTATTTTTCCACAATTAAACCCTGAAAGAGGGCCTAGCAGGGGAATTTAATGAAGTTTAAATCTGAGGTGGCCTTCATTTTTACTTATTTAACTTATCTAATTCCCCTCAGAAGCAGAGAGCCCCCCCCCCCCCCCGCCCCCCCCCCCTTCAGGATTTACATTATTTAACTTATTTACAGTAATGTGTTTAAAATATTGAAATCCTAAAAGGAGGCCTGGCCCCCTCCCACCGGGGAATTCAATCATTTAAATCTGAAGGGGCCTTCATATTTAAATAGGGATCTTCATATAGAAAATAAGCTGTTTCATTCCCTCCAGAAGGGGGCGAGCTACCCCCCCTCATTTCTTAGGATTTAATGTATTTAAACTATTTAGATTTTAATTATTTAATTCTTCCCCCCAAAGTAAATAATTTAAATGTGGAAGGGCCTTCATGTTTACATTACTTAGTTCGGGGAGGAGAATTAGATTCAGATAAAGTAAATATGGAGGGGCCTTCATATACAAATAGAGGCCTTCATACTTATATTGTCAAAGTCGGGGAGACTGTTTAATCAAATCATTTAAAAAATTACATAGTTCTAATATTTAAATAGTTTAATAAATCCTGATAGGGGGGGGGGGGGGGGGGGGGGGGGGGGGGGGGGGGGGGAGGGCCTGCCCCCTCCCGCGAGGGAAGTAAAAAAAAGAAGAGGTAATTTAAATCTGAAGGGGCCTTCATGTTTCAATAGGGGCTTCATATTTAAAGTATTGAAATCCCCTCAGAAGGAAGGAGCTGCCCCCCCCCCCTGCCTTTCAGGATTTAAAGCATTTATAAAATCTCATTGATTTAATTAGCTTAATTAATTAAATTAAATTAGTTAATTTAGTTAATTATTTTCATTATTTTAACTATTTGATTCTCCCGCCCGCTTTGAATAAATTAAAGCCGCCCCTTTCACCATGTCGAAGCCTGTCATAGGAAACATCGGTTCTCGCCGATCTTTTTTTTTAAACGTGGGGTTTTGGAGGGGGGGGGGGGGTAGCATATATATATATATATATATACATATATACATATATATCTATATACATATATACATATATATATATATAAACAATAATAATCAGAAGAATAATCATAATAATAATAATCAGAAGTCATCCTATGGACAGTCGAGGTAGGGCTTGCAATATCGCGCTAAGCACCTGAAATTCCCATTCCCAACCATCCTAAACACCACACCGTAACCGGAAAAGTCCTCAGCCGTTCCTCGGCCCACAACACCTAAACCAGAAGCCCTGAATCCCAGCAGATTGCCCTGTCGGGTCTATGGTGAATACTTTCGATGGGTCGGTGTGTTCAGATGGACAGGTAAACCCTAAACTACCCTAAACCCCACACAGCATGTCTTTCACTAAAGCCCCGTCTGCCCTGTGCCCGAACCGCTACTCCCTACTCCTGTCGACCACCCCTCTTTTTTCTGGTCCCTTTTCATATAGGGTTCCCCTACAGGGCCCGTAATTAGAGAAGCCCCCAATTGCCAAATCCTGTAAACTTCGCAAGGAGCATACGCATGGGGTAGAATAATTTGTCGGCTCGGAACCCACCGCAAAAGGTAGCCTCCAACACTGAACTCTAGACACAAAAATCACTAAACCTGAAAAACCATGAAAACCCTAAACACCCTAAACCGCGTAAACCCTAAACCCTAAACTCTAAACCCTAAACCATAAACCCCAAAACCCTAAACCCTAACCCGAAACCAACTTGGCACAGCATCAACCCCGCCGCTACATCGGAGCGCGCGGGGATCGAGATGATCTCCTGAAGGCTCACGGGGTTTAGGGTTTAGGGTTTAGAGTTAGAGTTTAGGGTTTAGGGTTTAGGGTTTCGGGTTTCGGGTTTAGGGTCTGGGGTTTGGGGTGTTAAGTTAGGTGCACTAAAGGTAACCCTTTATAGCCCCCGGGTTCACGGTGGTTGTGGGGTTTAGGCCTCTGGTGTTTAAACCGTTTATACAGGGCTTCCATTTCAGGGGTTTAGTGGACGGACACTCTGGCCCTAGTTACCTAACTACCCTGCACCCGAAACCCTAGATAGCCGTAACCCCTAAACCCTAAACCCTAAACCCTAAACCCTAAACCCTAACCCTAAACCCTAAACCCTAACCCTAAACCCTACAATGTCCCAGGCTGAGGGAATTGCAGGCAGCGGCTTGGTGCTTTTGTGGGAGAGCCTGCAATTTCGGAGCACTTTCTGTAGCTTTAGGGTTCATAGGGTTTAGGGTTTAGGGTTTAGGGTTTAGGGTTTAGGGTTTAGGGCTTTCGGGTCACATGATAATGAAGCCGTGACAGGATTCCCAGTCCCCTGCAAGGAATGTCATGGCGGGGCACTTAGAGGGAATGAGCCGTTTAGGGTTTAGGGTTTAGGGTTTATAGGGTTTAGGGTTTAGGGTCTAGAGTTTAGGTTCCAGGGGCTTTAGGGTTTAGGGTTTCGGTGCATATGCGCGTGAGAGAGATGCCAGCAACAAAAGAAGCACGGAGGCAATCCATGCACCAGCACGCAGAACACAAGTTGGAACCTGGGAGCTACCTTCCCCAAAGCCCGTAACCTTGTTTTGTGCGGGTTACTTGGAAGCTCTTTTGGCTGAGTAGGTAGGGCTAATGAGGTGGCCTGTGGGGAATATAGTCAGGCTTCTAGGGGTTACTAAGTAGACTTCCTGAGTCAAAAGAGCTTCTAAGTACCTATAAGAGTCATTCTTGCGATTGAGAGCCGTGATCTTCTGATTGTAGAGTTCACCTTACAAACCCAAAACCTACTTTTTTTGTAGGTTTTCTGGGAATGCTATAAGGGGTTTTATCGTAATCGCCTATAGCAAAAAAGTAGCTAAGTACCCCAAACCCTAAACCCTAAACCCTAAACCCTAAACCCCAAACCCTACAAAAAAGTAGGTTTTGGGTTCGTAAGGCATTGTCTGGGCTTTGGGAGCTCAGGTAACTGAAGCTAAGTGCGAGGAAAGGTCCGGAAAATCAGCCCAAAGCCTATAAACCCTAAATCCTAAACAGTGCGTGGGGGGGAATCTGGAGACCCCCCCCCACTCTAATCCATGAGGGTTTGTGGTCCACATCTCTAACCCTAAACGATAAACCCTAATCAAAATGATGTCAATTCGGGGGCATGACGATTCCAACTGCTTTTGGCCCTGAGGAAGCTCAATTGGGACGTTCCCTCCACAGTGTTGAAACCCTGAACTCTAAACTCTAAGCCCTAAACGGCCATTAAGTGCTTAATTAGTGTTTCTTCTAGGTTTCGGGTTTAGGGTTTAGGGTCAGTCTCCAAGCACATCACGTATAGGATGGAGCACTTAAGTCCCCTTGTTGGAGGTGAAAATGCGGCGTCTCAGCAGACCAGCAAACGCGTCTTCAAACCCCAAGCCCCAAAACCCCCAACCCCTCAACCACAATACACGAAACCCTGGACGCCCAAAGCCCAAACCTTTTTCGCACTATACCCCAGACCCCTACCCTCCATACCAGACCATCTGAACTCCAAAGCCCAACATCCTAAGACACTGAGAACCCCCCTGGCCCCACTGCTGGCATGCGTCGTCCGCGTCGGCAAAGGTGACGCGCGGGGAGGTGGAAAGGGACGAGGTCGTCTCCAACAAACAGGCCAAGGGTACCTGCGGCACGACAAGGTTCGAAGACGCGCTCTGAAGGGTATAGGGTCGAAGATTAGGGGTAACCTCCTTACACGGTCAATTCTCAAAATAGTGGCTCTGCTTTGGTGCCCTAACTATAATTCATAACATGCCTTGCTACCCACCCACCCCCCCCGGCGCCCCCCCCAGTGCTGGCAAGAACTTCCCCGAATCAAAGCTGACCAAGTGTCGTTAAGCGTAAGGGGGAAACTTGTGGAGGGGAGCAAAAGGGTTTAGGGTTTTGTAGGATTGCCCGGAAGGGGGGCGGAGGGTAGTAGGCTAGTAGAGCAACCAAGCCACCCTAGGATAGATTCCATCCACTTGGGGGAACCCTCTGCGTCCGTAAACCATCAGCCCTGAACATGTACATCGAAACTCTTCGACCCACCAACCCCTAAACCACCGTTATGAATTCTCACCAAGAGCACCGATAAAAAAGCCACAGTCTAGAGTCTATAGATGAACATCTGTACTGGCGTAATCCCTGCAACCTTCGATCGTAGACACTTTAACCCCAGTTGTAGTCCCAAAGGTAATCTTCGCATCCCAAGCCGCCAAAACCCTACCCAAAGGGTCCAAGTACCCATATAGCATATATTTGGGCCCGAAACAGGGTTCCTAGAAAGTAGCTTTAGGGCCCAGATGGATGTTAGAAAGGTACATGGGCCCTTTGGGGCTACTACAGACCAAGCCGCCATGTCCTCATCAGAAACATTGAGCGCAGGGTTCTTTCGAGGCGACGCGCGGTCGTGAAGTTTCCGCGGGGCGGCCTGCTGTTTCAAGCTGGAGGTTCTCGGAATTTCTCTACTATGACCCCTGCACTGTGAGGAATTACTTATACACTAAGCCCCAAACAGTTGGAAACCTGTTTGAGGACAAATAGTGCTGGGATTCCCTATACTCTACTCTTGTTTCCAACTTTTTGGCGTCTAGTGTACAGGGCTTTTGTGGCTGAGGATTTGATTCGGTTGGATGAGGACTAATCGGCTGGAGCATGCGGATTGGGCGGGTGCGGGGGCGGCGGGGGGGGGTGACTAGTATTTTGGGGGGAAGGGGGGGGGGGGGGGGGTGCACCCCCAAGTTATGGTTTAGGGTTCTAACGGTCCATGTACCTACATAGTATATACTTGGGCCTTTGAGGGGCTCCCATGTCGTAGCTTTCCCAAACATATGCCAGATGGGTACATGGACCCTTAGGGCATGTTATCATAGGGTTTAGGGTTCCCGTCCAACGCGCCCCCATAAACTGCACGAAGCTGCTGGAAACTTGCGCGGCGCCGTGGGAATCTGCGGGGTCAGCGCAACGCGCGGGACCTTGGGCGGCTTGGCGCCGCAGATCCGACTCGTCCAGCCCAAAAAGAAACCCCAAAACCCAAAAAAGACCCAACAAAGGTCCCTAAACCCTATAAACCCTGAGCCCTAAAACCCGAAAACCCTAAACAATATATACAATCAACCCTAAACCTTGTAAACCCTAAAGACCTCAACCCTAAACCAGGGCTTTCGTAGCCTTAAGGCTCATAGAGCCCGCGTCACGTGTTTCAACGACCTTTCGAAGCAGAGGCTCCACAGCAAAACGCTCAATTCCGCCCCCAGACCCCTGAGTATCCGGTTTAGGATTTAGGGTTTGAGGTTAGGGATTCTTCATCTGGTTTAGGATTTAGGGTTTGAGGTTAGGGATTCTTCTTCTTCTCCTGAAATTATGTAACCCCCACACAAACGCAGCGAAAGAGGTTCACGACTCCCGCAAGGCTGCCTAACCCATCACAGGGCCATGAACGAATCTGGGTGCCTTGTGCATCTCACACAAACTTGGGCGGATCTGAAGTGTAGAGGTTCGGGGGTTTGGGGTTTAGGGTTCAGGGATGTTACGGGTTTAGGGTGAAAGCGACACCCCAGTCTTGCTGAACGACTCCCCCGCCACACCTAGTAGGGGTTGATATTGCAACTTGACTACTATTTGCTGAGGAGCCGTCCAAACGAAGAACAAGTTTGTTCCTTATAAGGGCAAAATTGCAAAATTAAATGATGATTCTCGATTATCTGGGGTTCTTACGCAAATAGTAGTGGATAGGGTTTTTTCATTCCCAGATCCCTGAACGCGGCCGAGCCCGTTTCAGCATTGGGTTTAAGACTTGGAGCGAAGACAGCTTAGCCCTCGGGTTTCGGTGTTACTACTATTTGCTTGAGAAAACCCGAAAAACAAAAACTACAATCCCCTATTACTCTAATAGGGAAGAATATATATCTATATATATGTACATATTGAAATAAAAGTAAAAAAGAAATAAAAATATAAGTACATGTATATATATATACACTCTACTATTATTATTATTGTTATTATTATTGTTAGTATTATTTTTATTGTTGTTATTATATTATATTATATTATACTATATAATATTATATTATATGATATTATTATTATTTATTATTATTGATTTGTATTATATGAAATTTACTTCTCAAAAAGTATTTTGGAGGGGGGTTCTTCGTGGTTTCGGGTTAGGGGGATATCTCTTCGCAGGCTGGTGGCGTCATTGGCGGGCACGCACATTGCGGCTGGAAAGGGGTTGTTTCTAAATGGCAGCGCAGCTCCAGGAGAGAGCGAAGCCAGAACCTATCTACATATCACCTTTGAGATGTGGCGGCGGTGGAGGGGTGGTAGGGTTTAGGGTTTAGGGTTTAGGGTTTAGGGTTTAGGGTTTAGGGTTTAGGGTTTGGGGTTTAGGGTTTAGGGTTTGGGGTTTGGGGTTTAGGGTTTAGGGTTTAGGGTTTAGGGTTTAGGGTTTAGGGTTTAGGGTTTAGGGTGTTCAAACGTGTCAGGGGTAGGAATAGACCTCACAGGATACTATGAGAATTCCCCCTCTGTGAGTTAAGGGAAGGTCTCCCCTTTCCGTAATGTTAATCCCCCCCACCCCCCAATATTAAATACTCCCCTATACTCTTCTGGCACGAGAAGGGGCGTATTTAATATTAGGGGGTGGGGGGGTAAATAATATAGACCCAGAGGTAAGCTAGGAAAAATTGGGGTAAGCCCAGAGCTCTTTCGGGCTACAGCAACTCATCTGGGCTCCTTCTCTGAGGACTCTAACCTGGAAGCCCTGAGGTTCACGTTCGGAGGAGGCTACACCCTAAACCCTAAACCCTGAACCCTGAACCCTAAATCCCCAAAACCTTTAGAGTGGCACAACAATATTCCTAAACCCCACTATTCCCCGAAAAAAAGTGGTGGGGGAGGGGGTGGGGGGGGGGGGTTCGGACCCGAAACCCTAAACCCTAAACCCTAAACCCTAAACCCTAAACCCAGGGATTTAGGGGTTAGACCTGAAGTTGCTCGGCCTTGGCCCTCAACCCTAAACCCCAGCAACTCAAACTCTGGGGGTGCTCCTGGCCCCTTGAACACACCAAAACCCCTTGAGACACACCAAAACCCTCTAAAGTCCAAAGCCTACACCCTAAACCCTAAACCCTAAACCCTAAACCCTAAACCCTAAACCCTCCGTGATAGCCCACAAGACCTATGAAGCCTATGAGCGCGCTAAACAAAAGACATGGGGGGGAGAAACAACATGAACTCCATAGATCCATGTGAGCCCTACAAACCCTTCAACGGAACAAGCCTTAAGCACTTTAAGCCCTAGAAGCCCTAATTCTGTAGTCCGTACAAACCCTTAAAACAAACAATCTGTGGAGTATGGCTTTTCGTACCAGTATCCCCAAAATTGGACACCAACTACATACACTCACCAGTATTCATAAGGCGCCCTAAATTCACTGACCCAAAATATAAACCTGCTTTCAATAAGCCCCACAAACCCGGAAAAAAAAGACTTGGTATACTCAGTAGCCATCTTATAGTAATTGGTTTCTGTTAAAGGGAACCTTGAACCGAAAAACAAAGGCGAAAAGGGTACCAGTGGGCTACCCCCCCCCCCCCCCCAAACCCAAACTCTAAACCCCGAACCCCAAACCCGAAACCTAAGCCCTAAGCCCTAAACCCCCAAACCCCCAAACCCCCAAACCCCTAAACCCCCAAACCCCCAAACCCCCAACCCCGAACCCCCAACCCCGAACCCCGAACCCCTAAACCCTAAACCCTAAACCCTAAACCCTAAACCCTAAACCCTAAACCCTAAACCCTAAACCCTAAACCCTAAACCCTAAACCCTAAACCCTAAACCAAACAGAGGAGAAAGCGGCAGACGCTGACACATCAGAGGCCGCCGCGTTCCAGCCGCGAGCTCGCCTGGTTTGAGGGTTTCAGGGTTTTAGGGATCCCATAAACCCTAAAACTCTAAACCCTAGCCCTAAACCCTAAACCCTAGCCCTAAACCCTAAACCCTAGACCCTAAACCCTGAACCCTAAACCCCAAACCCTAAACCCCAAATCCCTAGGCCTAGCTTAGGCGGGAGCAGGAGCGCGCGAGTCAGGCGAGGGGGGCTGAGGACTTCGGCTTCCCCTCCAAGGGCTTAGGGTTTAGGGTTTCTAGGGTATCTAGGGTATCTAGGGTTTTTAGGGTTTAGGGTTTAGGGTTTAGGGTTTAGGTTTTAGGGTTTAGGGTTGAAGGATCTTAGGGTAGTTTCATGGTCCTTAGAATATGGGCCCTGAATGTGGGAACCCTTTTATTCCCCATAGATACCCTGTGCAACCCAAGCGCCCATACTTCAGAACCCTTGAAATAGGGTAGAGACCCCTGAACCCCAAACCCTAAACCCGAAACCCTAAACCAAACTAAGGAACCACGTAACTACCCTTAGAGGAGCTATAGCTAGAGTCCCTTAACTCTAAACTCTAAACCCTAACCTCCTAACTTGGGTTGTAAGGATCCTGAAGCATTCTTCAGTCCCTTAACTTTAGCTGGTATAGTAAGGGGGGCCCTCCTTGGAGAAGGCTTACATTACAGACCCTGGCCCTAAACCCTAAACCCTAAACCCTAAACCCTAAACCCTAAACCCTAAACCCTGAACCCTGAACCCTAAACCCTAAACCCTAAACCCTAAACCCTAAACCCTAAACCCTAAACCCTAAACCCTAAACCCTAAACCCTAAACCCTAAACCCTAAACCCTAAACCCTAAACCCTAAACCCTAAACCCTACCTGGCCCTAGCAGCCGTAGGGATGATGGGGAGGCCTCATTTGGGCATTTGGGTAAGGTAGGTCCTTGGGATTCCAGGCTTAGAAGAAATAGGGTTTAGGGTTTAGGGTTTAGGGTTCAGGGTTCAGGGTTTAGGGTACGTATTCCAAAAACCCTCAGCTCTAACCCCAAAACAAATTGGAGCTCAATGCCGAATAGAAGGACACGCCACATCTCCCCTTGCACCATGAACCCCCCAAGCATGAACACGAAAACCCTAAATTCTAACCCTAAACCCTAAACCCAAAAACCCTGAAACCCTAAACCGTAAACCCTAGACCCTAAACCCTCCCCCTGGGGGCTGCCACGCTGGCTAGCTGAAGCTCTTCCTGCGGATGTTCTTGGGCGGCTTCGGCTCACGACTGCTTAAAAGAAATAGGGTTTAGGGTTTAGGGTTTAAGGTTTAGGGTTTGGGGAACCTCGTAGGAAAGTGATAGAGTGTTTTCAGGGTCCTCGTCCTACTGCCTGTTGGGCCAAAACTTTTGGGGGTCCCTATGCTTGCTCCTTTACCCGGTACATTCGGCACGCGCAATTGGGGGTCTGGGTAGGGTTTGACGCTGTCAAACCCAAGAAAAGGACCGACTTCCGACACTTGTTCTGCTCGCCCAGGAAGCTCCGCCCTAAACCCTAAACCCTAAACCCTAAACCCTAAACCCTAAACCCTAAACCCTAAACCCTAAACCCTAAACCCTAAACCCTAAACCCTAAACCTGCAAACCCTGCAAACCCAAATCCACCATAATTGAAAGCCCGACAAGGTCAGCGCTTCATACGACCTTCTGATATCATGCTAAGCCCCGGGTCACACTCTCTATTCAGGGGGTAGAAGGAGGGAAGTAATTGAAAAAAGCACTAAGCCCTAAACCTCTAGACACTAGAACCACAAACCCTAAATCCTAAACCCTAAACAACCTCTGCTGCGCAGCCTAAATCCTGAACCCCAAACCCGAGAAAGCCATCGTTCCACCTCGTCGAAGGATGGCCCACGCGGAGGTATGCGCGCAGTCGCCTTGGCTGCTTAGGGCTTTGTAAGAGTTATAGGGTCGAGGGTTAAAGTTTGAGGGTGTTGAGGGTTTGGGGTGCTTACAGTCTAGGGGGCTCAGGCGTTTTGGGTTCTACAAGGCTTGGGTGTTTGGGGCGTTCAGGGCTAGGGTTTGGAGTTTCTTGGAGTCTATAGCATGGGGTTTGGGGCAGGTACGAGGACATGTAGAAAGAACTTTCTAGGTCCGGGCTCAGGAGTTTAGAGGATTTCCTTGGACGCAGCCCAGGATGCCACTTGCGAGGGTGACGTTTTGACTTAGGATGACTTAGGACAGTTACATGTCCCTTAGCTTGGGCCCTTAAAGGGACCCACCTTTTCTACCCTGTACAACCCAAGAGCCCTTACTTCAGACTTTAAAGAGGGTAAGGGACCCTTTTAAGGGCCCGTGTGGCTACCCTGAGACTCAGGGAAGAGTCCGACAATCCGCCCTCGCAACCTGGACAGCAGTTAGCAACGACTGTCGAAACCGGGGCACCGAATTTAACCCTAAACCCTAAACCATTAATAAACACTAAACACCCAAACCCTAATCTTGTCATGTAGTTTTTTTGATTGTTATGTGTACTTTGACCGCCACCTCTGCCATTGGGGTTTAGGGTTTAGGGTTTGGGGTTTGGGGTTTAGCGGTACATATACTTGGGCCTCAACGGGGTTCCTGT
Organism: Symbiodinium natans; assembly: GCA_905221605.1. Taxonomy (NCBI): domain Eukaryota; class Dinophyceae; order Suessiales; family Symbiodiniaceae; genus Symbiodinium; species Symbiodinium natans. The sequence continues at coordinate 114,159 of CAJNDS010002073.1, read as the reverse complement.
TTAGTAGCTCGAGGGCTCAAGTTTGTACTATAGGGGTGACATGGCGGAGCAGGCAAGCCATCGCAGATTTAATCCCTTTGCAGAACTGAATCCGTACACGAAAATTTGGAGTACATGTGCCTCTTCAGACGAGTAAAAAAGTTATAATGGTAACACTATAGTTACGTACCTAGATAACATCCCTCACCCTACCTAAACCCCAAACCCTGAACCCTGATCCCTGAACCCTGAACCCAAAACCGTAGGCCCCAAAATCCAAAACTCGGGGCTCGCACGGCTGCGTCGACGCACCTAAGCCAGTCCGTCACCTCGTCACCTGCACGGAGTGTCACGTCGGCTTTCTGGTCTACGGGGCAAAAAAAACCCGAGCGACCCGCGCGATTGTAGGGTTTAGGGTCTTGGGGTGCAGGGTTTAGGGTAGGGGGAGGGAGCGGGAGGGAGGGAGGGAGACGGAGGGAGAGGGAGCGAGAGGGGGGAGGAGACGGAGCGAGAGGGAGGGAGAGGGCGGGAAGGAGAGAGAGAGAGAGAGAGAAAGATAGACACAGAACGCGAGATGAATTTGGTCCTGAACCAACCCTTGTGTTTATGGTCCATACGGCGATACGCTGCGAGGTATTACAATCGCACACTTGGAGTAGACAAAATGCCTGAAACCCCAAACCCAAAACCCAAAACCCTATAAACCCAAAACCCTACAAACCTGAACCCTGTCAACCCCAAACCCTAAATCTATACTCCCCTTAGAACCTCAACAAACAAACATTTTAACATCCTCTTGGGTTTTATATAAACAAAACTAAAAAGTACTTCCCAAGGGATATATAAATCCCAACCCTGACTCTCTAACTCCCAGACCAACAAACCGTTCAATGACCGACGGCTTCTGGAGTTGGTACTGGCCATCCAGAATAGGGGTTAGGGTTTAGGGTTTAGGGTTTAGAGTTTAGGGTTTAGGGTTTAGGGTTTAGGGTTTAGGGATCCAGAGCTTCCGTGCTTTAACGTCAAAAGAGATTCTTAGGGTTCAGGGTGTGGATTAAGGGTTCAGAGTTTATAGGGTGTGGGTTTTAGGGGTATACTTGGGTTTACAAGGGCCCATACTTCAGTCAGAGCCAACTAAAATGAGGTAAGGGACCATATTGAGGGACCATATGGGAGTATACGAGGAACAAGGGACCCCTAATATGGACCCACAAATAGTGGGATGCCCTTATAATAAGGACCCTGATAAGGCACCCCTAATTTCGGAGACCCGGATATAACTACCCTTAGACACAAGCCCTAGACCGAAAGACTTGCTGGTGTGTAGCGAGCGGCCGGATAGGGTTTAGGGTTAGGTTTTCGGGTTTCGGGCTTCGGTCTTCGGTTAGGGTTTAGTGCTTAGAGTTTAAGGCCTACTACCCCCCGGCGGCGCTTGGCTCTAGCAACTTGACTCGGAGAACCCCGCTGAAACTTTGGGGCCCAGGGCGTGTAGGGCTGGGGCCTTGGGATTTGTGACCGTACCAGCCTTTGAGTTGAAAGAAAAATACTAAAGATGATCCTCTTAAACCTTAAAAACATGCAAAAAATAGCAGAGGGGCCTACCAACTGGAACATGCTCCTGATACGCGCTGCATAGGGAAGCAGCCTCCATCTCCATGCCCCCTGCCCCCTGGTGACACTCCTACACTATAAACGCCCCTTACCCCCAAGCCGCCCAAGCCCATAAGCCATACAAACCCTCAGAATCTATTAAGTTCAAGCACCCCTAAATCCTAAACCCCTATCAACCCTACAAACCCTACAAACCCGATAAACCCTGCAAACCTAAACCCTAAAACCTACAAACCCTATGCACCCTGTAAACCCTGCAAACCTAAACCCTAAACCCTAAAAACCCCCTGCAAACCCTGTAAAACCCTGCAAACCTAAACCCTCAAGCTCTAAAAACCCCCATAAAACCCTGTAAACCCTGTAAAAAAGGGCCTCCGTCCGCCTGCTGGGGAGGAGCCGCCACCCTGGTGGTTCTTGGACAATGCCCAGCTTTAGGGCTTGGAGCTCAGGGTTCCCTCTAAACCCTAAACCCTAAACCCTAAACCCTAAACCCTGAACCCTAAACCCTAAACCCTAAAACCCTAAACCCTAAACCCTAAAACCCTAAACCCTAAACCCTAAACCCTAAACCCTAAACCCTAAAACCCTAAACCCTAAACCCTAAACCCTAAACCCTAAACCCTAAACCCCAAACCCCAAACCCTAAACCCAAGTTTCGAACTCCCAGGGTGGGCTTTCACTCCCAATTGAGGCTTGATCAACTTGTGGTTTGAGTAGGTCTGTCCCTTCAGCATCAATGGGTAGGTGCTGACAAAGCCCTGAGTGCTCGTGGGATTGTGCCATAGACAACGGCATCCGACGCACTTTCGGAAGAGAAAGGCGTGATGATTGCTCGAGGCGTCATGTCATCCGAAGGCTCAATGCGAACCTCCTGACCATCTGCCATGACTGTAAGGCTTCCTACGAAAAAAAACCACGAAACCTCTCTGGCCTCAATCTTGAACCAGCTTTGGAAACGTAGGGTTTAAGAGGATCATGTTTGCGAACATAGGGTTTAAGAGGACCATATTTGGGAACGTAGGGTTTAAGAGGATCAATATCTAGGAACCCTTTTCAGAGGGTCCTAGGGCCCATCAGAGTCCGTTAGCGTAGCTTCCCTGTATTGCCAGGACCCCTGATTAAGCCCTAAACCCTAAACCCTAAACCCTAAACCCTAAACCCTAAACCCTAAACCCTAAACCCTAAACCCTAAACCCAGGCATGAGTTGAGTAGAGAAATATGGATGACACTTCGGATCGACCAAAGCAGCCTAATTGGAGCTCCGATGTTTGATTCCAACTCTCACGCCCAGATTCGAGTACAGCAATACAACCAGGTTTAGAGTTTAGGGTTTGGGGTTTGGGGTTTGGGGTTTAGGGTTTAGGGTTCAGGGTTTAGGAAAGAATCTACATGTGGTTTTTTGGAGGGAGGGGGCTACTTCGAAGCTCCTGCGTAGTTTTAGCTATATCTGCATGCAACCCTATATATGTGGTAGTTATAACCCTACATGTACTGACCGTGAACCTTCGAGGAAGCAACCCTAAGCACCCCCAAACAACCCTAAACCGTGCATAGAACTACCCATGCATGAGCCTTCAATGACTAGGTTGCCCAGTAACCAAGGCTTAAACAGGGTTCCCTTTTTGCTTACAGGGGTTTATAAGGGAACCTAAACCCCCCAAAAAGGGAACAAGGGTACTACTGGGCATCCTAGTCAAGCAGGGCCAGACAGTGACTGAGAAGCGGAAGAAGTGGCTTCCCCCTTAGAGGACTCCTCGTGCACAAGACTACGAGACGTTTTAAGCTGCGAATCTCCAAAAGATAGGCCTCCGTCCCTAAACCCTAAACCCTAAACTCTAAACCCTAAACCCTAAACCCTATTATACCCAATAAATCTAGTATGATTCAATCACGACGGCCGAACCCCAGAGGCCTTTGCCGAAACTAGGCTGGTGTTCTGGCACGAATGCCAACATAAGATCCTCTTAAACTCCTAAACCCTAGAGGCCCCAAACTCTAAACCCTAAACCCTAAACCCTAAACCCTAAACCCTAAACCCTAAACCCTAAACCCAGGTACATGGAAAAGGCCTTTTCCGGCGCACTTCGTCGGCTTCCAGATCGATGGTGTACATCACCTCGAAGAGAACTACATTCCCTAAACTGTCAAGTCTATGGTTTAGGGTTTAGGGTTTAGGGTTTAGGGTTTAGGGTTTAGGGTCTGAATCCTAAAACCCTATAGAGTCGATACCCTCTCCCAAACCCTGACCCCCTAAACTAGCTGCGAAGTCTTGGGGGTTTAAGGGATTTGCACAAGTGAGTATGGTCAGGTTCACCCTAAACCCTAAACCCTAAACCCTAGACCCTAAATCCTAAACCCTAAACCCTAAGCCCTGAACCCAGAACCCTAAACCCTAAACCCATGGTTTCCTCCCAATGCCGGCTCCAGGTGCCTGTGTTTGGGGCTTGCTGCTTATACTGGAGCCACAGAGAAATCTGTTCCCTGGTTTCGGGTTTAGGGTTTAGTAAAACCCTAAACCCTAAACCCTAAACCCTAAACCCTAAACCCTAAACCCTAAACCCTAAACCTTAGGGTTGGCATCGTCAGGGCAGCTAAACCCTAGAAACCCTATAAACCCTCAACTTAGTTGCTGAGTTCATAAGCCCCCCAAAAGTGCACACTTTTCGTTTTGCAGAGATTATATGTAGTATCCCAAAACGTGAAAAGTGTACTCACTCAGCTGCTCAATCAAAGCCATATCAACCCTACAAACCCTTCAAACCCTCTGACCTCTAAACCCCCCACAAGCCCTACAAAGCCCAGCAAACCCCATAAGCCCTGCAAGGCTTTTTACACCCTGTAAACCCTATAAGCCCTGTAAAACCTGTAAACTCTAAACCCTCTACGCCCTGAAAACTCTGCAGACCTGCCTAAAAGCCCTAAAACCCTGTCAACCCTTCTCCCTCTGTGACCTGAGCCCTTTGAACCCTGCAAACCCTACAAGCCCAAAGTCCTACAAACCATATAACCCTTAAAAGTTCTTTGAATCTATTAGCCCGATGAGCTCAAAAGCCTAGAAACCCTAAACCTTATACGCCCTATCAACCCTACAAACCCTACAAACTCTGCGAACCCTATCAACCTTAAAACAACAACCCTAAACCCTTTAAGCCCTAAACCCTGAACCCTGCAAACACTATGAACCCTAATCCGGGGCCAAGGCGGGAGTCTCCTGAAAAGACCTGGGGCATGCGGCTGAGGCTAGGGTTCAGGGTTTAGGGTTTAGGGCTTAGGGCTTAGGGCTTAGGGCTTAGGGCTTAGGGCTTAGGGGTTAGGGTGTAGGGTTTAGGGTTTAGGGTTTAGGGCTTAGGGTTTAGGGTTTAGGGTTTAGGGTGTAGGGCTTAGGGCTTAGGGTCTAGTTTTGCACTTGTGGGGTTGGGGGGGGGGGTCTTGGGGGTTGGCTCAGCTGGGGGTTGAGGATTTGGAGTCCAGGGGGTCAAGGTAGAAGCTTCCTGGTTTGCAAGTGGCACACTCTTCATCTTCTCGGCCCTCGGGGTCCCTAGAAGACCCGGGAGTAACCTAGGAATAAAAAGGGTGCCCTTTTTGGTTTCAAGGGGATTATAAGGGAACCCCCAACCCAAAAAAAAAGGAAATAAGGGCCTACTCCCGGTCCTAGGTCGTTGAAGCTCCGATTGCTTAGCTGATCTTGCTATCAGGGTTTTTGCATCTGATGCGGAACACGTATATGGTCTTGACCGTCACCTACCAAGTGCCCTCACTCACCAGGCAGTTGGGGTTCAGAATCGGATTAGGGATAGGATGTAGGGGGATTTGGGGTTTGGGGTTTAGGGGTTTAGGGGCTTAGGGGCTTAGGAGCTTAGGGGTTTGGGGTTTACGTAGGGCTTGGGGTTTACCATGCCTACCAGGAGTAACCTGAATACCCTTGAATGCACTTAGTACGGGAAACTTCCCTTACGCGCATAGGAGCTCCAATGATTTGGAAACACCTTGCAAGTCCCGACCTTTCTTTGTGTAGGCCAGTGCTTCAAAACCTTGAGCAATAAATAAAGCTGGAGACCCCACAAACAAAAACCCTAACGACAGACCTACAGCCCTGAAGCCTACACACCCCATCCCTGACGGCCGCATTGTACCCCCCAAAGCCATAAACTCTGAGCCATTGCCCGTCTAGACCCAAAAGAAAACCAGGACCTAAGCCCTACAAAAGGGAGGGCCTACTCTAGGTCCTGCTAAACCCTGATCCCTGAAACCCTATAATACAGCCTAAAGCCTGAAGCCTGAAGCCTAAAGAGTACACCCTAAACCCTAACCCCTAGCCTTCAACGGGGATATGCGCTAGTCCAGGTGGGTTTTGAAATTGAGGGCATGCAGGCCTTTCAAGGTAGGTTTAGAGTTTAGGGTTTGGGGAATTCCTTACTTCCAGGGTCTTAGATCCCCAGGGCCGGCCCGACACCCTGAACCCAAAACCGTTTGGCCCCGTCTGAGACCAAGGCAACTGTGGCTGCAAATCATCTCCTGACGTCACGCTCCAAACACCACACGAACGGTGTAGGGTTTAGGGTTTAGGGTTTCGGGATTCGGGTTTAGGATGTAGGGTTGAGGGCTTATAGGGTTTAGTGCAAGTATGTGTGCACTTTCATGGGGCTATTTCTGCTCTTGGCAGAGGCCTTGTTTGGCTGCGTGGCTGCGACGTCAAGTGTTCGCTAAACCCTAAACCCCCTAACCCTGAATCCTAACCCTGAACCCTGAACCCTGAACCCTAAACATACGCCCTTTTGAACAAAAATCACAGATTTCAGGGCCCACTTCTGACCACCGCTTGGTTTTGCACCCCGACAATCCGTCAACGCGCTGAAGAGCTACCGCTCCAGGCGGGGCTCCCTACAGGCTGAGCCCTAAACCCTAAACCCTAAACCCTAAACCCTAAACAAAGAGGAAGTTATGCTCGGACCCCTAAGGATGTACCCATAAGAGGTTCTCCTCACTCGGCCCTTATATGACCCTAAGGAATCTTTAATACAAACCATAAACCCTAAACCCTAAACCCTAAACCGCCCCCACACCCAAGGGTACCGCCTCAGGGGTCCGAGGGAAAGACCCTTGAGCCTGACCAACCCGGATCAGAAGAAGTAGGGTTTAGGGTTGAGGGCTTAGGGTTTAGGGTTCAGGGTTTAGGGTTTAGGGTTTGGGGTTCGGAATCTGGAGTTCTGAGTGTGGGCTCAAGAGCCATGATTCCTTACCACTTCGCTTGTTTCCAAGGAGGCCCCTCAATTTTGAAAGGGGCGGTCCACTCCGTTCGAGGGCGGCGAAGGCTGGAGGGCAAACCCTAAACCCTCAACCCTGAACCCTAAACCACATGTCGCCGTGCCTGTTTGCACGGCGACGTCGGTATCCAAGGGGGCCGCTTGCACCGAGGAATTTGTGACGGGGGAGCCTGCCCAGTGAGCTCAAGTGTGTCGCCAGAAACTCCAATTCCCTAAACCCATGGAAGAAATATGCGCATCAGTTACAGACTTTGCAGAAGGGCTGGAAGGAGCCCTCCGAAGCCCTAAATCCTGCAGGGCTTTGAAGCCAGGCCTGTGCTAAGACTCAGAAAGCCGTACAGTCCCTAAACTTAACACTACATACTCTACAAGCCGGAGCTCGGCGGGTGGGGGGGTATGGGGGTGCGTGGGTGGGGGGGGGGGGGGGGGGGTTGGAGGGGGGGCGGGGGGGGGGGGGGGGTGGGTGGAGGGGCGGCGCGGGGGGGGGGGGGGGGGGCGGGGAGGGTGGGGGATGGGGGGTTGGTTGTTGGGTTGGGGGGGGGAGGGGGGGGAGTCTTTGGGTCCTGCATGTTTGCGACTTGAATCTGGGCGTTTCCTCAAGAAAGAACTTTTCCTCCACCCACCCAATGTATCCCAAATATGGCATATAGCTGCCCATGTACAAGTGCCCCAGGCAAGGGAGTCCCAATTTTGGGAAGCCCCATTCGTGTGCAAGCGTCACCAAGCAACAGCATCTCAAGAAGTTTGAGGCCCCCATGCCAGACGTTGGCCACTGAAGACTTGGTAGTAACCATATGTTGATAAGGGTACCCTGTTTTGGGTTACCTTACAAGGGAACCTTGAACCCCAAAAAAGGAGATGGGTACCACTGGGATAGCCTTGAGAAGATGTTTAGGGCCTGAGGGTTTCGTGGCACCGGTTTCCGTGGATCGCTCCGTGTGCAGCTGCACATTGTTTTGAAAGGCCTCAACCCTAACCCTAAACCCTAAACCCTAAACCCTAAACCCTAAACCCTAAACCCTAAACCCTAAATGCTGGTGTGTACCAGCAGGCATGGAAGGAAACAGTGGACTGCGCATATTCCCTGAATCCGAATCCATTGCAGGCACACACTAACGCGGAGATCTTTTACACGCAAGCAACAAAGAAAGGTCCTTGAACTGATAGCTACTTCTAGGGACTGTGGGCTACAGCACCTACAGTCTGAGATGTTAGTTGTGCTGTACACTATACAAGGTTGAAAGCATGCTCAAGGCTTACTGACTTCTTGGGCCTAATGAGCAAAAGGAAAACAACAAGATAGGCTATGGCCAAACATGTACAGGTACTACAGTTCAACACTCCTCCTTCGCTCCTTCGCTAGGAGGAAGCGACAAACAGAAACCTGTACATGTCCATCCCTTCCGGGAGGAGGCACAGACTCCCCCAAAAGGAAGGACTACAGCTGGCCGGCTGGCCTCAGAGTGCGAGGGCTCTCAAGGCACCTCTTGCAGAAGAAAGCAAACTGGCAGGGACTTACTTTAGCAAGTCCTGCCCGTCAGGGCGGAGTTGTCTTGCTGGGCTCAACGAACTGCACAAAAGCTCAACAAGCAACAAGCCTGGCAAACTCATGCAAGACAAAATGCCAAATTCTACTCGGCTTAGGACACAGCGTCCAAGTCCGATGCTGGCAACAAATATTTGCGACGCACGCCGGGGTTGACATCACAAGGTCTAGTCAATCGAGCACGTCTATGAACAAACCGCTGTCGGTCCAGAAGTTGACGGCTGGACAACGCGGGCATGCTGGAACAGTGTGTCCAATCACTGAAGTCGTACGCACAAGGCGTGCTGTCACCTCGATTGGGGTCTGCATCGCCATCGTCATCGCTGTCTTGCGCGTTCAGCTTGAAACACACTGGCGTGGACTGGCTATCATGTGGGCTGTTGGTCGCACCAATGTTGCCACAACCCTTTCCCGAGCCCAGCCTCAACCTTGAAGCGGCTACAAAAGCACTGGTCGCATGTGGTTTGCCGCTCTCTGATGCGCTACACCTTAGTTGATTTCGCGGGTGCAGGTTGAGCTTGCGGCTCATTGGCTCCACATTTCGGGGCAACCTGGACGTTGCTTCGCTGCTGCTCCCGCGCAGGCCCACCTGTGAGGTTCCGGCAGCATTGGCACGCTCATGCCGCACATCGGCCTCCAACTGGGCAATCAACTCAAGCGCGACGTGTTTACACATGTAGGGGCAGCCGCGGCGAATCACAAGGGGAATGACCTGCCCGTCAGGGTGGTGAAATGCACAATCGGCATCGCTCACCCAACTAAGCCTAAACCCCAAGCGACTGATCACTGCACCCATGGGTATGATTGTTTGGGTTCCTTCCCTTCCGGGTGGTGTGAGCAGAGTGCCATTGCATGTGAGACGCGCGAGCGCACGCACGTTGCCACCCAAGCTCACATCCACCTCAACCGCAGTATCCCATTCCTCCTGAGCGCCAGCCTGTCTCAGGGGATGCGTGGCACCTGAGTCTACCAACGCCAGTGCCTGAGCATGAACATGAAGTGAGCGCATTTGAGGAATGGGGTTTGGAGTCTGAAGCGATTCCTGACGTCTGCTGGCATCACAGCAGGCCTTCACCAACTCCCCAAAAAGCTTGGGCAACACCTGGCCAGCATCCTGACGATGGCCCTTCTGGACCTCTTCCCAGACCCCCATTCTCGGCTCGAAAACTGGGATCTGGGGAGCGGCTTCGCTCCTGCGCGTGTCTCCTCCTGGACCTGTGGCCTGCGTGGAGTTGGTTGCATCCTGCGCTGCCAGCTCCTCCTGAACCTGAGGCTGGAGTTGGGGGCTTGCTTCGTTCACCCTTCCTGCCCGACAATCCTTGCGGTGATGTTCTTTGGAACCGCATTTCCAACACCTGTTGGCCTTGTCCTGAGCGGAAAACACACTCAGATCATGAGCATACTCACAGTGTGAACCCTTTCTGGCAACCACGCGACAACACGAAGAATTTGCACAATTTCCTGGTAGGCAAACGCGGCTTTTCGTTTTGGGTGACGCTATGACTTTTATTGGCCTGCTCACCTGAGTTGGAAATCTCAGCTACCTTGCCAGCTGAAACCTCTGGCTGCGCCAGTGCCAAAGTTTCAAACTCTGCCAGCAGATGACGATGATAAGTGAGGACCTCCTCTCCCGAGGGATGTTGGTCGATGCGCAACACGGCACGCGCGCATTGCATACGAAACGCTGCATCAGAATGCCCCTCCAACACTCCACGGGTCATTTCCGTAAGAGCTCTGGCTAAAACCATGGGATCCGGGACCATCATGCCGCACTCGACGCATCTCCGATGCCACCTACCCCAATCCCTCAAGGCCATGACGCCTGAGTGTACGTCTTGAATCAAGCAAGGACTTTGAAGGCTTCTTAGCACCAGCCACCTCTCGGCGAAACAGCAGGCAGGCAGCCACTCCCGTGGCGCGGCGGGCAAGAATGTGGGCTTTTACTGAGGGGTCTAAAGCCTCAAGTATCATGCCACACGCACGCGAGTTGACCCTGACCCACCTTCCTGAAGCCGAACCCTGTTCCTGAGGCTCAATGCTGAGTCTGTCCAGCGGACTTGCAACACACCACCTGGTATACGCCTCCCTGCTTACCTGCAACACATGTGCCCACCAAACATGGGAGGAATTGGAAAGGTCACACATTGGGTTGTGTATGAGCTCCAACCAATCCTGGAAAATGAGCGACCCGCTTGCCGGCTCTGGAGGCCCTAGCGAGGGAAGAATTGGGGAACCAGGTTTCACAACCTCGTTGTCGCCCTTATCCATGGTGAGCTGGGCCTGGAGGCCCTGCAGCTGCAACACTCCCGCAGTGAGCGCTTCTAGCAACGGCTGCTGCGCTGGAAACCCTGATGGAGCAAACTGAGAACCTGCGTGGCCGGCGACCGCTCCTCCTGGAATGAGCTGCGCATGTGAACCTAATGCGTGCGCGACCCTTGCGGGCGCAGGCGGCACATGCTGTGAACATGGCTGCTGCACCCCCACCCCCTTCACTGACTGCGGAGTCCAAACCCCCTCAGCACCGGAAGACGTAGTCTGAACATTCATACCAGACAACAAGTCTGACTCAGCCGAACCCCTTAAGCAAGGATTAGGGGTTTGGGCCTGCGGCGGAAGTGGCATTGAGCCTGTAAAAGATGGAACCTGCGGTCCCTGCAAAGCGTTGGTTGCACCAACGGGCACGTGGCGCAGATTGAGTGGCACCTGGGAGTCCTGCCAGCTCGGCGGCTGGATTGGGACCTTGGACCTGGGCACCTTGCGCCTGTGCACCTGGGAGTCCTGCCCGCTGGCTGCTGGATTGGGACCTTGGAGTCCTGCCAGCATGGCTGCTGGATTGGGACCTTGGACCTGGGCACCTTGCATGGTACCAGGCCTTCCGGCCGGCGTTGCACTGCACACATTTGCACACACGGCTGGTGAGTCGGCACGACTCGATGCCACAACAGTGGCATGCTCTGGAAGGCCATCCCTCCCGGGAAGCGATGCAATCGGCACTTCGGCTTGCACCCCTCCTAAACTATCTTGAAGCGGGCAACCCTCACTAGGACTAACCCCCGTACCAACCAAAAGCCACACTCCTCTGAACAACCCTTGGTCACTGCACGCATGGTTCGCTTCCATGCCAAACCTTGGCGAAAGCAGATCTGTACTGACACTCGGTGCCTCATCATCATGCCTTGCCGTCAACACTCTTGCAAAACTCCTCCATGTCCCTGACAGTCTGGGCCATCCACTCCCAAACTCTGGAAAAAACGACTTCGCATCCGGTGTGCCTTGGCCTCGAGGTCCTAGGCTTTCGCCCGGAGTTTTCTGTTCAGCAACAGGTGGATCCTGTTCGCCACCTTGCTTGTTCGGCACATGGGCGTTGTGCTCTGCATCCCCATGCGCCCTTCCCGTAGCCAGTGAATGTCGGATTGCGTCCCCACCGTCCAAAACTGACCCAAATGATCCAGCTTCCAAACCAGAAGGGGCACCAATCCCAAACGTAGTTTGTGGCCCATCAGTCTCAGCGCCTCCCGCTGAAACTGATGAAGTCACTCCGGTGGTGCTGTTGCCCTGCCCAAGCGTTGGGCTCATAACCTGCTGGTGTGTACCAGCAGGCATGGAAGGAAACAGTGGACTGCGCATATTCCCTGAATCCGAATCCATTGCAGGCACACACTAACGCGGAGATCTTTTACACGCAAGCAACAAAGAAAGGTCCTTGAACTGATAGCTACTTCTAGGGACTGTGGGCTACAGCACCTACAGTCTGAGATGTTAGTTGTGCTGTACACTATACAAGGTTGAAAGCATGCTCAAGGCTTACTGACTTCTTGGGCCTAATGAGCAAAAGGAAAACAACAAGATAGGCTATGGCCAAACATGTACAGGTACTACAGTTCAACACTAAACCCTAAACCCTAAACCCTAAACCCTAAACCGTGGCTCAGGCCCGCAAGCCCGAGATAGACGCCAAGCCCGACGTACCAAAAAACCAAACAGTTGCCCCCAGAAGTGCCCGTAAATTCAAAGCCCGATTTGGGTTTAGGGTTTAGGGTTTAGGGTTTAGGGTTTCGGGTTTAGGGTTTCGGGTTTCGGGTTTAGGGTTCAGGGTTCCCATTCCTTGAAATAAACCGAGCCGCACTCGACAAAGGAGGTATGATTAGGTCGATCCCATGGAAAGATCGGCCCTGTCAGCAAGATCCCTTGGAAGCAAACCCTAAACCCTAAACCCTAAACCCTAAACCTAAAGCGCCACAGAGGACCAAAGCAGTGGTTCGTCTATGACGGGTCAAACCCGAGGAAGGGAGGAGCCTGGGTCAACTTGCGCCACGGAGCACATTGGCACGCCTGGAAGTGGTTTAGGGTTTAGGTTTAGGGTTTAGGGTTTAGGGTTTAGGGTTTAGGGTTTAGGGTTTAGGGTTTAGGGTTTAGGGTTTAGGGCTCTACATGAAGCATAGAGGGAATAGAGACCAGAAGCCCCCGCCTCCCCCACCTGAGCCCTAACCCCAAATCCTAAACCCTAAAACACTAAAATCCTGAAACCCTAAACCCTAGCAAAAAAACATGATGTACTAAAATCACAACATGGCGTACATCTTCCTGGTTGTAGGCTCTGGTGCTTAGAGGCTTATCTGGCTTTTCAAGGTTGCAGGGCACTAGTGTGGTCATGGGGAGTCCTGAAAATCCTGCATGGATACGTGCCATAGATGCACGGAGCCTGCAGCTTGGATGGAGCCCGAATAAGCGGAACTCTGTTTTTTCAAACCCCACAAACCCTAAACCCTACATCCTCAACCCTGAACTCTGATTTTAAGAACCACACCTCTTCCCCCTCATATGGGTCCAGAGCTCACATGCAAAGCTCCCGACAGTGCCTGGCGCAGTTTGCACGGAGCTCGTGGAGGTACCGGGGGCCTGGCCTGCCAACAGTAGGGGGTTTAGGGTTTAGGGTTTAGGGTTTACGGTTTAGGGTTTAGGGTTTAGGGTCATGGGGACCCTTGGGGAAAAGGTCCCTGTTTGAGAGAGCCAGAAGAGGGTCAAGAGGGGCTCCCGTTTACGGGTACCCCTTAACCGAAAACCCTAAACCCGAAACGTCCTCCTTAACCTACCTCGGAAACAGGTCAGGCTCAGCGGTTCGGAATCTAGGGTATAGGGTTTAGGGTTTAGGTTCGGAAAGTTTAGGGCTTAGAGTTACAGCTCCACACATATATGACAGAATAAAATACCGTACAATATAAGATGTACGAAAAATCTAATGTACAATATACAATATGTGATATGTATACATATATGATACATACATATATGTGCCAGTGGTTTCAGGATGTTTCAGTGGTTGGTGGTTTCGGGGTCTACGGTTTGGGTCCTACGGGCTTGGGGTTGGGGGCGTTACGCTTCTGACTTGTTCAGTTGACAGGATCCGAACGTTGGGGCTTGCTGCTGGGATGTAGGGTTTAGGGTTTAGGGCATCATGTATCAAGCTGTTCAAGCAGAAAACCAGCGCTGCTCCGCGTGAGAAGTCCTTTGGGGGAGGACAGCGCAAAGACCAGGACGTCGTCGAACTCTCCCGATTCCCTCAATCCTCAACCCTCAACCCTCAACCCTAAACTTAAATTAAACTCAAACCCCCTGTAAACACCCAAACCTGAAACCTGACGTGGGCGCCGGCGGCAGGCCTGGTGTCTGGGAAGCACTGGTGCACGTGGGCACGGGCGCATCTGCGCCAGCGGGAAGGGAGGTTTTCAGGCTTGAGAGCCACACTGTTTGAGGGCTTGGTTTAGGGTGTAGGGTTTCGGGCGTAAGCCTTAGGGAGATTTTGATAACACCACGACTACACACTACAGAAGGCGTTTTAGTGCGATGGCTGGCCCCCAAGCCCTGAACCCCTGCACCCTGCACCCTAAACCCTAAACTCTGGCATGAGGAACACACAAACCTGTGTGGAGGGTCGTCTTTGAAAAGACTGGAAAAGCAAAGCCTACGCAAGCCTCTCAAGAACGTTCCCAACGAACATCTTGCACCCTACACCTTAAATCCTAAACCCTAAACCCTAAACCACGAACCCTAAACATTCTAAACCCTGAACCATAAACCCTGGGCAGATGCCTGCAAGAACCTGCTGCCAGGCCCTCCAGGCCCACAATCGGGCCCCTCGCGTGCGCATGGCGGCCGACACCTGACTCCGGGGTCTATTGCTTGCTGTTTAAGGTTGCGGTTTAGGGTTTGGGGTTTGGGGTTTGGGGTTTGGGGTTTGGGGTTTGGGGTTTAGGGTGTAGGGTGTAGGGTTTAGGGTTTAGGGTTTAGGGTTTAGGGACTTCTGTGCTAGATTTTGGAAATCCTATGGCGCAGGTGCGTATATCAATTAGCTTGGATGAATGTTGAATTTTCAGAACATGTGCCAGGGCATTTCCAAGTCAAAAGAGTCCAGAAGCTTCCCGTGGGGAAGCACGAGCGTTTGCACGGAGACGTGAGAGATCAATGCAGTACAGGACGGTCATGCTGCTTCGCTGATGGGGAGTATTCCTGGGTCGGGAGAAGGCCATGTTGGTGCTACACTCCCCTTCGAACCCTAACAAAAACAATATGTTTAACATCTTCTTGGGTTTTATATGAACAAAATTTTTAAAAATAACTCAAGGGGGATATAGGGTGTGGTTGAGGGCTTACGGCTTTGGTACAAGGCCATGCCACGAGCTGTAATATTGAGGAGACTGCCACCATACACAGCCCGAAAACCCTTCAAGCGAAACTCTCCCTAACGGTCCATGTACCTATCTACAGGGTTCAGGGTTTAGGGTTTAGGGCTTAGGGTTTAGTACATACTTGGGCCTTCAAGGGGTTCCCATATAGTAGCTTTAGGGCCCAAATATATACTATACGGGTACATGGACCCCGAGGGTCTTAAACCTCATGGCCTCCACAGCCACAGCCAGCAGGGCTCTGCGGCGTCTGATTGCAAACACAGCCGCGGCCCAGGAGCGAAAGTTTCGGCCTTGTGTTGCATGGGAACATAACGCAGTCACATTTTTGGGATCACACTTCGTCATCTCATACTTTTTGGGGGCTGTACTTGAAGGAGGCGCACTTGAGAACTCATGGCACAATATTCGTCTATCTACCACCAAGGAAAATCAAGCCACGTGCACGACACGGCATCGGAGGCAACAAGATCTGAAACAGAACCCCCGCAAGACTGGCGATGGCATCTCAAACGAAAGTTGAGTGCAACCGGGCTTCTCTTGCCGATCCGCTCTTCACACCGTCAAAACTCAAAAAAAACACTTGATCTCGAGTCTCCACGTAAGCCACAACCAAGCTTTTCTCTCGTCCCAAACTGTGTTCTACCGATGGCTTCGCGCATCTTCGCCTGGACCTGCATGAGAACATGAGCGGTCTCAACAAAGGGAGGAAGCCCATCACGCGCTGGGGATTTCGTAGCGACATAACGCATGTCATCAGAAGGTCCTGACTGCCACCCAGTAGTCCACCCGTCCACCACAAAGTAAGCATGGGTTGAATAGGAACCGTCAAGTGAAGGATTGCAGTCATGGAACTGCTTACAGCGTTTTGATTATGATACCCCGCCGTGGAGCGTGCCAGAGCGCAGCCCACGACGGTGTGGACTGTGGTATGGATTGTTGAAGCCTAGCACCAGACAAAGGCAACACGTCAACAGCTTTCTTGTAAGTCTGTTGTAGGACGGGCAAAGCTTTTCAAAGCAGGATCGTGGTGCCAAAGAAGGCTTGCAAGGGTAGAGGTGTAATCCCTAAACCCTAAACCCTAAACCCTAAACCCTAAACCCTTCTGAGTTGTGTGCCATTCTTCGACAAACCTCAGAAAACACGGTCCGTAAACCCGCACACCCGTACACCCCATCTACCCCTAAGGCCCTACCTGAAGGCTCCAATGTGGTTCCTTTTTGGGTTAGTTATAGGGGATTGTAGTGTGCTACCCCAAAAAGGTACTACATAGGAGCCTCTAGGTAAGGACTCTTATTCTAAGGTCTTCGGGCCCAACGGTCTTCTCATAAAAGGCCCTACTAGTAAGGTCTCTTCTTCTAAGGTTTTTGGGCCCAAATGCCTTCTTAAACAAGGTTTTTGGGGCTATTTTGCGCGTAAGGGTACTGATTGAAGCCCAAAATTCCTCATCTGGTTCGACAAGAGGACTCGGGAGTGAGGAGATGAACCAAAATGTTCCGAGCCAACATAGTCCAGACCCTAAACCCTAAACCCTAAGCCCTAAACCCTAAACCCTGAACCCCAAACCCTAAACCCTAAACCCTAAACCCTGCACGCCCGAGCCGTCGGTTTAGGGTCCACACAACCCGCATTAAGGCCCAGAAACACATGTTTCTGGGCTATTTGAGCATTCTGTTGAGTGTGGTGGAAGGGGTGGGGTGATACATAGCCCCATCCCTAAGGCCTAACCCCAAAGCTTGAAACTCTGAATTCTGAGGGTAGCTACATGGCCCCTTCAACGCCCTGTAAAACCCAAAAGCCTACACCTCAGAAGTGAAAGAAGGCAATTAAGGGCAAGTAAGGCACCATATTCAGGGACCCTGTAGCTTCCCTAACCCTAAACCCTAAACCCTAAACTCTAAACCCTAAACCCTAAACCCTAGACCCTAAACCCTAAACCCAACCCTGAATCCTTACAAGGAACTCTTGGCTCTTGAATGCCCACCTCCAGCCTGCAATGGCCTGAAGAGGCCCACCCGAAGAGTACATCAAGACATGGGGCACTGCCAAGAGTTTCACACCCTTCGTCTTTTCGAGTTTAGGGTTTAGGGTTTAGGGTTTAGGGTTTAGGGTTTAGGGTTTAGGGTTTAGGGTTTAGGGTTTAGGGTTTAGGGCAAGCCTTTCAGGCCAAGGTACTATCTATGGGTAGTCTTATGGGCCCTTGATCTGGTCCCTTGCCTCACTTTCAAGGGTTCTGAAGTATGGGCCCTTGGGCTTTGTATTGCCCATTTGAAGGGACCATGCAATAAAAGGTCGGTATTCCCTTATGGTCCCTTTAAATATACCATTAAAACCCCCAAAACCCTGTTCTAATTATTAAGGCCCCTAAAACCCTAAACCCTAAACTCCAAATTACGATGAGAAAGAAGTTCAGGACCCCAAGCCCTAAGCCTCAGACCTTTCGGTAGACTATACAAGTCAACTCCCGGGCTGCCAAGAGAAAGGGTTTGGGGTTTAGGGTTAGGGTTTAGGGTTTCGGGTTTAGGATTTAGCGTTTTTTGTTTTGCACACACAAACCAGAGCCGATTTGCCTGATATCAGTAGGGATCCTGTACTGGTGGATGAACTGCATCTGGATGGTGTCCCGGAATGGTCGTGCTGCATGACCAATACTGATGGCATGCTACGCATTGGGGCGCAAGCAGTTGCAGGGACAATCTGCGTCACCCACACTGTGCCATGCATGAAAATGTCGAATGATGATGATGGTGATGACGATGATGATGATGATGATGATGATGATGATGATGATGATGATGATGATGATGATGATGAAGTGAAGCCTTCATGATTTTGTTTGAACCATCGGCGATGACGCAGCATCGCACAGAGACGATGAAGCATTGCACCGCTGGAATTACGGGCAGCACCGTGAGGAGTTAGCGGGTAAAGCTTTCAGAAGTCTTCCCTTCCTACTATCGCATCCATTCAGCAGTGTGACGAATGGTCCAACCTAAGTTCGAAACCCTTGACACACTAACCCTAGACGTATGGCATCTGCGCGGTCCAAGTAAGCCCTGAAAGCTCTTATCTGATCCTGGGCACTTATGCTGCAACTTGTGGGAGTGGGGGAACGGGTCCCACGTAAAAAAACCTGCACATCGCCCCGACGCAGAAGCTATATGCACACCTTCGATCTGGCTCCTTCTATGAGATCCTATGACAATACAGCTCCTTCCGGGTGTCCGCAAAACGATCATGTCAGACGTCCGGAATCTGCTATAACTGTGAAGATTTAGGGTTGAGAGTTGCGGGCACAGCTTTCTTCAAAGCGATCCATGGTGGCTTCGGCCAATCCACAGCGACATGGTCAGTTCTAAATAGTAGGGTCCCTTTTTGGGTACTCTAAATAAGAGGGCCGCCTTAGAATAAGGAGCCCCAAAAGGGACCATAGTTTGGAGAAGTGACCACATGGCTTTTCTGAACCAGACTTTGGCAGCGCATGGCCTGACCAGGTATTTGGGCAGGAGGCAAGCTTAAGCGCATGGTGTAGTTTCGACCAAGTCGCTGCAAAACTGGGATCCACCTGCTGTGACATTCCCCTTATACTAACCGTCCTTCATAGGGAATGTAGTACCCCAATTATAATCCCTATTAAGGACTGTCTCGGTAGAAGGGGGGAACATCTCAACTTAAACCCTGAGACCCTGAAGGGTTGGGGGCTGTGGCGAGGCTCTACTCGCTCACTCGGGCCTTAACAAAAATTAGGGTTTAGGGCTTAGGGCTTAGGGTTTAGGGTTTACGGTTTAAAGTTTAGGGTATTCCCTTATGGTCTCCGTATAGTTATACTCTTATAACCCCCAGAAACCCTTCTTAACCCTCGGAAGGCTTCAATCTCCTCCTTGAGGCTAGTTGTGGAATATGCGCCAGCATTCATGCTGGCCCCCCCCCCCCCCCCCCCCCCCCGACAACCCTAAACTGTAATCCCCCCTCCCCCCAGCCCCCTGTGGTGCATGGTATGTTCATGGTCTGTGAGGCGCGGTTGAGCTGTAGAGTTTGGGGCTTCGCTCTGCCACCCGTGGTTCATGATGTTCATGCTGGGGTACACGATGTTTTTGAGGTTTGGGGCTCGGGGTTGAGGGTTGCATGCTCAGGGTTTCCCATCTCCCCCCCGCCCCTGCGGTTCGTGGCGGGTCTAGGGTTCGTGGTGGGTTGAGGGTTCAGGGTTCAGGGTTCAGGGCTTAGGGTTTAGGGTTTAGGGTTTAGGGTTTCGGGTTTGCCATCTCATTTCCCCTGGTTCCAGGTTATGGTCAGGGCTTGGGTTCGGCCGGTCCACACTAACAGTCACCACCAGCAGACCCACAAATAAAAGCACCCGGGAAATGCCAAAAAACTGTCCTGGTGTGATTCCTGGTGCTATTCCTGGTGCTACTTCTGGTGCTATTTCTGGTGCTGTTTCTGGTGCTATTTTCTGGTGCTATGTGACTAGCAATCACCATCAGCAGACCTACAAGATATAGCACCCGGTAAATTCTAAGCTGCCAAAATTGACTGGGATTCCTGGTGCTATTTCTGGTGCTATTTCTGGCGCTATTTCTGGTGCTATTTCTGGTGCTGTTTCTGGTGCGATTTCTGGTGCTATTTCTGGTGCTGTTTCTGGTGCTATTTCTGGTGCTGTTTCTGGTGCTATGTGACTAGCAATCACCATCAGCAGACCTACAAGATATAGCACCCGGTAAATTCTAAGCTGCCAAAATTGACTGGGATTCCTGGTGCTATTTCTGGTGCTATTTCTGGCGCTATTTCTGGTGCTATTTCTGGTGCTGTTTCTGGTGCGATTTCTGGTGCTATTTCTGGTGCTGTTTCTGGTGCTATTTCTGGTGCTGTTTCTGGTGCTGTTTCTGGTGCTATGTGACTAGCAGTCACCACAAGCAGACCCACAAAAGCAGCACCCGGTAAATGCTAATATTCACTGGGATTCCTGGCGCTATTTTTGGCCTGTGTGTTACAAGGCCACGGCGTTATTTGACTGTTAGTGTGGACCGGCCGAACCCCACTCAGGGCGGTTTGGGGGGAAGGGGCGAGAACGGGGAGCCCCCCACCCTACAACGCTACCAGTTGCCCTGGTAAAGCCCCAACACTCTAAACCCGGACTACTAAGTGACTACTAATTGCTTAAGAACGCCACCCCCCACACAAAAGAATAATCCTCCATATAATCGCAATATAGGGATGTTCATTCTTTTTTTTTTGCAGGGGGGAGCGGGTTTGGGGGGAGGGGGGGGGGGGGATGGGGTTCTGAAGCAAATAGTAGAGGGTTTGGAAGCATTTCTGGGAGGGGAGGGGGAGGGGGGGAACGTACAGCGAGTTCATGCACGCACGCACACGCACGCATAAACCCTAACCCCTAAACCCTAAACCCTAAACCCTAAACCCTAAACAGCCCGAAAAAGCCCTAAAACGCCCTAAGCGCTACTCCTCAGTCCGCCACCCAGCCGTCGCTCATCCCAAGGCACCCAGTGCCCATCCAAGAGCTGACGTCGCCTTGGGGCAATGGAGTGTAGGGGTTTAGGGTTTAGGGGTTTAGGATTTGGGGGTTTGGGGTTTAGGTTTAGGGTTTGGGGTTTGGGGTTTAGGGTTTAGGGTGTTGGGGTTTGGGGTTTGGGGTTGAGGGTGTTAGGGTTTGGGGTTTAGGGTGTAGGGTTTAGGGTTCGGGGTTCAGCGTTTCAGCACTAGGACCTCCACGGAGTCTCCTTGTTCGCCCCGAGCCATCAAGGAAGTCAGGCCCTTGACACTGCACCCTGATTCAAGGCCCTAAACCCTAAACCCTAAACCCTAAACCCTAAACCCTGAACCCTAAACCCTAAACCCTAAACCCTAACCCCTCTCGACCCCTACACCCTAAACCTCTAGACCCTGGAACGCAGAAGTCTAAATCCCTAACTCAATGCCCCGAAACTCAAACCCCAAAGCGCAATTTGCACACCGCAAGGCCCAACACCTACCCGGAGAGCCCAATAAGCCCTAGCTAAGGCCTTAATTAAACGAAATAGGGATGTCTGCCATGATTCGAAGAATATGTCTTAAACCCTAAAAACCCTAAACCAACCCTAAACCCTAAACCCTTTTGCCTGCAGCTCTCTGCCCCAGCACTGCGACTCCTCCACGCTGCGAGGACGGCTCTGCGTACCTGAGCTTGGAGTCGCGCCCGCATGAGCGGCAAACAGGAGTTTAGGGTTTAGCGTTTAGGGCTAGGGTTTAGGGTTTAGGGTTTAGGGTTTAGGGTTTAGGGTTTAGGGTTTAGGGTTTAGGGTTTAGGGTTTAGGGTTTAGGGTTTAGGGTTTAGGGTTTAGGGTTTAGGGTTTAGGGTGAAGGGGCGTTTATAGGGATTTATAGGGGTTTATAGGGGTTTAGAGGGGTTTACGCACACGCACACGCACACGCACACGCGCACGCGCACGCGCACGCGCACGCGCACGCGCACGCACACGCACACGCACACGCACACCCACACGCACACGCACACTCACACGCACACGCACCCGCACCCGCACGCGCACGCACGAACACGCACACGCAGACACACACACACACACACATACACACACACACACACACAATCACACAGACTGCGCAACCTTGGTTTCTAAGCCCATTGCAGGAATCTGACACGAGATGCTGACCTCAGCTGAAGGCAGCCCATTTCTGCTTGTATTATTGAACCGCCAAACGAGCACTTGCTCGAAGTGCTCCATGAAGAAGGGAATGCTCACCGAACCATTGGTCTGCAAACTTAGGCCAACACTGTCGGAGGCGTCGTGCCACGGCGATCCTGTGGACGCAATATTGAAATACCGTCAATCGATTGTATTGCTTCAACACAACAAAGCAACTGCTGAGAATACATGAACATCGATTAAGTAACTGGCTGGACAACACACGTGAAGGACCTCGCCGCACACGTGGTATGATGCATAGGACCAATCAGTCACAGACGACTCAGACACGACAGCCTTCCCCTTGCCCCTGCCAGCACCACCGGGTCGTTTCCACCTGCAACAAACCGGTCTTCAAATTCAAGGCAGCGATCAACTCGACCTGCAAATAAGAAAGCTACAGAAGCAACAGCGATCGAGACGGACATAGTTATCGACCACCTTACTTGCACTCATTCTTGCAGACACAAGAGCGCAACACAAGGACAGACAGGTGCAGTTGCACACACACACACACAGACACAAAAACACAGCCACAGCCACACGCACACGCACACGCACACGCACACGCACACGCACACGCACACGCACACGCGCACACACACACACACACACCAAGCAAATAACAAGTCTGACGGTACACGAGCACAGAACAACTTATATAACCATGCTCGAAACTCAATGATTCCAAATTAAACATTTGTCTTAAAGGCAGACCAACCAAATTTAAGAAAACCTTGCGAGCCACGTTTACAGCAGCGCACAAGTACAATACGATTAGAGTCAGTGAAGGAAGCCTGGTAAGCAGCATAACGGTGAATGTACAACACACTGCCGAAGCAGTTGTCGTCGCCCAGGAGCAACATTCTTCTGTATGAAGTGCATTCGCAAACTCGAGGCACATATACAAACCCCCCCCCCCCCCCCCCCCCCGCACCCCACAACTTTGTAACCGAAAACAATACACCCATGGAAATGAACACTCACGGACATGAACTTATTGTGTACCCAGAAACACGCAGGCGCACAGAGACCTATGAACACACCACACATCACATCTGCATCTTGGCACAGGACGGAAGCGCGCCATTGGGCGCAAGCCTAGTGCACCAACGTTTTCTTTTTCTGACGAAGAACAACCCCTCAAATGAACATACGCATCATAAGCGCAGGACGCGGAAACGCAGCACTGGATCAAAATTGCGCATGGCCTCAGCTCATCGCAATGACATGAACTAAAGCTACAGTAACATGCAAACTGTGCCAATCCAGCAAAATGATGAGAGAAACACCTTCTTCCGATGTGTACTGGCCGTGACCTGAACACTGCGCCACAATAACAGCTTATGTTAGTGATATGACAGTGTATGCTAACTAACTTAGACTCACTGCCCCGGCTTCCCCCCGGTGTGCACTCACAACCCACGGTGTCTTCCCGAATCTGCAACAGCAACTAGAGCTGCAGACATCAGACAGCCAAGTCCTATACCTTCGAACTGCAGACCACGTCAGCCTTTCAGAACCAATGTGTGACTGCATTGCGTAACATTGCCATGCGACAAACTGCCTGACAGCAGAAAACAGTGCTACAAAAGACAGCACGTCACGCACAGAACTCGCCTATCCCTGATCTTCTCCGGTGCTTCACAGATCAGTACTAGAAAATGTACACACGACCAAGTTCGCCTCTTCCTCGCTCACGATGTCGACCTTCTACTACAAAACAAACACACACACACACACACACACACACAGAAATGTCAGACACTCCGTACGTCAACTGCCCATGTGGATCATCCAGGTACGGCTGAGCATCCCACTTTCCGCAACAGCTCCCATTCCTCGGCTTGATGGATCTTACTTACCAGAAGGACAACATCCAAGCATACCGTTGACATGATGCAAGCCCAGTAAGAATTATAACTATACTACAACAGCTCTCGCCAAACCATAAGTAGGATCCACGGCTTTTGCACGCAACGCCACAGAGTCGAGCAACATGAATAGAAAGCTAAGTGCCAAACCCACAAGTCAAAAACTGTCGACATTGCCTGAGAATGATCCCGCGCAATTACAATTACAATGTCACATTTGCCGTCAAGAACAACATGTAAGGAGCTCACCAGCTTCAAACGGCTTGGCGCAGCCTGGTCCAACACGACACGCGAAGAAGAACCGTCAAGTAACCCGCATGAAAAGCTGAGTACCTAACCCACAAGTAACACAATGTGGACATGGCCTTAGAATTGCCCCGTGCGATTACAATCATCATGCCACATTCGCCGTCAAAAAAACAACATATAAGGTGCTGACCAGCTTCAAACGGCCTGGCTCAGCCTGCCGCGACACGACATGCAATGAAGAAACCATCAAGCAACACGCATGTAACGCTGGGTGCCAAACCAACGACTTCAACATGCTGCACGTGGCCTAAGAACATTGCCATGCAATTGCAACTACAACGTCACATGCCACGTAACCAAAAAAACTCCAACACAACACGCGAAGAAGCAAGCTAGTTCACCACCGACAGCAGCGTGTGTAAGGAGGTCACCAACTTCAAACGGCCTCCATCAACCTGGCCCAACATGACATGTCAAGAACCAACCTAGTTCAAGACCAATAGCAACGCATTAGGAGTCAGGAGCCCGCCAGCTTCATACGGGCACGAACAGCCTGAAACACATCTTCATTCAAATTGACTCAAATTGACATACCACGATCTAGCACTGCAGACGTAAATCGCAAAGTAAGGCGACAACAGCCTTCACATTGCGACGTACCTGCTCCAGCACAAGTAAAGAAGGCGCCACACACCACACACCACACGCCCCACACAGGGGTTTATAGGGGTTTAGGGTTTAGGGCTTAGGGTCTTCTGGCCGGGGCAGCCTGCTCTGCGCTCTCGGTCAGCTCTAGCTTTGGCTTTTTCGTATATTGTTGGTTCGTAGGGAATGAGGTCCCGCGATGTATACCCTTTTTAGGGATTATATAGGGAAGCTCATTCCCTCATTCCCTAACCAACAGTAAGTTTCAGCACCTCCAGCGCGGCCTTCTGCTCTGCGATCTTCTGTTCGAGGTCTTCTTGATCTGGGGGTTTACGACAATAGGGGACACCTTAGAAATAGACCCCAAATAGTAGCACTCCCTTATAAGAAGGACCCTAGTAATTAAGGTAGCCCCCTATTTTCGTAAACCCCCATCCTGTCTCAGGCACATGAGCTGGTCCTGCAAGAAGCCCAGCCGCGAGTTTGCTTGCTTCTCCTGCGCCTGGCCCACAAGGGGTACTTAGTTGCTGAGTTCATAAGTCCGAAAAAAGTGTACACTTTCAGTTCTATAGGGGGTTATACTTTGCCAAAGAGTGTAAAGTGTACTCATTCAGCTACTAAGGGAAAAAGGGTCACCCCTTCTATGCCCCTTAGATACACTAGACAAATTAAGGGCCCATACATCAGAACGCTTTAAAGGGGGTGAGGGACTATATTACAGGTCCACTGGGGAAACCAAAACACTAAACCCTGAAGAACATACGCGAGTAACTCCTCACTTCTTTGGGCTCGGAAAGGCAAACAGTCTCCAGGGCACGGGCTTTTAAGGTCTGGCACCTTTGGGTTTAGGGTTTAGGGTTCAGGGTTCAGGGTTTAGGGTTCAGGGTTTAGGGATTAGGGTTTAGGGTTTAGGGTTCAAGGTTTAACATGTACCAAGGGCCCACCGAGGAATTGTGGCAGGTGGCCCAGCTGGTAACTTGGATGTATGCCTTTCTGCCCTAAACCCCTAGCCCCGAAAACCCTAAGCCCTTCACCCTAAACCCTAAAACCCTAACCCTAAACCCAAAAACCCTAAACCCTAGACCCTAAACCCTAAAAACCTAAACCCTAAACCCTTTGTGCACTCCCCTTGCTGCGAGTTTACCATCGAGCTGCAAGAAAGGGCGTGCCAAACCCTAAATCCCACTTAAAACCCTTTGTTAACTTTCTCACCCATGTTAGACATTCTTCAACGTGCTCTTCGTTGTGAAGCCTGTTAAAGCCATTGGCTTTAAAACACCTTCCTTAAACACTAAACTCTTTACCATTTGTAAACCCTGGAAACCATTGCTAAAATAGCCCAAACAACAACCTAATCTTGGGGCTCTCACCTAGCAAGGGGTCGGTGCAAGATTGAATGGGACCCGCTCTGAACAACGGATGGGCAAAAGGTTTAGGGTTTAGGGTTTCGGATTTAGGGTTTCGGGATTAGGGTTCAGGGTTTAGAGTTCAGGGTTTAGGGTTCAGGGTTTATGGCAGTGCGATTCCATGCACGAAGTACACCCTTGCCCAGCGGCTGAAGACTCCAAACTGCAAGAGCGAATGTATCCTGGTAGCCCAGTACCATCTTATAATAAGGGCACCCTTTTTTGGCTGGTTACTGTAGAAGGGAACCTTGAAAAAAAAAACAAAAAAGGCAAACAAGGGTACCACGGGGCCGCCAAGGTATATAAAGAGCTGTGCATGCATGCGCACACACGCGCTTCCCCATGTGCAAGCGCGGTGCAGCAGCCGAGGAGTGCCGCTGGATACGCAGCCTGAGCAACATGTCGATGGTGATGATGATGATGATGATGGTGATGATGGTGATGGCGATGATGATGATGATGACGATGATGATGACGATGATGATGCTTGGCTGCACTTAGGAGGGTAGATATAAATTAAACGTTTTAGTTGCCATATTAAGAAACCCAAAAAGGCTAAGGATCTAAAGTTACAGTAAAGCACCACAAAGGATGATGATGATGATGATGATGATGATGATGATGCGATTGCTGCGAGCTCATGAGGACTGGCAGCTGTAGGACAGTTAAGTGAGCACGGTGTCATACTCCACTGCAAAGTCGGATGCACACAATTGCCATCGTTGACCCAACATTGTCACAGGCACACCGCTGTCCGCAAATGGCTTTACAACCTTCTTAGTAAGAGGGGCGTAGGGTTTAGGGTTGAGTTGGGAAAGAGGGCCTTTGGGCCCTTAAGCCCTAAACCCTATAAACCCTAAACCCTAAACCCGAGGTTTTAGGCCTTGGGCTTCAGAGCTCTGGGGGTTGGGGCTTGGGTGGCCAATGTCGAGTCTAGCTAGCTCTTCTCCGCTTCTAGTTGCACCTTGACATACCAAGAGGACCACCGTCAACGACAAAACACAAAGTGAAAGTAGACATCCGAAACAACGAAACCTGCAGGTAGCCGAAACACAGCACACAACCCCCCCTAGATGAAAGCCCCAGAGCCTAAACCCTAAACCCTAAACCCTAAACCCTATACTCAAAACCCATCCCCCTCAGGCTTCCCCACTCCAGGACTTGCAGGTGCTTCCACCAAGCCGCCTAGCACGAAGCAGAGTTGAGGGTTTAGGGTTTAGGGTTTAGGGTTTAGGGTTTAGGGCCAGTTTAGGGTTTAGGGTTTGGGGCCCTCTACTTAGCCTGGACAAAACCTTAATGAAGCTTGGGCTTTCTGGGGTTCACAATTTACCCTAAACCCTAAACCCTAAACCCTAACCCTAAACCCTAAACCCTAAACCCCAAACACTGCTCTGTACTTTGCAGTAAGGCCCACGCAGCGGCTGGTAAACCTGATGGGGCTGGGGGAGTTTAACCCTTAGGCTCAAAATAGCCCCCCCGAAAGCCTTCTATGTCAAGGCCTTTGGTCCTTAGAATAGGAGTCCTTGGAGCCTTAAGGTATGGTCCGGGGGAATCTAAGAAAGCCCCCCCCCCCCCCCCCCAGCATAGCTCCCAAACTGCCGAAGCCCTACAACCCTGAAGCCCTGAGCCCCGCAAACCCTCAAATCGTCGAAGCCCTGACCCTTAGGCTCAAATTAGCCCAAAAACCTTCTACAAGCAGACAAGAAGGCCGGTGGGCCCCAAACCCTAAAACCTGACACCTAAACCCTAATCGCTGCTGCTAACCCCTACACCCAAACCCAAAGCCCTAAACTCTTAGGGGAATTCTCCTTCGGGCAAAGACTCAAACCCTAAACCCCAAACCCGAAACCCCAAACCCTAAACCCTAAACCCTAAAACATAAACCCTAAACCCTAAACCCTAAACGAGAGGGCAGCGCGCCCTACGGCGCGCGAGCACGGCATCTAGCTGCAGCTGCAGCTCGTGGCTTCCCGCCTGGGGGAGGGTGTGGGTTTAGGGGGTTTAGGGTTGAGGGTTTAGGGTTTAGGGCTTAGGGTTTAGGGTTTGGGGTTTAATTAGGGTTTAGGGTTTAGGGTTTAGGGTTTCGGGTTTAGGGGTGTAGGAGAAAGTAGACTCCCAATCTCGCCTCGGTCTAAATCCAGGGTTTAGGGGCCACGGCCCTGACACCCCAAACCCTGAAATCCTCAACCGGAAGCTTATTGAGGCTCGAGGGCTTAGGGGGTTTAGGGTTTAGGGTTTAGGGGCTGAGACCAAGGGCAGGGGCCCTAAGCCCTCTAAACCCCTCACGCCCTAGGTTGGATGGTTTAAGTGTACCCAAATCCCAAAACCCCGCATCCCAAAGACCCAAAGCTCTAAACCCCACAACACCACCACCACTAAAGCGTAAAAGGAGACCTCCAGGGCTATGTGCTACTGTAGGTTCTGCAGGCCCCTCAGCAACTTGATAAGACGCAGAACACGTTGAAAGCTTTCTTTGGGGGGGGGGGGGGAGTATAACCACCGTATAAACCCTGAAGCCCAAACCTTCCCGTTATACTAACGGTCCTTCATAGGGATTAGAATAAGGGGTACTACCCTACTATAAGGACTGTTAGTTTAAGGGGAAACTCTAAGCCCTAAACTTGGCAGACGCATCTCTCTCAGCCAGGGGCCTGCTGCTGAGCTCTCTCGGCATTCCGTTCCGCGAGCAAGTCCCGGCATCTTGCCTGGAGCTCCTGATCGGGTTTAGGGTTTAGGGTTTAGGGTTTAGGGGGTTCAGGGTTTAGGGTTTAGGGTTTAGGGTTTCGGGGCGTCAAGGGTTTATAGGAATTGGGTTTGGGCACAGGATAATTTGGGGGTTCAAGGTTCCAGATGTGCAAGTGGGGATTCGGGCCCGGGGTTCGGAACGTGTGTAGAGTTCGGGAGGTGCCCCCCCCCACAAGACAACCCAGAACCGCTCGGGTTCGGGGCTTGAGGTTCAGGATCATTCACATGGCTCGGAGTCGTCCTGATCTGCAGTTTAGGGTTGAGGGTTAGGGTTTAGGGTTTAGAAGTTCGAGAGCCCAGGGCATGTACGCAACAGGACTGCAAAACGACGGTCTTCAGATTGCCTGCTACCCGTGCCAAGGTGCATGCAACTTCAGCTCATCAAGAATACAATCGGCAGCTGCAGGGCACCCCCCCCCCCCCCACCCCCAATCCTAAATCGAGCCACGGACCCGGTTTTGTTTAGGGTTTAGGGTTTAGGGTTTAGGGTTTAGGGTTTAGGGTTTAGGGTTTAGGGTTTAGGGTTTAGGGTTTAGGGTTTAGGGCCTAGGGTCTAGGGTTTAGGGTTTCATGACTTTCCGAAAGCCCTGCGCGCAAGTCGCTGCCTGAGCCTGGCTCTCTGCGGAAGCGAGCTCGGAGTGCAAATGATCTCGCTCCCCGCGTGCCGCCTTCAAAGTTCTCAAGACATACAGGAGCTTAGTTTAGGGTTTGGGGTTTGGGGTTTGGGGTTTGGGGTTTAGGGTTTAGGGTTTAGGGTTTAGGGTTGATCTATCAACGGCTTATAATTATGGTAGACGTATTGCTCTTCGCGCTTACCGACAGGCTATTCGAGAAAAAGGCATTGACACGGAGGTGTTGGGGAGCAGCATTTCATGAGGATTCACAGAGGGCCAGGGACAGAGAGAGACAGAGAGAGGGTTAGAGTGAGAGGGAAGTTGACGGGTCAGCAGGGTTGCCAAACATGCTTACGGTTTTTGAAGGTGTGGGGGAGCAGGGGCAATCTTTCCCGCCATCTCTGCTGTGCCGCAACACCCTTCTCTATCAGGCATTAAAATGTGTTCCGAGCTCGGCCCCGCGTGGGCCTGCCCAGCGCCATCCAGTGCACTTACCGAAGGGCCGAAGCATACTGGAGCGACTCAAACTAAACCCCCCAAGCTATCCACTGTAAAGCGAAGTCGTGCAATGCCGGGTTCTACCTCTGGAGTTCACCCGAACAAGCCCAAGACTCAAACTTCTAACTCCTCTACACTAACTTGGCAGAGGAATCCCTCACGCTCAAGGGCCTGCTGCTGCGCTCTCTCAGCGTCCAATTCCACGAGTAACTCCCGGCTTCTTGCCTGGAGCTCCTGCTAGGGGTTTCCAAGAATTGGGTGTAGCATGGTTTAGAGATCTGCAACCAAGGACTTGTAGCTCTGTGCTTCCTGCAGTGCCCTCAACTCAACCCAGAACCGTTCTGGCTTGAGGTCCAGGGTCGGTTACATGGATTGACGTACCCTGAGGGTCCATGTACTTCACGATTATATACTTGGGCCCTACAGTCCCTATATAGGAGCTGCGTTAAGGCCCGAGTATTCCTTAGTTAGGCACATGAACCCTTCGGGGTAGTCCTCTTCTGTGTAGGTAGGGCTTATGAATTTCAGGGAATATGTGCTGCAGAACCGGCTTCAGAATGCGGCGTCCCCCCTCTCAACATCCACTCAGGGGTTGGGGTTTAGGGTTTAGGGTTTAGTGTTTAGGGTTTAGTAAGGGTTTAGGGCTGGAAGCGGCAGGGCGCAGCCCCCTGCTTCGCGACCGCAAGTCCCTGCCTGGGCGTGACTCTCTGCGGAAGAAAGCTCGGAGTTCAGCTGATCTCCTTCTCCGCGTGCCGCCTGCGCGAGTACAAGCCTTACAAGGCATGCAGGGGCCTGTAGGTTTATGGTCGGTCGATGAAGAGACAAAAAGAAAGAGAAAGAGAAAGAAGAGAGAGCCCTACAGGGAGAGAGAGAGAGAGGGAGAGATAGCGACAGACAGAAAGAAACCGGGTACGGGGACAAGCAAATCTCAATTATGTCTACGTTTGAGGTACAAAGGTGTGGGCAAGTAGGGGCCAGTGTTCCCAGCCACACCAGGGCATCTACCGAAGGCCTTCAAACAGGTGGGCAAGACCCTAAACCCTCTCTTTCATATAATAATTTAAACCTTAATGGGGAACGTGGCCATTGGCAAAAAAACCGTGGCCATTGGCAAAAAAGCCGTGGCCATTGGCAAAAAAGCCGTGGCCATTGGCAAAAAAGCCGTGGCCATTGGCAAATTCGCCAATGGCCACGGGAAAGTTGCCAATGGCCACGGCTTTTTTGCCAATGGCCACCAATGTCATTAAGGTTGGTCGCCAAAATGGGTTTTTCAAACCCAATTCGCACAAAATGCCCCCCAACCTTAATGGGGAACGTGGCCATTGGCAAAAAAGCCGTGGCCATTGGCAACTTTTCGGGCTTTTTGCCAATGGCCACGGCTTTTTTGCCAATGGCCACGTTCCCCATTAAGGTTGGGGCCCAACCTTAATGGGGAACGTGGCCATTGGCAAAAAAGCCGTGGCCATTGGCAAGTGGCATTTGCCAATGGCCACGGCTTTTTTGCCAATGGCCACGGCTTTTTTGCCAATGGCCACGGCTTTTTTTGCCAATGGCCACGGCTTTTTTTGCCAATGGCCACGGCTTTTTTGCCAATGGCCACGGCTTTTTTGCCAATGGCCACCCCCCCCCCCCCCCCCCCCCCAACCCCCCCCCCACCCCCCACCCCCCCCCCCCCCCCCCACCCCCCCCACCCCCCCACCCCCCCCACCCCCCCACCCCCCCCCCACCCCCCACCCCCCCACCCACCCCCCCCCCCCCACCCCCCCCCCCCCACCCCCCCTCCCCCCCCCCTCTACACCCCCCATTCCCTCTTCTGGCCCAGACCCCCATTCTGGGCTTGAAAACCTGGGTCTGGGCCAGATCCAGATCAAGATGAAGGCTTTGCGGGGCCGGGCAACGCGGCAGCCCCTTCTCAGTGTTTCTCATCTTGGGTGGTCCGAGGGTGGGGTGGGGAAAAGCAACTTCCGGACCCCCATTCTGGGGTTGGAGCACGAAGGGAGGGGACATACGACAAACCTCTAAAATAAACCCGTACATTTCTCAATGTTTTGGGATTCTCTGCAAGCAGAAGAAAAGGGACATACGACAAAGCCGACGAGCACGAAGGGAGGGGACATACGACAAACCTCTGAAAATAAAACCTCAGTTTCTTAATTCTTGGGATTCTCTGCAAGCAGACAAAGAGGGACATACGACAAAGCCGACGAGCACGAAGGGAGGCGACATACGACAAAATCTAAGAGCACGAAGGGAGGGGACGTACGACAAACCTGTAGACCTCTCATCAAACCCTACGAGCATGAAGGGAGGGACATACGACAAACCCTACGAGCACGAAGAGAGGGGACATACGACAAACCTCTAGGCCTCTCATCAAACCCTACGAGCAGGAGCCAACATGAGGCGAGGTCACCGGGGCACTAACTGGAAAGCAACCATGTGGAAGCCAGGCAGCTTAAAGTGTGCCAAACACAACCAACAAGACGGCCAAAAATAGGCAGGGTCACCGGGGAAAACGAACACGAGCAAAGTGAATATGAGCAGAAAGAGAACGAATACGAGCAGACTGACGTCGAGCAGAGAGAGAACGAATACGAGCAGAATGAATACGAGCAGAAAGAGAATGAGTACGAGCAGACTCAGTACGAGCAGAAAGACAGCGAAAACGAGCGGACTGAAATCGAGCAGAGAGCGTGCAGAAAAAGCACGAATACGAGCAGAAAGAGAACGAACACGAGCAAAATGAATATGAGCAGAAAGAGAACGAATACGAGCAGAATGATTACGAGCAGAGAGAGAACGGAGAGCAGACTGAAATCGAGCAGAGAGAGAGAGAGAGCGAATACGAACAGAATGAATACAAAAAGAAAAACAACGAAAACGAGCGGACTGAAATCGAGCAGAGAGAGAACGAATACGAGCAGAATGAATACGAGCAGAACGAGAACGAACACGAGACGAGCAGGTCAGAAAAAGAACGAATACGAGCAGAATGAATACGAGCAGAAAGAAACGCATACGATCAGAATGGAAACCAAGCAGAATGAATAAATGAGGTCGGAGGACAGGGCTTGCTGAGGAAAAATGAGAACTTTATATTTCTTAATGTTTTGGGATTCTCTGGGTGGGTGGGTTTTTTTCTAGAGTCCAGACAGCGGCTCTACTGGAGATTGCTCGACCCAGAGCTGCTGAACCCTAAACCCTAAACCCTAAACCCTAAACCCTAAACCCTAAACCCTAAACCCTAAACCCTAAACCCTAAACCCCCCAAGCTATCCACTGCAAGTCTAGGAGAAGCCGTGCAATGCCTGGTTCTACATCTGCAGTCAAGCCGAACAACCTCAAGACTGAAAGTTACCTCTACAGGAACTAGGCGAAGGAATCTCCCTCACTCAAGG
The DNA here is from genome assembly GCA_905221605.1 of Symbiodinium natans. Lineage (NCBI taxonomy): Eukaryota > Dinophyceae > Suessiales > Symbiodiniaceae > Symbiodinium > Symbiodinium natans. The sequence continues at coordinate 80,951 of CAJNDS010002073.1, read as the reverse complement.
GCCTGCTGCTGCTTTGCTCTCTCAGCGTCCAGTTCCGCGAGTAACTCCCGGCTTCTTGCCTGGAGCTCCTGATCGGGCTTAGCGGGTTTGCGGGAATGGGTTTACGGATCTGCGACGAAGGACTTGTGGCTCAGTGTGTTCGTGTAGTGTTTTCAATCAACCCAGACCCGCTGGGGCTTGGGGTTCAGTGTCAGTCAGAGAGATTAAAGTAGTCCTCTTCTCGGCAGGTAAGGGCTTGTGGATATATGCATAGGGCTGGCTTCAAATTGCCGAGAACCCATGCCAACATCCACGCAACTTCGGGTCGTTCAGAAAATAGTGCAGCTGGCAGCGGTCGGGCAGCCCCACTCCTAAATCGAGTCACGACCCAGCACAGCCCCCCTGCTTCACGACCGCACGTCCCTGCCTGGGCGTGACTCTCCGCGGAAGTAAGCTCGGAGTTCAGTTGATCTCGTTCTCCGCGGGACGCCTGCACGAGTACAAGCTTCACCAGGCATGCAGGGGCCTATAGGTGATTTTTTGGTCGGTCGATATAGCAGAAATCGACAGTCGGGCTTACTGACGAAAGCTTTGTGATACAGGCGGATGTAAACGCTTGGGGACAGGATAGGGAGAAAGAGAGAAAGGAGAGCGAGAACGAGACAGAGAGAGAGAGAGAGAGAGACAGAGAGACCTTGAACAACTGGGCAACACGGAATCATATTGGAGCCTCTCGAACTAAAAGCTGTAAATCGACGGGAAGCCGTGCAATGCCGGGTTCTACACCTGGAGTTCACCCGAACAAGCTCAAGACTCAACTTCTAACTCCTCTACAGGAACTCAGAAGGAATACCTCTCACTCAAGGGCCTGCTGCTGCGCTCTCTCTGCGTCCAGTTCCACGAGCAACTCCCGGCTTCTTACCTGGAGCTCCTGATCGGGCTCGCGGGGCTCATAAGCATAGGGTTCAGGGATCAGCAACGGAGGACTTGTGGTTCGGGGTCGTGGTGTCACCAATAGGATGTGCTTACGATTTGCTTCAAAGCATTTATGCAACGGGACTGGCTTCAGATTGCCGAGACCCCATGCCAACATCCACGCAACTTCGGGTCGTTCAGAAAACAGTACAGCTGGCAGCGGTCGGGCAGCCCCAATCCTAAATCGAGTCACTACCAAGCACAGCCCCCCTGCTTCACGACCGCAAGTCCCTGCCTGCGCGTGACTCTCCGCGGAAGTAAGCTCGGAGTTCAGCTGATCTCGTTCTCCGCGGGACGCCTGCACGAGCACAAGCTTCACCAGGCATGCAGGGGCCTATAGGTGATTTTTTGGTCGGTCGATATAGCAGAAATTGACAGTCGGGCTTACTGACGAAAGCTTTCTGACACAGGCGGATGTCAGTGCTTTGGGACAGGACAGGGAGAAAGAGAGAAAGGAGAGGGAGAACGAGACAGAGAGAGAGAGAGAGAGAGAGACAGAGAGAGAGAGAGAGAGAGAGACAGAGAAACCGAAGACCTTGAAAAGCTTGGCAGCACGGAATCATATTGGAGCCTCTCGAACTAAACCCGCCAAGCTATCGACTGTAAATCGACGGGAAGCCGTGCAATGCCGGGTTCTATATCTGGAGTTCACCCGAACAAGCTCAAAACTTAAACTTCTAACTCCTCTACAGTAACTCAGAAGGAATCCCTCTCACTCAAGGGCCTGCTGCTGCGCTCTCTCAGCGTCCAGTTCCACGAGCAACTCCTGGCTTCTTGCCTGGAGCTCCTGGTCGGGCTCTCGGGGCTCATAAGCATAGGGTTTAGGGATCAGCAACGGAGGACTTGTGGTTCGGGGTCGTGGTGTCACCAATAGGATGTGCTTACGATTTGTTTCAAAGCATTTATGCAACGGAACTGGCTTCAGATTGCCGAGACCCCATGCCAACATCCACGCAACTTCGGGTCGCTCAGAAAACAATGCAGCTGGCAGCGGTCGGGCAGCCCCACTCTTAAATCGAGTCACTACCCAGCACAGTCCCCCTGCTTCACGACCGCACGTCCCTACCTGGGCGTGACTCTCCGCGGAAGTAAGCTCGGAGTTCAGCTGATCTCGTTCTCCGCGGGCCGCCTGTAAGCTATCCACTGTAAATCGACGGGAAGCCGCGCAATGCCGGGTTCTACATCTGGAGTTCACGCGAACAAGCTCAAGACTCAAACTTCTAACTCCTCTACAGTAAATTGGCAGAGGAATCCCTCACGCTCAAGGGCCTGGTGCTGCGCTCTCTCTGCGTCCAGTTCCACGAGCAACTCCCGGCTTCTTACCTGGAGCTCCTGATCGGGCTTTGCGGGGATAGGGATCAGCGCCGCTTAGGGTTTAGGGTTTAGCGTTTAGGGCTCATGGTTCAGGGTCCGGGTGGTGCCTTCAACTCACCCCAGAACAGTTGGGTCAGGGTCAGTCACATGGATTGAAGCTCTTCGGGGTAGGCAGCGCGCACGATGAGCTTAAGGGAAAATGTGCAACAGGACTGGCTTCAGATTGCTGAGTGCCCATGCCAGACAATATAATTATGAAAACGAACTATAGGAATCTTATTATTAATAGTACTAATCGTATCATTCCTGTGCGGGGGGTGGACATATGGGGGGGGGGGGGGGCTAATTCACATGAGTCGGAGTAGTCTTCTTCAGTGTAGGTTCACAGGTTCTCAGAGACACGAGGCTGCGGCACGCCAAGTCGTACCCTAAACCCTCAACCCTAAACCCTTATAAACCCTGAGGGAGTAGGGGTTGAGGGGCACAGGGATGTCAAGTGGCGGCAGAGTTTGTAGAGTTCAGCACATGTAAGTTTAAAACTCAGAACTGGCCCGCGGATTGCTGTGTCCCACACTAGGAGGTTCAGGGTACTTATTCACCCAATAACTGTACTGTTAACCCAATTGATGACCATGTTAGGGCACTTAAGGGGCTTACAAGTGGGTTATGAGTACAGTTGTTATTGGGGTAGTAGGTACTCTGAACCTCCAGGTACCGGAGGGTCCAGGCATGTTCAGCTCGTGCAGAATAACAACGGGCCCCCTAAATGATCAGAAGCCCCTCGGATCAGCACATCTTCCCGATTCGTCATGATTTCCCAAGAGCCCCAAAACCCCAAACCCCAAACCCCAAACCCTAAACCCTAAACCCTAAACCCTAAACCCCAAACCCTAAACCCTATAACCCTAAAGAGCCCCAAAACGGAAGTCGGTGCCTGGGCGTGGCTCTCTGCAGATGAGAGCTCGGAGTTCAGCTGATCTCGCTCGCTGCGTGTCGCCTGCAAGAGGGCTTCGGGTTTGGGGTTTAGTTTGGGGTTTAGGGCTTAGGGTTATGGTTCAGGTTTTAGGGTTTGGGGTTAGGGGTTTAGGGTAAAAGGCTTTAGGGTCTAGGGTTTGGGGTGTTGGGGTTTAGGACTACCTCCCCCCCCCCACCCCTCCCCCCCCCCCCCCCCCCCACCCCCCCCCCCCCGGGGACGTTCCAGGGAAACTATTTGGCGCGACCTGGAGAAGCCTATAATAAATAAAAAGGGCAATTTACCGTAGGATGGCCCTTAAAACACTCTGAAATATGTTAGGGTTTAGGGTTTAGGGTTTGGGGTTTGGGGTTTATGGTTTAGGGAATATGATCCTCTTTAACCCAATAAGGGACAATATGAAATGTCCCAAGGGCCTACCTAGCACCAAAGTACCAAACGTCACAGTGTGTTTGCCTCGTTTCAGGGCAGAACACGGGCTGCTCTAGGTACGTAAGTCCAAAAGGCAAAAGGTTTAAGGGGATGGAGCTTGCGGGTTCTAGGGATAGGTCTCGCTTACTCTTTTGGGAGTAGTGGGGGAGGATCAGGAAAGGCTCGCGCAGATGCCCAAGAGCACCGCAGGAATAACCCTAAACCCTAAACCCTAAACCCTAAACCCTAAACCCTAAACCCTAAACCCTAAACCCTAAACCCTTTTTGGCTTATAAGGAAATCTGAACCTTAAAAGAAGGAGAGAGGGCCTACTCTGGGTCCTAGTTCTATAACCCAGAGTGTAGTCTATTGTGGAATTAGGTACCCAAAAACCATACGAATTATGGCTTTTTGGGGAACCTATTCCAGAATGGCACTACCAATGGACCCTCTGGGTAACCTAGCCCTAAACCCTAAACCCTGAACGCATAACCTGGCACATGGTTTTCCCTCTCACTCAAGGGCCTGCTGCTGCGCTCTCTCGGCGTCCAGTTCCACGAGCAACTCCCGGCTTCTTACCTGGAGCTCCTGATCAGGTTTAGGGTTTAGGGCTTAGGGTTTAGGGTTGGGGTTTAGGGTGTAGGGTGTAGGTTTGGGTTTAGGGGCTTCATGGGTTTATAGGAATTGGGTTTGGGGATCAGGAACAAAGGACTTGTGACTCACAGTCTGGGTGGTGCCCTCAACTCAACCCAGAAACGTCTGGCGCTTTTGGTTCAGGGTCCCAGACATGGATTGAAGTGGCCCCCTTTCACAGGGTCACAGCATTCCAAAAAGGACCACCAACCTCTAAAGCCAAAAACCCTACACCCTAAACTCTGAACCCCAAACAAACCTAAACCATAAACGCTGAACCCTAAACCCTAAACCCTAAACCCTAAACCCTAAACCCTAAACCCTACACCTTCCCCCCCCAAAAAAAATCCCCGCCTGGGTCTGACTCTTGGCCACGGCCAGTTGGGAGCCGAGGTGCTCGCGCTTCGAGCTGGCAGCCTCCGTCGTAGGGTTTAGGGTTTAGGGTTTAGGGTTTAGGGTTTAGGGTTTAGGGTTTAGGGTTTAGGGTTTAGGGTTTAGGGTTTAGGGTTTAGGTTTAGGGTTTAGGGTTTAGGGTTTAGGGTTTAGGGTTTAGGGTTTAGGGTTTAGGGTTTAGGGTTTAGGGTTTAGGGTTTAGGGTTTAGGGTTTAGTAGTTTAGGGTGTATTTCGGGCTTACGGGAGGTTCGATGGCTGATAGGGTTTATAGGAATTGTGGGGGTTATACGTTGGATTGATAGGGGGGGTATAAGGTACCTCATTCTCTATTTAGGACTAGTTCCTGAGAGTCGCCCTATACCGTAAGCCCTAAACGCAAATGGTTCATGGAACTGGTACTTTGCAATGGTACTTGCAGCGACGCCCATATAGCCAATATAGTCCGTGCTATATGCAATGCAATGGAGCTTGCTTGCTCGGGGTCCAATGGGTTCAAGACTGATAAGGGTACCTCCCAAAATAGGGAAATATTGCAATCCTACTCTAGGAACCCCCCACGGACCCCCCGAAGGGATACCCCCCCTTATTGGGAAACGCTCAGAGCAAGACTATAGCCATAAACCATGCAGGGCACACCTCGGCTTCAATCCACGCCGTCGCTGCTTGTCCCTGCTCCTGACGAAGCATTCGCACCTCGGCTTGGACCTCGGCTGAGCGAGCCACGAAGCTGCGCGCTGCAACTTCTTCTGCCTCGGCCTGGGCCGCAGCCACAGCAGCAACCAACACTTGCTCCTCGCGCTTCTCGTGGGCAAGCGCCGCGGTCTCCCGCTGCACGGCCCATCGCGACGTCTCAGTTCGATGAGGGTTCACCTGCCTCAGAAACTGTTCTGCAGCGTCGTCTAAACCTGTGGCTTGCGCCTGCTCTTCCTGAATGCCTCGCAGCTGCATGGCCACTGACTCAAAGTCAACGTCCGATTCAGTGGCGGGAAGACTGGGCACCGAGGCTTGGGGAGAAGGATCTGGCCTTGGTAGCATTGGTAGCCCAGCAACCATAATTACTACAATAAGGGTACCCTTTTTGGGGTTTGGTTGCTGTGCAAGGGAACCGTGAGCCCAAAAAAAAACGGCCAAAAAGGGTACCACTTGGCTACCAAGTGGCTGCCTCTTGCGTGGAGCTCGCGGCCCATCGCCTCGTGGCTCGCGCGTTGTGCTTTGGGAAAAGCTCTCGTCGTGAAGTTCCACTTCGAACTTGTTGGCTGCTTCTGGGACTTGTGGCAACCTAGACCCGGGAGGAACCTAGGAATAAAAAGGGTACCCTTTTTGGTTTTAAGGGGATGATACGGGAACCCCAACCTAAAAAAAGGAAAAAAGGGCCTACTCCCGGTCCTAGCAGCTCTTCCCGAAAGGTGGGCAGCTCTTTGGCTGCTTCCTCCAGGGAGATCCCGCGGGCATCGAAGCTGCTTGCTGCTGCTTCTGCTGCCTCAACTTTGGCGGGAAGTGAAGCCTCCTGCTGCTTCTCATGCTGCTCATGCTGTCCCTCATCACGCCCGAGGCTTGGGAGCTTATTGTCATGCTCGCTTTCAGCCACGTGCTCCCCTTTCTCCTCACCTCGCCTCTGCTGGTCCCAGGTGCCTTCGTCGGTGCGCGCTCGCGGAGAGCGTCCTCCTGTCGCAAGGATACCCCGAAGGGAGGCACTGCGAGCCCCCAGTCCGGGTCCACGAACACCAGCTGCTGGCGGTGCTGGCGGTGCTGGCGGTGCTGGCGGTGCTGGCGCATCTGACGCAGCTGGCGCAGATTCCTCCAGGCGCTCACATGCAGGTACTGCATGTGCTTCACATGCAGGTACTGCGTGTGCTCACCCCTGACATGTGAAACCCCTACCGAAAACTCGCCTGACGCTCAGATGTGATTAGCGAACTGCAGTTGAGGGTCCAGGTGTCACGAAAACAGCCCTATATACGATACAGGATCTCAGAAGAAATGACCAACAAAGGGTCGTCTCCGGGTGGTTTAGGGTAAGGGTTTAGTGGGTAGTGCGTTGTGGGTATAGTGAGTTGAGAGTTTAGGATTTCCAATATTTGTCAAAATCAAGCGCTGCCCAACATGTCCATTCTTATGAGATGGTGCCCCTCAAGCATCCGATCTTGCTGAAGCCGGCTATCGGCATTCCACGCTTACGTAAATGCTTTCGAGGGCTTGCTGCAACGAATTCTTGATACTTTTGAGATTGACACTTGGACATAATCAGGTCAGTGTACAAACCATTCTCGCTTTGCTTTCAATGAACCAACTCAGTCCGCTTTGCAAGTTCTAGTCCAGTAGGCCCCTCTCATGCTTGGACCCGTCGGCACGCCTTAAACCCTAAACCCTAAACCCTAAACCCTAAACCCTAAACCCTAAACCCTAAACCCTAAACCCTAAACCCTAAACCCTAAACCCTAAACCCTAAACCCTAAACCCTACACCCTCACCCTAAACCCTAAACCCTAAACCCTAAACCCTAAACCCTAAACCCTAAACCCTAAACCCTAAACCCTAAACCCGAACTATAAGCCCTTCACCCACCCCCGGCTTCCCAGCGAAACTGCGTCCTCCGCCACGTCCCGGCGTTCGGCGCGAGTCATCTTCGGGGTGTTCGGCTTGGAGCTGCTTGCACTTGGGCTGGAGTCCTTGCGCCTGGGCTTAGTAGGATTTAGGGTGGGTTTAGGGTTTGAGTAGGGTTTAGGGTTTAGGGTTTAGGGTTTAGGGTTTAGGGTTTAGGGTTTAGGGTTTAGGGTTTAGGGCTTAAGGGATTAAGGGCTTTAGGGTTGTGATTTAAGGAATGAGGCAACCTCTCATTGTATCTCCCTACATGGTCGCTTCTCTAAATTCTGGCCCCGTCAGGGCCTTACCATTCTAAGGCGGTCCATAATATTAATAAAGGGTACACAAAGAAATGACCAACATTGTAAGAGCTGACCATAAAATCTTAATGTCTGTTAAGGGGTATGCCCAAGGGGTATGTTGAATATGTAAACCCTATAAACCCTAAACCCCTAAACCCTAAACCCTAAGCACTAAACCCTAAACCCTAAACCCTAAACCCTAAACCCAGCTACCCTTCCAGGGATTGTTAAAGATCTCTCGAGGCGCTTCTGGGGCGATCGGGATGGGCTTGTGCTCGGCGAGCGTGGTGCTATGGGCTGCGCTACACAGCACAGCCTCCGCGGTGCCTGGAGATTGTATGGGGCCCTAAACCCTACTACTACTACTACTACTACTACTACTACTACTACTACTACTACTACTACTACTACTACTACTACTACTACTACTACTACTACTACTACTACTACTACTACTGCAGCTACTACTACTACTACTACTACGACGACGACGACGACGACGACGACTACTACTACTACTACTACTACTACTACTACTACTACTACTACAGGGGTTTAGGGCCTTAAGAATTAGACTAGGTTGTATAAGTACAAAGGGACCATGAGGGAATGCTATCAGTAATTTTTCCGAACCCTATACCCTAAACCCCGAAGACGATCGTATGAAAATGCAGCTGAGAGGACTTTACGTGTGCATGTCTGTGCAAATTCAACAAAACACAGACGAACATAAATATACACCTATATATCAATCTCGTTGTAGACATCGAACCCCTCAACAAACCGTCACCGAAAACAACACAACGCATATATTTTATAAGGATTACGCAGGTGCCCCAGAGAGAGCTGTTGGACAAGCACGTTCACCCTGTCCCTCTTGGGCCCCGACATGGGGTTGATCCATTTGTTCCCCCTTTTTGGTACCAAAAAAACAAAGAGGGAAAACAGGAATAATACTGGCTCCTTATAGAGAGACCCCCTCAGAAGGGGCCATCATGTAGAAAAGTCGCTGCTGGCTCATCTGTCGCTGAGGACGATGGGACATGCAAGCATGTGATTTTAAAAGCAATGAGTGTGAGAGAGAGAAAGAGATTGGTCCTTCTGGGGTCCTTCTTTTAAGGGTGCCCCACACCCCCGAAAGGCGCAAAAGGAATTTAGAGAACTACCCTAAACCCTAAACCCTAAACCCTAAACCCTAAACCCTAAACCCTAAACCCTAAACCCAGGCCCCTCCGCACGCGCCTGGTCGGAAGCCGCCCGCTGCTCTGGCCGACGGCTCTGGGGCAGGCCAGGGGCTGGCTTCCTGGGGATGGCCCTGCTACAGCCCTGCAACAAAAAGGCAGGGTTTAGGGTTTAGGCTTTAGGGTTTAGGGTTTAGGGTTTAGGGTTTAGGAAAATCGGAAATATTTTTCCTTTGGTTTTTGAGGGGGGGGGGGGGGCTTTGAGCAAAAAGTAGTTAAACACCTGGTAAATGTTCCAAAGTATACTCCTCTAAAACCCAGTAAGGGAAACGTGATTTAAAAAAGTCCCAAAAGGCCTCTTAGACCCAACAAGGGAAAACGATCAAAACCCCTAAACCCTAAACCCTAAACCCTAAGCCCTAAACCCTAAACCCTAAACCCTAAGCCCTAAACCCTAAACCCTAAACCCGAAACCAAAACCAAAAACAAGGGCCAAGTGTCTGAATGGTCACAATGCTGGGCTCTGTTACTTGGACCTCCTCGACTGCCACGGGAACCGTAGACTTCCGCTGCCCCTCGCTTATGGCGTCCCCCTCGTCTTGCGGCTCCGCGCTGGGCTCGTTGGCTGCTTCTGGCATCTCTGCCCGAAAGGTCGGCAGCTCTTTGGCCGCTGGCTCCGGGGAGACCCCGCGGGCATCGAAGCTGCTTGCTGCTGCTGCTTCTGCTGCCTCAACTTTGGCGGGGAGTGAAGCCTCCTGCTGCTTCTCACGTGCCTCATGCTGTGCCTCGTCATTTGCGAGGCTTGGGAGCTTGCTGTCATGCTCGCTTTCAGCCACGTGCTCCCCGAATTCCTCACCTTGCCCCTGCGGGTCCCAACCTATCGTTTCCATGACTCCGGCGGTAGCTTCTTCTGGAGTTGCCTGCCCCACGGCGCCCATGCCAGAAAGAGACACCTTGTTCGGTGTCTGTTCTTGAGACACCTATACTCCCCTATAGAACCTTAACAAGAATACTATATTTAGTACGTATCCTCTTGGGTTTTATAAAAACAAAAATGAGAAAAAAAAAAAAAAAAAAAAAAAAAAAAAAAAAAAAAAAAAAAAAAAAAAAAAAAAAAAAAAAAAAAAAAAAAAAAAAAAAAAACAAAAAAAAAACAATTGCCAAGGGGGATATAGACACCTGCATCGGAAGATTGCCCTGTTGGACGGAAGCCTGTGAAAGCTCCTGGCGAGCAGGACGGATCGCAGGGGGGGACACCGGGTAGTACTTTAAAGAATACGGGGCACCCCTTATACACCCACAAAAAAAAAAGGGTCCTTGTTCAAGGAGCCACCAAGAAGGGTAGCCCTATTTTGGGGAACCCCCCCCCAAATGGGTGGTTCTGTCGAGTATGAATGGTCTGAAAGGTTTTGTGGCACACTTTCGATAGAAGCAGCCCTGCGGCTACCCGTACTTCGAGACTTACCTAACAACCCCAACGCCCTATACTACCACGGGAGCTACACTGAACATCCTACAAGCGGGTTCAGGGTTTAAGCTATGCCTGGACTATTCTGGGGTGACCCTGCACCTCTATAAACCCTACACCCTCAACCCTAAACCCTAAACCCGAAACCAGAAACGGGAGGTCGGAGGCTGCTCCCTCCTTGCTCAGCTCACGTTGTGATCTGGGCCCTGGCGAAGCCCTTTTTCAAGACTTCTTTTGTAACCGCTGCTTCAAACCCTGTAAGGCCCCAGAAACCCTGTGAAGCCTACAAAGCCTGTAAGGCCGTAAACCCAACACCCCGCAACCTCCATAAACCAAGAAAAAACTACAACCCACCTGTACGCCCCTGGGGGCAGGAGTAGGCCAATATTATCGATTTTCCAGCACCGTGGTGATTGGGTACCATGAACCTCCAAGTACCCCCCCCCCCCACCCCCCAAGCCCTAAACCCAAAGCCCTATAAACCTCGCAGTTATTTTGGGCTAGTCAGCACTATGAACTTCCTACCGCAAGACCTGCCTGTAACTCCCATACCCTACAAAATAGCATATAGGGTCTATCCCCCTAACTATAGGGCATAACCCCAGATCACAGTAGAGTTTGAGGGTCAACCCTAAACACTAAACACTAAACCCTAAACCCTAAACCCTAAACCCTAAACCCTGAACCCTAAACCCTAAACCCTAAACCCAAACCCGGCTACCAGTTTTTCCTGGCCGCTGGCCTCGACCTCGCATGCGATCCTTCCCGCGTCCTCTCGTTCGCGCCGGCTCTGGGCGGCCTGAGGGTTCAGGGTTCAGGGTGTATGGGGTTGGGGTTTAGGGTTTAGGGTTTAGGGTTTAGGGTTTAGGGTTTAGGGTTTAGGGTTTAGGGTTTAGGGTTTAGGGTTTAGGGTTTAGGGTTTAGGGTTGAGGGTTGAGGGTTGAGGGTTGAGGGTTGAGGGTTGAGGGTTGAGGGTTGAGGGTTGAGGATTGAGGGTTGAGGGTTGAGGGTTGAGGGTTTAGGGTTTAGGGTTTAGGGTTGAAGCCATTTTTGACTCAATAAGGACGGTTAGTAAGGTGACTTTAGTAGGGTCAGGCATGTCTGCCTAAGCACATTCAGGAACCTACAGGTAATTTGTAGTGCAGCTTGACATAGTCGTGAACAAACAGTTTTCGGTTTAGGGTTTGGGGCTTCGGGTTAGGGTCCAGGGTGCAGGATTGAGGGTTTAGGGTCCTGAAATAGGCACTTTCGCCCCGCTGGGTGGCCTTGGGCTCTCCAGTGTGTGCGTGTAGGCCCAGAACCGTCTCTTCTGGGAACGGCGTTGAAAGCCCTGTTGCGAAGAACCAGCCAGAGAACCCCAACTCCCACTATGCCTAAACCCTACACCCCGAAGCCAGAACCCTAAACCCTAAACCCTAAACCCTAAACCCTACACCCTACACCCTACACCCTACACCCCAAAGCCAGAACCCTAAACCCTGAACCCTAGACACACATCCTTGGGGTTCAAGTTGTATATACATGTACCCAAAGGATAGGTTTAGGAGGGGTTTACGGTTTGGGCTTGCCTGGCCTGCCATATAGGTAGCTCTCTAGATTCAAACCCCCTTTTCGGGGCCTATAGTACGGCACAATTACAAGAAGGACCCCAAAAGAAACCAGAATTGAGAGAACCCTAAACCCTAAACCCTAAACCCTAAACCCTAAACCCTAAGCCCTAAGCCCTAAGCCCTAAACCCTAAACCCTAAACCCTAAACCCAAGCTCCCACCCACCCCCTGAGCCTGCCCCTCTGCCAGTTGCAGGGCTTGCAGCAGGCGCTGGCGCTCAGCCACAGCCACCTCCCGAGACGGCGCGCCGCTTTCGGGAGCTTTAGGGTTTAGGGTTTAGGGTTTAGGGTGTAGGGTGTAGGGTGTAGGGTGTAGGGTTAAGGGTTAAGGGTTTCGGGTTTGGGGTTTTAAAGGTTTAGGGCTTTTAGGGTTTATAGGGTTTAGGGTTTTCAAGGGTTGATAGGGTTTATGGGGTTTATAGTGTTTATAGGGTTTATAGGGTTTAGGGTTTAGGGGATTTCCGGGCTGCAGGGTTCATAGGGTTTAATTACAGGATTATAGGGTTTATGGGCTTTGTTGGGGTTTATGGAGTTTATAGGGTTCACAGGGTTCATAGGGCTTATAGAGTTTATTGGGTTTACAGGATTATGGGGTTTGCGGTGTTAATAGGGTTTGGCTTTACAAAAGGGCGTGCGGTTTGTGGAGTTTCTATACGGGAGTTCTTACAAGATTGAAACGTAGGGCTTAGGGTTTTACACATGGGTTCATGATTTGAAAGCTTCTGTACCGGAGTTTTTAAGAGATTGAGATACCTCAAATTCCTGTTATGTTGCAATGGTCCCGACGATCCCTTAGGCCGGTATCTGGTTTTGGTGCAGTTTTCACAAGGGAACCCATACCCCAAAACGGGCAAAGAGGTACCACTCACCTACCAAGACTATATGATGTGGGGTTTATATTCCTTGTATCCCCAACAGGACACCCAATACATACACTCACCAATATTAAAAAGGAACATTATAAACACTCACCAATGACAGTACTATCCCTAAACCCTAAGCCCTAAGCCCTAAACCGCCTAAACCCTAAACCCTAAACCCTAAACCCTAAACTAAACAGCAATATAAGCCCTGCTTCATGTGGGCTTCATCCCCGGGCCTGGTTGGCCCTGTCCGCCGCCTCCCGGCAGCGTGAGAGCTCATCCACCAGGAGAAGGCGCTGTCTCTGGAGCTCCTCCATAGGGCACCCATGTCTGGGTTTAGGGTTTAGGGTTTAGGGTTTAGGGTTTAGGGTTTAGGGTTTAGGGTTTAGGGTTTAGGGTTTAGGGTTCAGGGTTTAGGGGTTTAAGGCTTAGGGTTTAGGGTTTTTGGAACAACAAACCCCAAAAGACTTGCGCCCGAGCTCCTGAGAGCAATGCAGTGTTGTTTCAGGTTCTTTTGAGGTGGTGTCCGGCAGGGCTTGCTTACAGCACGCCCTCAGCTCCCCCTCAACCACACTTATCCCAGCTTCAGAACTCGGCATTTTTGATTCGTGCTGGTGGCCAAAGAGTCTTAAACCCTAAACCCTAAACCCGTAGCCCTTAACCCTAAACCCTCAACACTTGCTAGGGCTGAATACCCTGGCCCCCAAAAGCGACTGAATACCCTAGCCCAAAAAACGATGAACCTCTTGTACAGTAGGGTTCGATACAACAAAAAAGGTGAAGCGTTACCCACCCAGTCCCTAAGATTAAAGCCCTAACTAGTAGTAGTCCTAAACCCTAAAGTTTTAAACCCCAAACCCCAAACCCCAAACCCCAAACCCCAAACCCTAAACCCTAAACCCCCCTAAGATATCGGAATGGCTTTCACTCTTGGGGACCCCCTCCTGGCCTCCTGCTCCTCCTGCATCTGGCGCCAGGAGCGGGCAAAGTTGCTCCGCTGCTCCTGGAGCTCGCTCCGCAACTCCTTCTTCGGGGATTTAGGGGGTTTAGGGGCTTCGGGCTTAGGGTTTTAAGGGCTTAGGGGTTTAGGGTTTAGGGGTTTAGGGGTTTAGGGGTTTAGGGGTTTAGGGGTTTAGGGGTTTCGGGGTTTAGGGGTTTAGGGGTTTAAAGGTTTAGGGGTTAGGGGTTTAAGGCTTTGCAGAGGGTTTAGGGCTTAGGGGGTTTGGGGGTTTGGGGGGTTGGGGGTCTGGGGGTTTGGGGGGTTTGGGGGGTTAGGGGGGGGGCGGGTTGGGGGGGAATACGGGGGTTAGGGGTTAGGGATTAGGGGAGGTAGGGGGGGTTTGGGCGGGTTTGGTGAGGTTTGGGGGCGTTTGGGACAGGAACCTAGGAACAACAATGGGTGCCCTGTTTCGTCAAAAGGGCTCCCAACCCTAGAATAACGGGCATGCCCAAGTACACCCTATAAGCCCTAACCCTGCTCAAAGCCCACACTCCGAGCCCAAACCATCAACAAGCCCAAATCCTTCAAACCGGAAAATCAAACCTCCGCTCCAAAACCCCAAAACCCAAAACCACAAAATCTCAACCCCTAACCCCGGACAAACCCCAAAACCCAAACCCCAACACCCTCCCATCCCGAAACCCCACCTAAACCCTAAACCCTCCACCCCCAGGACCCCCAAAACCCCCAAACCCTCAACCCCAAAACGCCACCTAACCCTAAACCCTAAACCCTAAACCCTAAACCCTAAACCCTAAACCCCCCAAACCCCCCAAACCCCCCAAACCCTCAAAACCCTGATGCCTCGCACTCCTGGAGTTGCCCCCAGTTCTGGGAGAAGCCTTCCGCGGGGCCTTTTGCGGCTTCTTTGACTTCGGGAAGGGGCTTAGGGTTTAGGGTCTAGGGGTTTAGGGGTTTAGGGGTTTAGGGGTTTAGGGGTTTAGGGGTTTTGGGGTTTTGGGGTTTTGGGGTTTGGGGGTTTAGGGCTTAGGGGTTTGGGGTTTTAGGGGGTTTGTTTTCTTGGGGGAAGGGGGTGGGGGAAGCCCAACCCCGATTGTTGCGGACCCTTCTGAACCCTAAACCTTAAACCCTAAACCCTAAACCCGAAACCCTACTGTCGGATGCCCATTGCAGGGTCTGCAAGTTTCGGGGCGCTTTAGGGACCATAGGGTGCAGGGAGTTTAGGGCTTCGGCTTACGGTTGGGGCTGTAACTAGGGGTTTGGGGTTTAGGGTTTAGGTACCTATAGACTTGGGCTCTAAAGCTTGTTTATGGGAACCCCTTTAAGGCCCCAAGTGTATACTACAAAGGTACATGGACCCTTGGGGAGGGTTTGGGGGTTTGGGCGTTTATGGCTGACTACCCGTCGCATCGTGCAGATAACGCGAGCATTTGGGCACCAACGTCGCAGACACCCCTCGTCTGCCTTGAATCTAAGAAACATGCCGTCTCTTTACAGGGATCGAGGCTTCCCCATCCTTATTGCATGCTCATGTTACTTCCTGTCGTCATTGCAGGTGCATAAGGAGCCTGACACATACATCCCGAACCTGCGCATCCCTTGTGCAACTCGTAGTGCACAAAGTACCCATCGATAGCCAGACACTCGAAACAGCCCCCTAAAGACGCTAATTAGGGTCTAGGTTGTAGGGTTAAGGGCTTAGAGTTTTTGGGCTCAACTGAGCCATGGTTTTTATTTGATGGTGTTTTTTAATGGAAATTTATTTCCTTCCGCGGAACCCTTCCGCGGACCTTCCGCGCCTCGAAAGGTAGCTTCCGCGGGGCATGTTTTTGGAGCTTCCTTCCGCGGACCCTTCCGCGGAGCCATTTTCGCCTGAATTCGTACAGTTCCTTCCGCGTAGTACGTTTATAGTCTTAGGCACGTGTCCCATGAAGTTCCGGAACGACTGTCGATGTTGAAACCGAAGCACATGGTGTAGGTTAGTCTGTGGCCCCACACCACGTAGAAGAAATGACAGAACCGCACATGAAAACAATGAAATCTGTAAACGACACAGGTGTGCAGGGTTCGTCGTTTTGCTGCTGTTGAACGGAGAACTACATCGTCAAATCGAAGATGGTGTTTCACAAGCAAGGCTACACGAATGGAGCCCATCCTTCCGCGGAGCTTCCGCGAACCTTCCGCGGAGCTTCGGATTTCCCGCACCCGCCTCGCGATAGACGAGGTTTGCGGGGCTGCTGGGTAGGTGGTTGTTACTTGGTTCGTGGTACTTTTAGAGCGTCGTCCACAAGCCTAAACCTTAAATCGGCCAGGCGCCAGGGACCGATGCTCAGCGGCTGTTTGGGGTTGAAAGGTTCATAGGTTATGCTTAAGACGGAGCTTCCGCGAGAAGATGCTTCCGCCAAACCTTCCGCGTGCTTCCGCGGCCACAGCGCGGAGCTCATTCTGAGCACAAACCCAAAATATATTTCCGTACTAAAGTAACTTTCAAGAAGCGCCTAAAAAAACCGCAGCTCAACTGGACCCAGGATTAATCTAGGAATAAAAATGGGTGCCCTTTTTGGTTGAAAGCGGTGTGTAAGGGAATCCAAACCCTAATCAAAGGGGAATAAGGGCCTGCTCCGGGTCCTAGCCCTAAACCCTAAACCCTAAACCCTAAACCCTAAACCCTATATAAACCCTAAACCCTAAACCCTAAACCCTAAACCCTAAACCCTAAACCCTAAACCCTAATTAAAGTGCACGTCCCTACTACCTTTCCACGATGAATCCCGGAATTTGCAAGGAAGCGGCCCTCTGAGGTTTGCAGCAGTCTCTCCAGCTCCTTCCAAAAGCGCGCAGGGTTAGGGTTTAGGGTTTAGGGTTTAGGGTTTAGGGTTTAGGGTTTAGGGTTTAGGGTTTAGGGTTTAGGGTTTAGGGTTTAGGGTTTAGGGTTTAGGGCTTAGGGTTTAGGGTTTAGGGTTTAGGGTTTAGGGCTTAGGGTTTAGGGTTTAGGGTTTAGGGTTTAGGGTTTAGGGCTTAGGGCTAAGGGTTTGCAGTATGGCTTCAGGGCCCCAGGGTTGCTTCGGGTGGTTCAGCAGAAGTCGAATCGGCTTCAGGGTAGAGGTTCCCCATCAATTAGGGTTTAGGGTTTAGGGTTTAGGGTTTAGGGTTTAGGGTTTAGGGTTTAGGGTTTAGGGTTTAGGGTTTAGGGTTTAGGGTTTAGGGTTTAGGGTTTAGGGTAAAAAAAAAGGGGATAGCCTGGACTCAGCAGGTTTCTGAAGGATCTGTAGAAGAGGAGGAGAAGGATACTACAGAGGTCGTCCAAGGGGCGTCTGCGGTTCAGCACTTCAAGGGCCTCACCTAGATGCCCTGAATACCCTAAACCCTAAACCCTAAACCCTAAACCCTAAACCCTACACCCTAAACCCTAAACCCTAAACCCTAAACCCCAGATTTCTAGATCCTTGCTCTGAATCTACAACCCTAGGCTGAACATGCCCTGAACCTATCGACTAGGTACCTTAAGGGTCCATGTGCCCGTATAGTATCTATTTGGGCCTCAACTCTACTATAAGTATTACTACACAGGTACAGCCCTAAACCCTAAACCCTAAACCCAAAACCCTAAATCCTAAACCCTAAACCCTAAACCCTAAACCCCTAAACCCCTCAACCCTGAACCCTGAACCCTGAACCCTGAACCCTAAACCCTAAACCTACCTGAAACCTTAGGGGTACAGCGGGTACTTACTTTGTCTGCTGACAGCTCCTGCGTGTCGTCGAGGAGGGGCGCCGCCTCATGGGAGGCCTCACGGCCGCGGTTTAGGGTTTAGGGTTTAGCGTTTAGGGTTCAGGGTTTAGGGCTTAGGCTTTAGGGTTTAGGGTTTAGGGTCTAGGATCAAGGGACTAAAGGAGGGACCCTTATAAGGGACCTTAGGGGTTATTCAGGGGTTATATGGTGGGGGGGGGGTTCTTAGGTATATAGGCACTATACAAGGTGTGTGTATATATATATGTGTATATATATAAGTTGTATATATGGGTTATATGGCTTATACAGGTGATCATTTTTTGAGGGTTTAAGGGTATACGCAGAGGGCATACCTCTTCATTAAGAATATACTTCAATTCATATAGGGATCAAACATATTGATTTAATAGGTATATTCCTCAATTCAGGGTAAAGGGCTCCTTGGGCAGAACTCTTCTTTCTAAACCCTAAACCCTCAACTTAAACCCTAAACCCTAAACCCCAGACCCCAAACCCCAAACCCTAAACCCTAAACCCTAAACCCTAAACCCCCCTCAGAGCCAGGGTTGGTGCCTCCCTCCTGCCCTAAGCCCTAAACCCTAAACCCTAAACCCTAAAACCCCCTAAACCCCAAGGTGGCGCCTCCCTCCAGGGCTGCGGGGGTAAGGTCTCCATCGACCCGGCCGCCGCGGTCTTCGCGGTACCGGCCCAGGCCAGGAGGATGAGGCGGACTGGGCGCAAGGTCATAGGGTTCATAGGGTTTAGTGTTCATGGGGTTTAATGGGGTTTAGGGTTTAGGGCGTTTAGGGTTTAGGGTTTAGGGCTTCGAGTTTAGGGCATAGGTCATAGGGCTTAGGGTTTGCAGGGTTTGCAAGGTTTATAGGTCTTATAGGGTGTCTGGGGTGTACAGGGTTCTTTGGGCTTATAGGGTATATAGGGCTTATGGTTTTTTTTTAGGGTTTACAGGCTTAGAGGGTTCATAGGTTCACAGGGCTTAGAGGGCTTGTAGGGTTTGTAGGGCTTTTTGGACCAATGTTCGCGCAACGCAAATCTTCGCAATGGGACTACGTTGGATGGGCGGTTTGGCATCATGGCTCAGCAGGTGTTCCACAGCTGTGCGGATGCAACATTCATTGATCAGCACAAATTGCCCCCTAAACCCTAAACCCTACAACCTAAACCCTAAACCCTCAACCCTCAACCCTAAACCCCAAACCCTAGCTGTACACAATGACCTCAATGCATGCGGCCAATCGGTGCAAGGGTGCGTTTTTCTCGGAAGTATAGGCCCCTTGGTTGTACAGGGTATAAAGGGTTCCCCACAAGGGTTCCCCAATTAAGGGACCATGCAACTGCCCTACGATTCTTTGGGCGAGCGCCTCGATCTCCCGCGCAGCTGCTCTTACTGGACGCTGGGAGCACCCGTTTACTGGCATCAGATAGGGGTCGGAACAAATACACACACCATAATAACACCCAAAGCCCTATTGTGATGCTTAAGGCCCCTATATGGGTATTTCCGCAAAGAGGGGCAGAAGGTCGAACCGAGGTGATGCCTTTTGGTTTTCAGGGCGATATGGAGAAGCTCTTTTGACTTCGCAAGTCTACTTAAACCCTAAACCCCTAAACCCCTAAACCCCTAAACCCCTAAACCCCTAAACCCCTAAACCCCTAAACCCCTAAACCCTAATCCCCATAACCCACCTTGCTAATTAACCGTAATTCCTAAGTCAAAAAGCGCTTCCAAGTAGGGTTCAGGGATCCAATGTTACCCAACGAAAGTCCCGAACGAGACGTACCTGGGCATTTCTTGCGCCTAAACCCTCTCAACCCTGTAAAACCTAGCAGACCCTGCAATCCCTATAAACCCCGTAAACCCTATAAGTCCTATAAACAGTTTGAGTCCTATAAGCCCTCTAAACCCTGCAAGTCCTATACGCCCTATAAGCCCAAAGAGCCGATGGAGCCTTTTACCCCTACAATTCCTACAAACCCTATGAGCCCTATAGAAACCCTATAAACCTATAAGCGTCAGGATTCGGGAGAGCCCCTGCAATCAATCCAGCTGTGCGTTGACGCAGAGCCCCTTAAGCTCCCAAGACCCTAAGCCCTAAACCTCTAAAAGTGTGTTGCTGCGATTTTCGGCTAAGGAATTTCTCTAGCCTGTTCGTCTATTCGGCAAGGCATACTTAGATGGGATTTGGCAATCTTATACCATGCAAGCTAACCCAAACTACACTTCTAACAATGGCCCCTATATCTTTGGATTCACTTGGGCTTTCCCCATAAACCCTCCATAAACCCTAAACCCTAAACCCTAAACCCTAAACCCTAACCCCAAAACCCTAAACCCTAAAAAAGCCAAGAAGCGGCCCAACTCTTCGCACAGGGCGGCCGAGGGAGCAGCTGCGGCTGCTGCGGCCGCGGCGGCTCGGCGGCGTTGTCTCAGAAGGTCCTACCAGGATGGGGGGCGTTAGGGCTACAGGTTTAGGGTTTAGGGTTTAGGGTTTAGGGCTACAGGTTCAGAGTTTAGGGTTTAGGGTTAAGTGTTCTTGGCTGAAGGGATGAAGGCTTTGGGTGTAGATAGGATTCTATCATCGGGTTTATCATCTTCCTGCTTAAGAGGCCTTTGAGAGGGATAAATCATGGAGTTCTCGAGTGTTCAGGACCATATCGCAGGGCTCCAGGACTCAGCAAACTTCGGATCTTCGCTCTTCTGACTGATTAATCCTTCGTTGTCCGGTAACCTGGAGGAACTCAAGGTTGACCTTTGGGGATTTTTCAGGGGATTATATTACCCCGAAAAGGTTTAAGGTTACCGACTCTACTACTAGGAATCTAGCCAGACTCCTACATCGGGCAGCCGTGGCTTCGTCCAGGCTCTTCACCCCGAAACGAGCTCCCCAAGCCTTTGCACTGTCGTAAGCGGCCTGGTGGAGTTTTTGTCCGCTTTCTGGTCGGCGGGAGCGGCGGGCTTGTTGCCGCTGCGGCCCTCTTCGAATCCGGCATAACAGGCCACGACTCGTCTGGCGCTTTGGATACAGCATCTGATCCTCGCCCCGAGTCATGGTAGAAGACATGTCACGTGGAAGCACACCCGAGACAGCCGGCTGGCCAAGGTGAATGATTGGCACCATCTAGCAGGGTCTAAAGGGGCAATAGGGTTGAGGCGCGACATCCCAAACTTACGCACCTAAGACAAGGACCCTAAACCCAATTTGGGGGCCTGAGCCTGCAATACCTACAGTCGATTTCTTGCGTTACCAATAGTCCTGCACCTTAAACTCCCAATTTGAGGGGGAGAAAAAGGGGGGGGGGGGGTAACCACCCAGGAATGCACCTGCAACGAAACCCTAAACCCAAGTCCTGAGAGCCCTAGGCCACCAGACCTTGACCCAAACCTTGTCTCTTTATTCCAGAAACTCCCGTGAACATTTCGTCTGTGATTCAGAAAATATAACAAAACCCCGGACTCATGTTCAAGAACGGGGCAGTTGTCCGAGCCCTGAACTCCAAAACCTGACAGCCTAGAAACCCAAAGACCCCTGGAACCCTAAACCCTAAAACCTAAAACCCTGACAGCCAAGGAACCCGCAAGCCTCGAGCCCTAAACCCTAAACCCCTCAATCCTAGGGACATTGCACCCCAAACCCTAGAAACCGAAACACCCAAACCCTAGAAACCCCCTGAGAACCCCAAAAAGCCAAAACCCTACAAACCCCAAAACCCTAGGAACCCTGAACCCTAAACCAACCTAAAAGCCTAGAAACTTCAGGAACCCTAACGTTCCTAAGCCCGAACCCTAAGCCATGAACCCTGATCTCTAAACCCTAAGCCATGAACCCTGATCTCTAAACCCTAAAACCTAAACCCTAAACCCTAAACCCCCCAAAAAGCCCTAGACCCTCTAGGAACTCTCTGCACACCCTGGCCTCCTGGTGACCGCGCAGCTCCCGGAGTCGGCTTGCTTCCTGCAGGGTTAAGGGATTATAGGGTTTAGGGTTTAGGGTTTAGGGTTTGGGGTTTAGGGTTTGGGGTTTAGGGTTTGGGGTTTAGGGTTTGGGGTGTAGGGTTTACAAGACGATTTGTTCAGTGCTCACTTCTTTATGATGTTTAGGGCTTTACGGTTCAGGCTTTCAGGGACTTGTGCTCCTCCGTCCTGTGCGGCATGTGGTTGGAAGCGTCGGATTTCAGAGTCGTAGGGGTCTTGTACTTTTGCAAGTACTCTACTTGGGGAAGTTGAGAAGCTAGGAGGTGCCAAAAGAACCTATGCGGTTTCGAGAGGGTCAGGGTCGTGGTTTGTGCTGAGGGCTTGGGGTGTCGGGTTACAGTGGGCGGCGTCCCTAAACTAAACCCGAGCCTGTGGGATGTTGGCGCTTGAGTTGTTGCGAGGTGCTCGAAGACGTTTCGACGACAGCCCAAGGGTGCTGGAGAGTACTTCTAAGTCTTGCGGGTGTTGCAAAATGAACATGAACCTCTCCCCCCCCCCCCCCCCCATGAACGCTAAACCCTCAATGCTGACGCCGAGACGCCACTTTCCAAGAATCCAGTCCCGCAAGGGGGTTTAACTACAATGCCGACCCCATTGTTGTGGCCTTGAATGGACGAACGTTGGAGGCCCCCAATGGGGGCCCGAAAATTGTTGATCACCTTCAACCCGAAACCCTAAACCCCAAACCCTGAACCCTAAACCCTAAACCCTACACTCTCCGCATCGAGGCTGCCTTGGTGCATCGCTCCCACCACGACAGACCTTTAGGGCTTTTGAAGCTGAGGGCTGTGAACCCTATAAACCCTACACCCTCAACCCCAAACCCGAAGCCTAGGTGTAGGGTTTAGGGTTTCAGTTCTACTCATTCCAATTACCAGACATGGATGCCCTGTATTGTTATTTCTTGTCACTACCTCCCTGCATCAGAAGTGGGTAATTTGCGCGCATGCTGCCTTCCTTAGATGTGGGTAGCCGTTTCTCAGGCTCCCTCTCCAAGATCAAACCCGAATTCTCCGTTACCCGTCATTGCCACGACAGGCCCATACCCTACCGTCAGAAGCTGATAGGTCAGAATATTAAAAAGGAACCTTATATACACTCACCAATAACAGAAAAACAAACTCTGCTTCATATAGGTTCTAAGTTAGGCTTCAGCAAGGTGCAGGTTTTTGGCTGGGGCCTTGATGGTTTAGGCTTGGGAGAATGAGGATTTGGTTCAGGGGCGGGGGCCTGAACTTGTGTTGGTTCTCCTGCACCCTACACTTCCGGATGTTCCCCCTTATGCTAACAATCCTTAATCGAGATCATAATAGGGAGTACTATAACCCTATAACAGTATAAGGGGGAACATCCCAACCCTGCACCC
>CAJNDS010002073.1:30716-53216 GCA_905221605.1 Symbiodinium natans | reverse complement strand
GAAAATGCGAATTTTTAGTACTGAAATCGAGGGTTCTGGGTGGCCTCTCGTTTTCTGGGTTTTTGTGTTTTTCAAGTGTTTCAAGACTTTTCCGCGACCTTTTTCACAATGATTTTGGTCAGGGGGGGGGGGGTCATTTTTCGATTTTAAAGGCAAAACAATCTTCGGAGACCCCCCCTTGCCTCGAACTCCGACCCCCCCATGAGGGAAAATTTGCTTCCAAAAACACCCCAAATGGGGGGGGACCCCAGGCTTTTTTTTCTCTCCTTCTTTTTTTTCAGGGTTTTTTCATTTTTTAAATTTTTTTTTCAAGGTTTGAGCCTCAGTTTAGGATTTCAAGACCTCAAAGCCTCGCGTGGTTTAGTATCTCCACCTCCTCGTTTGTTAAGTGGAAGTCATTCATTTTGTTATTGAACCATCCTAATAAAAAGAAGAAACTGTTTATTTCTTAATGTTATGGGAACTTCGGGTGGGTGGGTATTTTTCGATGTTCTAAACACAGAGCCTAAACGAGAAACTGCTCGACCAGGAGCTCTTGAACCCTAAACCCTAAACCCTAACCACATCAGCGCCGATGCCGCAGCCAGGGGCGCACGCGAGGTTTTGGGTTTCATTCGGGTTTGTTCAGTGTGAGGTTCATAGGAAAAGGGGGTTTTCTTTAGTGTTTGTAGGGCTTAGGAATTCTTTAGGATTTATGGATTTTCGGGTTTAGGGATTATTTATGAAGTTTATAGGGTTTTTTCGATTATAAGGTTTAGGGTTCAGGGAATATGGGCTTGGAGTTTATGGGGTTTAGTAGACTCGGGAGTAGGCTAGGAATAAACAGGGCACCCTTTTTGGTTTTAAGGGGATTATAAGGGAACCCCAACCCTAAAAAAGGGAAAAAAGGGCCTATTACTCCCGGTCCCAGTTTACGGTTTGTTTAGGGTCTATAGTTGTGTTTTTTCGGCGTGGGGTTTGTAGGATTGGCTTCGTGGCCTGCCTTCATCCTAACCCCAAGCCCCAAACCCCAAACCCCAAACCCTGAACCCTAAACCCTTGTTTGAGGGGGGTGGGGGGGGGTGGGTGGGTGGGTGTGTGGGTGGGTGGGTGGGTGGGGGTGGGTGGGTGGGTGGGTGGGGGGGTTGGGGGGGGGTGGGGGGGGGGGGGGTGGGCATGGGCTTTGCAGATGTTGGAGCTGTGGGGTTGAGGGTTTTGGGCTTGGGGCTGCTTCTGGCTTAGGGTCGCCAAAGTGCTCCAAGATTCGTGTCGAAACCCAAAACCCCAAAACCCTAAACCCTACAAACTCTAAACCCTAAACCCTAAACCCCAAACCTTGACCATAAGCCCTAAGCCTCGTGAGCTCTTCGGGATGGTTGGTAACCTG
The DNA here is from genome assembly GCA_905221605.1 of Symbiodinium natans. Lineage (NCBI taxonomy): Eukaryota > Dinophyceae > Suessiales > Symbiodiniaceae > Symbiodinium > Symbiodinium natans. The sequence goes on along the minus strand of CAJNDS010002073.1, from coordinate 51,850 downwards.
ACTGGACTGGCCCTTGGCGCCTTCGGCATCTCCGAACATAGGGGGGGGGGGACCCCGAATTTGCGGTAACTCTTAAACCCTAAAATGCCCCGACAACCCGCAATCCCAAGCCCCTAACCCTAAACCCTAAACCCTAAACCCTAAACCCAACAACCCTAAACCCCAAACCCCAAACCCAACCCCCAGCCCCTAAAAGCAGTTCTCGACTCTTCCATGCCGTTGCCTTGGCAGGATATCTAGTGTGAGGTTGCATCGGAATAGTTCGCAGGACCCAAAGCCCTGAAGCTGAAACAACTGACCCCAACCCTCAACCCTCAACCCTCAACCCTCAACCCTCAACCCTCAACCCTCAACCCTCAACCCTCAACCCTCAACCCTCAACCCTCAACCCTCAACCCTCAACCCTAAACCCTAAACCCTAACCCTAAACCCTAACACGGTCCATGGCTTCCTCCGGACCCCGCCAGGCGTCGGGAGACGACTCCAGGATTCGAGGCACCACCGGGGCCACCTGTGGTGCAGGGTTTAGGGAATAGAGGGGGGTTTAGGGAATAGAGGGTTTAGGGTGTAGGGTTTTGGGAATAGAGGGTTTAGGGTGCAGGGTTTAGGGAATAGAGGGTTTAGGGTGCAGGGTTTAGGGAATAGAGGGTTTGGGGTTTAGGGTTTAGGGTTAGGGTTTGGGGTTTAGGGCTTAATTAGGGTTTGGGTCAGTCGTTTGAGCTTCAGCGCTTTGGGTCCTGGGAAGAATTCGGATGCAACCTCACACTAGATATCCTGCCAGGGCAACGGCAGGGAAGAGTTCGAGAACTGCTTTTAGGGGGGCTGGGGGTTGGGTTTGGGGTTTAGGGTTTAGGGTTTTAGGGTTTTAGGGTTTAGGGAATAGAGGGTTTAGGGTTCAGGTTTGGGGTTTGGGGAATAGAGGGTGCAGGTTTGGCAGCCAAGTAAACATATTTTTAAAAAGAGCGCCCTTTTTCGGGGTTGGTTTCATAAGGGGACCCATAACTAAAAGAAGGAGGGAAAGGGGTACCACTTGCTAGAGGGTTTGGGGGTTTAAGGGTGGGGGGGGGGGGCGAGGGGGTGCGGAGGGGGTGTGGGGGGGGGGGGGGGGGGGGGGGGGGGGGGGGGGGGGGGGGGGGGGGGTGGGGGGGGGGTGTGGGGGGGGGGGGGGGGGGGGGGGGGGGGGGGGGGGGGGGGGGGGGGGGGGGGGGGGGGGGGGGGGGGGGGGGGGGGGGGGGCGGCTGTGTGCGGGACTGCGGGTGAAAGTTGATAGTTTGCCACTATTCCGGGCTGTGGCCGACAGCCGTGTCATGCTTTCGATGGCACTGAAAGTGCTCCCCCCTACCCTAATCCGCTAGCCCTAAACATTCCTCTTCAGGGTTATCGGCTTGTACAAGGTTCCCTAAACCCTAAACCCTAAACCCTAAACCCTAAACCCTAAACCCTAAACCCTAAACCCTAAACCCTAGTAAGGGTCCAAGCTTAAGCTTCAGCCAGCTCATGCTCGCTGCTGAGATATCTCACAATATCAACAATCTGATGGGGGTTTACGATATTTGTTGGGGGGTTTAGGGTTTAGGGTTTAGGGTTTATAATATGTTGGGGGGGGGGGGGGGGATGTCCCTTAGTGGAGTCCTTTTTAGAGTGTGGGCCCCCAAATCCCCCAAATTGCTGGGGACCCACTCCTCCATTCCCGCCCTCAAGGGCGTTGAGTGTTGGGCTCAGGGTTGAAGCACCCCTCAAACCCTAGCGCCTAAACCCTAAACCCTAAACCCTAAACCACCTGTCAGCCAACAGCTCCGAACACTCGACCCAAGAGTCACCTATAACTGGGCGCCTTCCGTTGTTTGAAGGGGCTTACGCCCCTTAATTGAAGGAATCGATTGAATAGACCTTCTTTCATGACGGGGATTCCTTGGGATGTTCCTCTCATACTAACAGTCCTTAGTAGGGATTATAGTACTCCCTATTGGGGTACTAGAATTCCTATTCAGGAGGACTGTTCGTAAAAGGGCGAACATCCCAAAGTAGTTTGAGGTATACCTCTCAAGTAAGAAACATGTTAAGCCATACAGGAAGTTTGGGGTAGTTTGCTTAACTCAGGGGTCTTGGGCTCCCTGGGCAATACCCTCCGCAAAAGATTGCGAGACATGATCCCGAAATCCAACGGTTGGGGGTTGTGAATTCGGGTTTAGGGTTCAGGGTGTTGGGTTTAGGGTCTTTCAAGGGCCCAGCTACATAGTTGAAAACAAGCTCACCGGCATACTGAGAGCCATCTCAACAGGTAACACCATGTGCCATACGTCTTTCGATCCTAAACAACCCCCCAAAAAAAGCCCCTAAGCTCGAGCCTGAGTAAACCTTACAGCTTCAAAGCCCTAAATCCTATCACAAGCGATTGCACAACTTGGATGTACATGCGCGAGATTGCTCTAAAAACCCTACTAGCCCTAAAACCCACATAACCCCATGTCCTATTGCCTGGACCCCTGGCACCCTGCTTATGACTTAGTCGTCTACATAGTAACCCTAGAAACCCTACTAAAGCCCCCCAAAAGCCACCTTACTAACCCTACTTCCGAAATCCCCTAAACCCTAAACCCTGAACCCTGAACCCTAAACCCCAAACCCTAAACCCAACCCTACATACGAAGTCCAAAGAGCTTCCAAGTACAGACCCACACCCGACGCTGAGACTTGCTACTATTTGCTTAAGAACCCCAAAAGAACAAAACAAAAAACAAAAAAAACATCCCTATATTACCCTTAATAAGGAAGAATATGCTTTTTTTCAGGGGTTCTTAAGCAATTAGTAGCTTGGCCTGGTCAAAACCACCGGTTTCGATGCCACGGCTGCCAAGTTCGCCACGGCTTCCTTTCGTTTAGGGTTTAGGGTTTAGGGTTTAGGGTTTAGGGTTTAGGGTTTAGGGTTTAGGGTTTAGGGTTTAGGGTTTAGGGTTTAGGATTTAGGGTTTAGGGTTTAGGGTTTAGGGTTTAGGGTTTAGGGCTTAGGGCTTAGGGTTTAGGTTTAGGGTTTAGGGGTAAGTGCACAGCTGACCACATGTCCACGTCTTCTGTCTTGGGAGGCATCGTTACCCCATGCAGATAGGGGATCCTGGGCGACGCCTGCAGAATCTGCACATGGGTCTGAGCCTTGTCATGCTACTCGAGATCAAGTCCCCAAACCGGGGGATGTGCAGTACTGCCCGTGTCTGGCGTATACATCGAGAGACATGGATCTTCCGAATCTTCAGGGCTCTTTGGATCCGCGATGGAGGTAGTCCTCATAGAACGACGTGCTCCGCAGCCTCACCGAACCGTCGGCCACATGTATGTCAGTCTCTGAGATGAACTCTTCAGTCTCGATTTGCTCTGGGTTTAGGGTTATTGTTTATAAGGGTTCAGGTTGGGATCTAAACGGAAAGGACTGTTCGTATAAGGGGGAACATCCTCAGGTTCGGGGTTTAGGGCTGGTTTAGGGTTCAGTGTTCAGCTTCCTTGGTGTTGATGACGAGGGTTTATAGGGCTTGTAGGGTTTATGGGGTTTACAGGGCTTGCAGGGGAGATAGTACGCAGAGGACTTTAAAGGGCTTACGGGTTGTTAGGACTTATGAGGTTTATAGGGTTTAAAGGGCCTGTAGGGCTTGCAGGGCTTGTAGGGCCAATAGGAGGTATGCTTACAGGGTTTCGATGGTTGTAGTGCCTGAAGGGGTTTGGGGCTTAGAGCCTATTACTCGTGCTGATGGGACTGAAGGGTTTAGGGTTGAGGGTTTAGGGTTTAGGGTTAAGGGTTAAGGGTTAAGGTTTAGGGTTTAGGGTTTAGGGTTTAGGGTTTAGGCAGGCTTAGGGTTTCTACGGCTAGGTCGAGCGCACGTTCCCGACACAAAGTCCCAGCTCAGGCGCTCGTTCTCAACCATGGGCAGATCGAGCCTAAAGCTGCCGAACAGGGTTTAGGGTTTAGTTTAGGGATAATTAGGGTTTAGGGTTTAGGGTTTAGGGTTGAGGGTTGAGGGGTTAGGGTTCCTTTGCATCTGTTTGGGGCTCGGGGTTGAATTTAATTCGAATTTCTGAGGCCTAAGCCCAGAACCCTGAACACTAAGCCCTCATGAAACAAAGCCCCAAACCCCCGAACCCTAAACCCCAAACCCCTAAACCCCGAAACCCTAAACACTAACCCCTATACCCTAAACCGTAAACCCAAATCGAAAAGCCCCAGAGGCACCAGAAGCCCCAAAAGCCCCAAACCCAACCCGTCCTCTGCCGCGCTCCGCTCTTTACGGAGCAGACGCAGGGCCAGGTGCCAAGCCCTTGTTTGCAGGGTTAGGGTTTAGGGTTTATCGGGTTTAGGGTTTATAGGGTTTAGGGTTTATAGGGTTTAGGGTTTGCAGGGTTTAGGGTTTGCAGGGTTTATAGGGTTTAGGGTTTGGGGTTTGGGGTTTAGGGTTTGGGGTTCGGGGTTTAGGGTTTAGGGTTCAGGGTTTAGGGTTCGGGGTTCAGGGTAGGATTCAGGGTTCTTGGGGGCTTGGGAGGTGTGGGAGTGCAAGGCTTGGAAGTTGGCGCAAGCCTTTGCTTACCTTACCCTAAGGGTCCATGTACCTAAAAAGTATGTACTTGAACATTAAAGGGGTGCTCAAAGAGTAGCTTTAGGGTCCAAATATATACCATATGCGTACATGGACCCTTCTAGTTAGGCCCTTGCATTGGATAAGGTTCGTCGTGCCATGCGCACAGGGATCGCGCCGTGAGCCCTACTTCATTTTTACACCACCACAAAAAGACTAGACCCTAACCAAAAGAACAACACCGGAAACTCGGAACCCTAAGCCCTATAAACCCACAGCCCCAAACCCCTAAGCCCTAAACCCCAAACCCTAAACCCTAAACCCTAAACCCTAAACCCTAAACCCACACACCTCGCACGCCCGAAGCCCTCATCCAGCCTCCACGTCCAGCGCTTGAGGTCCCGGCCCTGTCCACGCAGTTTCGGGCTGAGGGTTCAGAGTTCATAAATAAATAAATAAATAAATATATATATATATATATATATAATTTATATATATATATATATATCCATAGTTTCTATTTCTATGTGTTTTTTTTGGGGGGGGGGGGGGGGGGGGGGGGGTTAGGGCTTAGGGAATTGTTTTGGGGTTTTAAAGTTTAGGGTCTAGGGTTTAGGGTTTAGGGGGTTCCGTTGCTTGGTTGCTTTCTGGTTCTTGTTGGGGGGGTTTGGGGTTTGTAGTTTCCAGCGTTTCTCCCTTGCAAAAACCAAGTTTTTCTCGCTCTTTGTCTAAAAGATTCTTCCTGCTTCTACAACCAAAACCCCCGAATTGCTGCCTCCAAAACCATGACCCCCACAAGAAACAAAACAAGGCTTTGGTTTCTCAAGGTAGGCTACGGAGGTGTTTGGGGTTCAGGGGCGTGGATGGAGTGGCGTCTACAACCCCCAAAACCCTTAAACACTGAACCCTAAAATCTTACACCCGTTTGAGGCTTGAGGGGTACCAGGCGTTATAGGCTGTAAAAAAGGGGTTAGCCCCCCCCCCCCTCTCCTGCCGCTTGACATGTCTGGTCCCAGGGTGACTTTAAAGAACCAAAGCCCAGATCCCTGAAGTACGTTTTGTTTGCACCAAACCCTAAACCCTAAACCCTAAACCCCAAACCCTGAACCCTAAACCTTATGTCCTGGGGTTTTGTTGAGAGGTTGAAGTTCTCGGGCTTCGGTCAAAAAGGCTTTGCTACAATTCCACATGCTGAAAGCCTCAAAACAGCTCAAAACCCCAAACCCAACATGCAACCCTAAACCCTAAACCCTAAGCCCTAAGCCCTAAACCCTAAAACCCTAAACCCTAAACCCTGAACCCCAAACCCACCGAACAAGGCATCCCGATGAGGGTCGGGCCTGACAGATGGTGGCGCAAGCCAGGCCTGTGTTGGCCAACACCGCGTATCCTTAGCGCGCACGGCACCCAGAACCCTAAACCCTAAACCGCTAAACCCGAAACCCCTAAACCCTAAACCCTAAACCCTGGCCTGGGATACAACCTTGCCCTTTTGTGTGGAATAGGCAGCTATGTCATTAGGGATCCTAAACCCTAAACCCTAAACCCTAAACCCTAAACCGTGAAGGCAGCAGAAGGTCCTGAACATCTTCGAGGTGGGTTTTGGAGCTTGGGGCTCAGAGGGGTTTCTGGTTTAGGCTTCGTGTGTAGGGTTTAGGGTTTAGGGTTTAGGGTTTAGGGTTTAGGGTTTAGGGTTTAGGGTTTAGGGTGTAGGGTGTAGGGTGTAGGGTTTAGGGTTTAGGGTTTAGGGTTTACGTTTCGGGGTTAGTTTAGGGTTTGGGAAACCTAAACTCGAAATGCTTAGAGCCTTGTCGAATCGGCTTGTCAGGAAATCCAGGAAGGTTTTTGCGCAGAACGTACGCACGTGACATGCGGTCAACCAAAAGCCTGACAAGAAACCGAGACCTGCGCAGATCTGGCGAGAGCTAGGTTAAGATGTCAGCCTTGTTGCAGACCGCGACATAGGAACCCTAAACCCTAGATACCCTCAATACCCTCAACACCCTAAAGACCTTCAATACCCTAAATATCTTATTTAATACCCCAAATACCACAAATACCCTAAATACCCCAAAACCTAAACCCTAAACCCTACATGAGGCTCCGGGCAAGTCGTCCTTAATCAAACCCGGAACCCTAAACCCGCGGCGATTCCCATGGCAGGCGGATGTTCTGCCACAAGCACCTAAAGCCAAATGCCCACCAATAGCTCATAGCAATGCCCATACAAACGATGGTTGTGTATTACAACACGGAAAACGGGCAGGTTGTACGAACACAATTGTCATAGCGATAATAATGACAATAATAATCATTATCATGATAATTGTCAGAACGATAATCACCCTAAACCCCAAACCCTAAAACCCCAAAACCCCAAGCTCTATACCCTATTCCCCCACAGGGAAACGAACTTCTAGACGCGAACGTCTTGCCAGCCGCGGGTCGCACGCAGAGTCGCCCCGCCTGGGCCTCCATGGCGGCACGCCACCTCGTCTTCAGGTTTAGGGTTTAGGGTTTAGGTTTTCGGGTTTACGGTTTAAAGGTTTAGAGTCTGGTGCACGGCGGGGGTTTAGGGTTTAAGGTTTAGGGTTTCGGAGCTTTAGGGTTCAGGGTTTAGAGGGTTTCAAGAATCTAAGACCCGAAAGTCCTAATCTCTAAACCCTCAAACCCTACACCCGCCTAAACTCGAAACCCCCAACCCTAAACTCTAAACCCTAAACCCTAAACCTGCCAAGGCAGGTTTACATCTGGAGGGGGAGAGGGAGGTCAGAATGGACCTTGAAGGCGAATCTTGCTGGCAGATGGGGCTTGGGTTGAGGATGGGGGTTTAGGGTTTACGGTTTAGGGTTTGGGGTTTAGGGCCTAGGGCTTCGGGTCAGTTCAGAGGAGACCGCGCAGAAGTGCACACGGTCCGTGCACCCCCGCCCCCTGACGCGTAAAGGGGCTCCCTACCCCAAAAAAAAAACAACGGTCCGTGCACCCGACACTTGAAACTGCTAGGCCCTCTAGAACCCGAGGACCTTCTTTGTAAACCCTCAGTCGCGCCAAGAATGAGGAACCCCTAACCCCGCAAAAGCAGAACCGGAGTCCTCAATGGTTTGGAGCTGAGGGTTCGGTTCAGCGCCTAGGGCCTAGGGTTTTGGGTTTTGGGTTTTGGGTTTAGGGTAGTGCTTAGGCAATGTGTCTTATTTGAGTGTCTCAGGAAAAATTACTGGTGGTGCGCTCTGGTGTGAACCATACCCTTGGGTGTCCAGGGTCGTTGTCAAGCGATGAAAGTCGCTAAGAAGGAAGGCACGCCGGCACAGGAAGTAAAAGTAGAACATGAGGGAACACCTATATAACCCTAAACCCAAAACCCCCAAACCCTAATCCCTAAACCCCAAACCCCTAAACCCCCAACCCTACACCCCTACACCCGATCACTCATCCCTTTTCGAGGGTGTCCAAGAGGCTCCTCCTGCTCGTGCTCCCCTTCCATGCGAGCGATCACCGACTTCCTTTCATTGGGGGAAGGGGGGGGGGGGGGGGGGGGGGGGGGTGGGGGGAGGGGGTTCAGGGTTTAGGGTTTAGGGTTTAGGGTTTAGGGTTTAGGGTTTAGGGTTAGGGTTTAGGGTTTAGGTGCGCTATCGATGGTTAGACCCTCCCGCTAGGCCGCAGACCTCCACCAAAACCCCGGAACCGCCCTGTCACCACATGCTCGGTCCTCAGGGTCCCTTTGAGGTATGCTGAGAACCCTAAATCCTAAACCCTAAACCCTAAACCCTAAACCCTAAGCCCTAAGCCCTAACTCTCAAATAAGGCCGCCCTACAATTGCAACCCCAAAATTTCAAAGGCGACCCCAATTGGGTTACTTTGTAAGGAGACCTTGAACCAACAAAAAGGGCAACAGGCACCACAGGGCCACCAAGCCCCTAAAACCCAAACCCAAAACCCTAAACCCTAGCCAAACCCCAAACCCTAAACCCTGAACCCTAAACCCTAAACCCTGAACCTTTGAACCAACAAAAAGGGCAACAGGCACCGCAGGGCCACCAAGCCACTAAACCCCAAACCCTAAACCCTAAACCCTAAACTCCAAACCCTGAACCCCAAACCCTGAACCCTAAACCCTGAACCCTAAACCCTGAACCCTAAACCCCAAACCCTAAACCCCAAACCCTAAACCCTGAACCCTAAACCCTAAATCCTACACCCGAAACCCTGAACCCTAAACCCCAAACCCTAAACCCTAAACCCCAAACCCCAAACCCTAAACACTAAACCCTAAACCCCAAAACCTGAACCCTAAACCCTAAAGCCCAAACCCTAAACCCTAATCCCTAAACCCTAAAGCCTAAACCTGAACCCTAAACCCTAAACCCCAAACCCCAAACCCCAAACCCTAAACCCTAAACCCTACTAACCACCCCGGAGCCCTACCACTGTGCACAGCGAGCGGCCAGCCCCGCAGCGCCAGCTTGGACCTAAGGGCTTCCTCGCGTTGCAGGATGCCTGCCAAGTGGTTTAGGGTTTAGGGTTTAGGGTTAAGGGTTTGGGGCAAAGGTTGAAGGAGCCCTAAACCCCATCAGGCTCCGCACTTTCGGGTATGCCAGCTGCTATTACAGGATTCGCACTGCCCCCTAGGGTTTAGGGTCTAGGGTAGGGGGTCTAGAGCCGTAGGGTTTATAGGGTCCCACGCCTTGAAGAAGGGTCGGGAGAGCGCGACTCCTGGCAGTTGCACCTGCTAGAGGGCTTTTGGGGGGGGTTCATAAACCTAGCTTCGGGGTTGGGTGCTGCGGTCTACAGGGTGTGTAGGGGTCGAGGCACAGGGTCTAGGCGGTGCTTGTTCGGGATTCAGTTTCGGGTTTAGGGTCGGGGGTTTGAGGAAAGAAGCCTTGAGCGCTTTCTTTCTGTCGCTTTGATTTCGAAGGAACCCTAAACTCTAAACCATTGGGTGTCTGAGCTTGCTGGCGGAAGCAAGGCCCTTGCGTCGTGAGTTGTGCGGCGTTTTAGGGTGTAGGGCGGGGTGCTTAGGGTTTCGCGTGGGAATGCAGAAACGGCTACTTACAGTGTTACAGGTTCTTAGTAGGGCACTAGAGAATTGGCTGCCCTATAGAACCCCTTAGAGGGTTCTTTAATTGGGGTCATGAAGGCGACGTACCTGAAACGCCATGGAAGATCGCTTTAGCCCTCCGCTTCCCTCCCCCACCCCCCACTCTAACGCGCTAAAGGTGACAACATTAATCTCGAATGTCTTGCGCTTCTTTGTTGCCGCCCTGACCGCTCTTGCAGAGGGCGAAACTAACAAAACTCCCGAGTGCCCTAGATTCATAAGACTCGTACCCTGGACGACGTACCCCTAAGAGGTTCCCTTAATATACTCCGAATTCATATAGTCCGATGTGGACTCCTATATGATGGCTTGAAGCAGTCGGCTTCCTGTACGCTCCACAAGCTATAGTTGCCCTACTTAACACCCCTGCTAGAACTCCGCACCAAAAAGCCTAAACCCCAAAGCCTAAACCCCAGAAACCCTCGAGGTGGACACCCAACACATTCGGGACCTTGACCCATGTCTTCGAGGTTTTCAGTGTCTGCTGGGCCATGCTCCTAGTCTGCAGTTTAGGGTTTCGGCTTTTGGGGGGTTTACGTAGGGTTTAGGGTCTATAGGGGGGCTTACGTAGGGTTTAGGGTTTAGGGTTTAGGGTTTAGGGTTTAGGGTTTAGGGTTTAGGGTTTAGGGTCGAGGTTTCTGCTGCAGTTGAAGGCGTTGTGGGGGAGCTCGGAGGGGGGTCAGGGTTTAGGGTCAGCGTCGAGGTCAACTTTTGGGCGCGTCAGTGCTAAGGGTTTCCGGGGTCTATAAGGCTTGGGTTTAGGGTTTTCTTTTTTTTTTAACTGGAACCACCTTTTCCGGGCGGAACGTCAGCGTTCTCCAGACGTGAAACAGCGAACAACCACATCCACCTTCTCCTCCTCCGCTCGTCCATCATTCCCCAAATGCTTCAGGACCACAACCACCCTTCTCAACGTACACGCCCCCAGGAAAGCTGTCGAACTTCAAGGTGCATCCTCCTGTACCACCTCCACCACGTCACGGTCCCCCACCACAGCACCAGAAGCAGCACCAGGCTCTAGGGCCACCCCCACCTCCAAAGACGTAGAAGAGCACGGCTGCGATGAAGTCCCAGCGGCTACACCCCCGGGCATCTCAGGCGAAGACGAGCACGGCGGCAACGAAGTCCAGGTTGTCTCCACCCCTGTCACCTCCACCCCCAGGGGGCCCACCATCGGCGTAGAAGGACACGACGAAGAAGTCCCCGGGTTTAGGGTTTAGGGTTTAGGGTTTGGGGTTTAGGGTTTAGGGTTTAGGGTTTAGGGTTTAGGGTTTAGGGGTTAGGGGTTAGGAGTTAGGGTTTAGGGTTTGTGGCGTCGGCGGCGTTACCAGAAAGTGTCCACTGGGGGTCCTAGAGGGTTTGGTAATCTTGGTCTTGTGTGGGTGTGTTTGCAGTCAGGCCTCAATGCTAGACACTCTTTACTCCGAAATCCCTAAACTAAGCCCTGAACCCTGAAACACAAAGCTTGTCTAGATAGCTTTGAAACAAACTCCTTGTACCAGACCCTTTAAAGGACCCTAAACCCTAAACCGTAAACCTAAACCCTAAACCCGAAATCCTAGACCCTAAGCCCGAAATCCTAGACCCTAAACCCTAAACCCAAACGCTAAACCCTAAACCCTAAACCCCGAACCCTAAACCCTATAAACCCCAAACCCTAAACCCTATAAACCCTATGAACCCTAAACCCGCCCTGAACCCTAATTCCCCACTAACAAGCGAATGCGCACTTCCCACACTGCTCCTGATCTGGAACATGACGGGGCTCTGGTTCATTCTTGCCACCTCCTCAGGTACCCCGGAATCCCTAAACCCTACACCGGTTTAGGGTTTGTAGGGTTTAGGGTTTATATAGAGTTTAGGGTTAAGGGTTTAGGGTTCAGGGTTTAGGGTTTAAAGTTTAGGGTTTATAGGGTTTAGGGTTTAAAGTTTAGGGTTTATAGGGTTTAGGACAGTCCTTACCACCTTGGAAGCTCTGGCCGGGCCCTGAAAAGGGGACCCCTTTTTATACCCTTTGTACACCCTACCATACAACCCACGGGCCCATACGGCAGAACCCTTCGAAGAGGGTAAGGGACCAGACGTAAAGGGATCATGTAACCACCCTTAGGTGACGCCTTTAGAAAGAAGCCCTCAGGTTTGAGAGGTGATTTGGGAGGGGGAGGGGGGGGGGGGTTAGGGTTTGGGGCTTACCAGGGTGGGTTTAGAGTTTAGTGTCCCGAAGGCTTTTTGTCTCAGGCTGTTGGGGGGGATTTAGGGTTTAGGGTCTAGGGTTTAGGGTTTCGGCTTGCAGGGCTTTAGGGCTCAGGATGTGGAACTACCCAGACTCCGAAAAGATGGACTAGAAGAACGACCGAAAACTAGACGAAACGATGCAAAAAGGAAGTTGGCTTCAGGATAGGATGGGAAACAATAATTAACCCTAAACCCTAAACCCTAAACCCTAAACTAGTTCTGAACTGTCAATGGACCCCGTCGACCCTCAACCGTCAACCCCCGTGGAATTAGGTGCCCCAAAACCCTACTTAGCATGGTTTTTGGGTACCTAATTCCATAGTAGTACTACAAATGGACCCTCTGGGAATACTCCGTGATTAAGGACTGTCCCTTGAATCGTATCTAATAGGGTTGAATGTGTAGGGTTGAGGGGGTTAGGGCTAATCTCGTCAAGGGGATTTAATGTTAATGTACTTATTATTTATTCTTGACCCAGGAGCAACCTAGGAATGAACAAGGTGCCTCTCTGGAATTACAGGGGCTTAGAAGGGAAGCCAAGACCCTGAAAAAGGTAATGAGGGCCTACCCCTAGTATCTAGTTAAACTAGACCCGGGAGTAACCTAGGAATAAAACGGGTGCCTTTTCGGGTGTTAAGGCGATTATAACGGAACCTCATCCCTTAAAAAAGGGAATGAGGGCCTACTCTGGGTCCTAGTATCTAGTTAATTGGCTATTCCGTACTCCAGGGGTGCCGGAGCTTCAGGAAACACCCCGAAACCCTATGAGCTGAACCCCCAGGCCTTACAATCCCTAAACCCTAAACCCTAAACCCTAAACCCTAAACCCTGAGCCCTAAACCCTAAATCCTGAGCCCTAAACCCTAAACCCTAAACCCTAAACCCTAAACCCCCCATGGCCCAGCCTGCCACGGCATCTTTCCAGGCAGCAACGGCATCCCGGAGAGAGTGGGGGTCGCTGCCTGCCACGTCCCTGGGCGAGTTTCGGGATTGGAGGGCTGGACATGAAGTAGGGTTTAGGGTTTAGGGTTTAGGGCTTCGGGATTATCGGCCTATAGGGTTTTGGGGCTTCGGGTTTGGGGCTTAGGGGTTTTGGTTTTGAGTTCAGGGTTCAGGGCTTGGGCTTGTTCTTTTTTGTTAATTAATTAGGGTTTAGTTGGGGCTTAGAGTGTTGGCGTGCCCTGTGCTGCTCTTCGGAATGCGTAGGAGCCCTTGGGGGGATCTGGAAAGTTTAGGGTTTCCAGTGCATGGGCTGGGCAAAGCACCTCATAACCCTGAACCCTAAACCCTAAACCCTAAAAACAAATCTGGAAGGCAGGCTAGGCTTGCGGGGTTCAGGGGTTCAAAAAAAAATGGGGAGGTTCGTTCAAGGGTGCAGGGTTTTTGGGATGCAGGGTGTAGATTTCAGCCCAAGCTTGAGACCACGAAGCCCAGATGGGCCAGATGGGTAGTTCTCTAACTAGGGTCCTGTTTGGGGGGGGGGGGGGGGGGGGGGGGGGGGGGGGGGGGGTCCCTGTTTATGAGGTGCCTTAAAGGCAACCTTATGTAGAGATACCTTGAGACCTGCAACCCTAAACCCTAAAACCCTAAAACCCGAAACCCTAAACCCTAAACCCGAAACCCGAAACCCTAAAACCCTAAACCCTAAACCCGAAACCCTAAAACCCTGAACCCGAAACCCTAAAACCCCAAAGCCTAAACCCCAGAGGCTTTTGCAGGCGAGTGGCGCAGCGATGGGTTCTGCAGCAGCAGTTCGACCTAGGAGGCTTCCCGTACTCTTGTATCTCGCACCCTCCAGATGCAACCCAAAGCCCAAAACCCGAAAAAGCTCCTTACCTTGGTTCATATACCGTAGTAGGGACTATCGTAGTAGAAGGTATAGGACCCCAATTCTTGGGGTCGATTTGGTCCCCGGTTTAGGGTTTAGGGCTTGGGCTTTTGGGGATTTAGGGCAACGTTTAGGGTTTAGGGTTTAGGGTTTCTTTAGGTGAGCAACCATGCAAGCCGAGGGGCAGCACAACAAACACAGGTCATCGTTGAATCATTCTACGGGTCCCCCAGCAGTGGTGTCTGGGTTTCCGGCCGGCTTCGGCACGGACCTTTCGCAGCCACAGAGCTTGCGGTTCAGACACAGCATGGGTGGGTTAAGGAGGCTAGGGTGTGCATGTTGGGATGTTCCGTAGGGTACCATAATCCCCATGAAGGACTGTTAGTATAAGGGGGAACATCCCAACGTTTATGGCTCTTAAGGTGTAGGCGGCTACCGTCCAATCGGTTGCCACAAACTAGCTCTGTGGAGACTGAGGAGTTGCGAGAGAAGCCAATGAACAGCAGTATGGTTGGCAAACTGAACCTGCACATCCATGCCCTAAATCTCCCCCTGACCCCCCCAAAGCCTTATAACCCTAAACCCATCCTAAACCCTGGGCCCGAAAGCAAAAGTGAAGGAAGGAGTTGAGAGACTCTGGGCCTCTTAGAAGAGGAAGGAGGGAATCGGGTACCCTGTAAGCAACCCCCCATAACAGGTGTGGGTAGCCTTCCGAATGAGGTTCCCGCTTCGGGGACCCAAATTGCGAGAACTACCCATATAGAGGAGGATCTAAGGTACCTAAGCCCCTCGCCTTCGACCTTAAGGCCTAAACCTACAAGGGTTACCCCGAGTTCCTACTTTCCTCGTCAGAGCTAGCGATGGCTAGCAAGTTATTTGGGGGCGCTCTGGCACTGCAGAGTATCCGAGGCCCTAGCAGTAGGCTTCAGGTTGAGGGTCCAAGGCTTATAGGGTTTGGGATTTAGGGTACCTGGGGTTGGGCAGTTTGAGGCTTAGGGTTTCGGTTGCTTTTGTTGTGGTGGAACACAGGGCAGAAGGGTTCAGGGTTCAGGCGTTGTATTCCGGCCCGACCCTAGTGAATGAGCGAAGCACACCCCGCCCCCTAAACCGAAACCCTTAAACCCTCCAGCCCTGAACCCTCAAACCCGAGTTTTTGTGCCCAACAATCCGAAAATCATAGGGGCAGAGATACCCTAAACCCTAAACCCTAAACCCCTAAACCCTGCACATTCTGCATCCGGCCGTACAAGTTTCACATCTGGCTTGCGCTCCCCATGCTGAGCCGCAAGGCCGCCTCGAACAAGACAACCCAGGGTTTAGGGTTTAGGGTTTAGGGTTTAGGGTTTAGGGTTTAGGGTTTAGGGTTAGCGTTTAGGGTTTAGGGTTTGCAACCTCGGCCGCCCCGTGGATGCACTCCAGAGCAGGAGGGGACTCATCCTCTGATCTCTGGGCGGAGCTGGCGGACCACGTTCCGAACAAGGCGAGACAGTGGAAGTTTCAAGATACCCCACACCTTAAACCCAATAAACCCAAAAAAAACAAAAAGAAAACCCTAAACCCCTAAACCCCTAAACCCCTAAACCCCTAAACCCCTAAACCCCTAAACCCCTAAACCCCTAAACCCCTAAACCCTAAACCCTAAACCCTACATCGACATGTTGTTGACATCCGCTGCTGCGGCTCGCTTCTGCGAAGGCTCCCTTCGCGCTCTTCCCGTTCCCTCCTTGGGGCTTTCCAGGGCTTAGGGTTTAGGAAATGCCCCCTACTTTGCGAGGGTTTAGGGCTTAGGGTTTACCCTAAACCCTAAACCCTAAACCTTAAACCCTAAACCCTAAACCCTAAACCCTAAACCCTAAACGCAAAAATCCCTAAAACTGCACCCAGGAGATGCACCTCGACTTGTCTTGGCGTTGTGAGCTCCGCCGCGGAAGAGCAGCGTCGCGTGGGCAACGACCTGGGTCTTGGGGCTGGAGACTGCTTCGGCTTAGGGTTTAGGGTTTAGGGTTTAGGGTTTAGGGTTTAGGGTTGAGGGTTGAGGTTTGAGGGTTTAGGGTTTAGAGTTGAGATCTTGTGGAGTTTTCGGGCTTAGGGCCTACGCTTGCTTGCTGCATGGTATGGTGCACAAGCAGAGTAGAGTAGAGTAGAATAGAGTAGAGTAAGAGCAGAATAATTAGAGCAGAGTAGAGACTTTTGCTTATTATGTTATGCGATGTTCAGGTCTATTCTGTTACATTGCATGTTCTCACACTTTTTCAGAGATCCCCGAAGAAACACGCATACTGAGGCTAGACCTCATAAACCGAACGCCCCAACAGGAACTATGTTGCAGCCTTGAGGCAAACTCATTTCAAGGGACTGCTTCATAGCATACTGACCAGCTCGAAACCTGAAACCGTTTTGTATGAGGCATCGGCTCGGAGACAGGGCTTAGGGTGCGGGGTGGCCGCAACAAGCACGCACACAAGAACCGGCAGCAAGACTCGATGGAAAAACAACAAGCAAGTACAGCTAGTCCCTAATAATATACAGAACACCCAAAACCCGAAACTTAAACCCCCAAACCAGGAGCCCTTGCAAGTCGCGAGCTCCCAGCGGGCACTCTTGCAAGGCGGGCGGAGGACGCAGCTGGGGCTGGGAGCCGTGGGTGTCCTGCGCCGGTGCTTGGGGTTTGGGGTTTGGGGTTTGGGGCTTGGGGTTTGGGGACGGGGTTTAGGGTTTAGGGTTTAGGGTTTAGGGTTTAGGGTTTAGGGTTTAGGGTTTAGGGTTTAGGGTTTAGTGTTTAGGGTTTAGGGTTTAGGGGCGAGGCTCTGGGCTATAGTTCTAGTTCTCCTAGAAGGATTGTTGAGAGTAAACTGCTCTGCACGGCTCAAGGGTAGGTCATCTCGAGGCGCTCGGAACGCCAGAAGGGTCGAAAACCCAAGCCGCCCAAGCCCAAATGTGCCATCTACATCCCATAGGGGTCGGAAGAATTTTACAAAAAGTATTCCCTTATGGCCCCGATATACTTATACTATAAAAAACACCCCCAAAACCCTATTCTTGTAATTTACGAAGGCCGCTACAATACCCTGGAGACACCAGAGTCAAGGAGTATGGTTTCAGGGTTCAGGGTTTAGGGTTTAGGGTTTGGGGTTTAGGGTTTAGGGTTTAGGGTTTAGGGTTTTAGGGTTTGGGGTTTAGGGTTTAGGGTTTAGGGTTTAGGGTTTAGGGTTTAGGGTTTAGGGTTCAGGGTTTAGGGTTTAGGGTTTAGGGTTTAGGGTTTAGGGTTTAGGGTTTTAGGTGCCTGCCTCGCCCCTGACCAGCTGTGCCCAGGCTGCCTCCGCATTGCGGAGCACGCCGTCAACGTCCGCCGCCACGCGGAAGCACTGGAAGCGGTTTAGGGTTTAGGGTTTAGGGTTTAGGGTTTAGGGTTTAGGGTTTAGGGTTTAGGGTTCAGGGTTTAGGGTTTAGGGGGCTCGAAAGGCTTAGGCTCTAGCTGAGGACTCCTAGTGCCA
Source organism: Symbiodinium natans (assembly GCA_905221605.1). NCBI lineage: Eukaryota > Dinophyceae > Suessiales > Symbiodiniaceae > Symbiodinium > Symbiodinium natans. The sequence goes on along the minus strand of CAJNDS010002073.1, from coordinate 34,638 downwards.
ACGTGGATTATTTGGTGGGCTGCAAGAACTGAAGCCAAGAGTAAAACTAGGAATATATTACAACCTTTTTGGTTTAAGAGGGCTTAAAAGGCAACCGAAGCAAAGGAATCAGGGCCTCTGGGTTCTAGTATAAGGGATTGTAGGGCCCCGGGGCTGGAGTCTGCGAATTTGGGGAGGGCGGCTGGTAGCAGCAGGAACCCTAGGCCCGCGGAGCCCTCAACCGTAACCCTTTCTCAAGGGGACAGGGGCACGTGCGGGGAAGCCTGGCATCTGTACCCACAAACTCCAATACCCTTTAGGGTCTAGGCTTTGAATCCCTGCGATGATTGAAGGAATTTCCTGAGCTGAGATGAGCTGAGATGATAGGTACTTGAGCATCTGGTATGCCTCATCCCGGGAGGATCTTGCAAGTTAGAAAAGCCATTGCACATGCACAGATCCTTCCAGAATTCTTCATGTGCATGGGACGGGAGCGGAGTGTTGCTTGGGTTCAAGGAGCATACTCGGAGGTTCATGGTGCCTATTCACCCAATAATAAATAATGTACTTGTAACCCAATTCTAACCACATTGGGACACCTAAGGGGCCCATAAGTGGGGTATATAAGTGGGGCAATACGTACAGTTACAGTTGGTTAATAAGCAGATAATAAGCACCATGAACCTCCAAGTACCACCCAAAAACCCGAAACCCTATAGAAAGCTTCCTAGACCTGGAAATGAAACGAGTGTCCTTCTTGGCTTAGAGGGTCTTCTCAGGGAACCTAAACCCTAAAAAAGGGAAATAGGGGCCTACTCTGGGTACTCGCTTCTGGGGAGCTCAGAAACCGTCTGCCGTTGAGTCGCCTCCTCGTCCAGCATCGGGGACTCCTCCTACGAAAGCGGCTCCGGGCTTGGATTTAGGGGCTTGGGTTTAGGGCCTTTGGGGTGTAGGGGTTCTAGAGTTTATTGGCTTATTGGGGTTTAGGGAGAAACCCCCCAGCCCTAAACCCGAAACCCTGAACCCTAAACCTCTCAACCTTCCACCCTGCAACTTTCAGACGCGAGTGGGGGGGGGGGGGGGGGGGGGGGGGGGTCGGCAGGGGAGGAGGGGCGTTCCATCAACCAACTACTAGTGCTCCAGACCCCCCCCCCCCCGAAAGAATAAGAGTCCCTGCATGGCCCTGATAAGCAAGAATATCTTCATTGTTTGGGGAGGCTCTCGCCAGGATGGGCTATTAGGCCTAAAACTCCCCATAATGAACCCTATAAAGGGCCTTTTAAGGGATTGAAGGTATAATAGCCCATCCTCGCAAGCAAGCAGTAGGTTCATCCTGAGGTTTACCATTTGGGCACTCTGCCTACCCTGTGACTCGGTCTCACACCAAGCAAGAGGAGTGTTTAGGGCTTAGGGTTTTAGGCTTTGGGCTTAGGGTGTAGGATTTAGGGTTCTTGTGTGTTAAGGGTTTCGAGCCCGAGGTTTTGGATGTCCGGCTTGGGGTAGGTTCACATAGCGACCCAATTTGCTCATCAGCAGACCTACAGCAAACAAGCGGAAGGGGTACGCCCAAACACCGAACACGCTGACGCACCCCCGGTTCGTCCCCACTGGCCAAAGGCCTTCGGCTTTGTAGGGTTCCTAAACCCGAAACCCTAAACCCGATACACCCTAAACCCTAAACCCTAAACCCTAAACCCGAAACCCTGAACCCTGGAGTTTGGAGCGGCCCGGAGCTCAGAATCCGGAGCTCATACACGCGAACCAAAAAAGCCCTCAGTCTATAAACCCGTAAACCCTAAACCCTAAACCCTAAACCCTAAACCTTAAACCCTAAACCCTAAACCCTAAACCCTAAACCCAACGCAGCTTTTAAGACCTTAAGCCCCAAAGCCCGACAATGATCTAACACTCTCTAACCCAACCCCAAAACCCCAAACACAACCCACCCTAAACCCTAAACCCTAAACCCTAAACCCTAAACCCTAAACCCTAAACCCTAAACCCTAAACCCTAGACCCTAAACCCTAAACCCTAAACCCCAGAGAACAAAAACTGCAGAATCCCAAAAAACCGTCAATGAACCCCCTGAGCCCTCAGTCGCACCTGTGCGGCCGCATTCAGGCGCTGGCCGAGCGACCGCACAGGGCCTCTAGCCCGGCAATCTCTGACAGGTTGGGGGTTTAGGGTTTAGGCCGAAGTTTTTGGGGCTTAGCTTAGAAGATTCAGGCAATAGGTTTTTCGGGGCTTTATTCTATAACTCCCCCATCCCACTGCCCGCCCACCCACCCACCCACCCACCCACCCACCCGCCGCCACTTCATGATATAGGGCGTATGGGGATAATGGCTTTCTTAGGGCTTTAAGGGGGGATCAGGGTTTTGGGCCAAGGTATATAGGGTTCCCCAACAACCTAGGGTTTAGGGTTTAGGGTTGAGGAATAACGAAAATTAAACGATGTACTCGATTTGATGATAATGGGTGATCTGTAGAATAGTCCACATGGGGCCAACACTTTTGATCGGCACCCGCTATTTTTTCAGAATTTAGAAAGGCCACAAGCCGGCAGGTACTGCCATTTCTTCCAACTCAAGGGATGGGCACATCACCAACACATGCTAGACTCAGTGGCGCTTCGTAGGAGATCAAGGAATTAGATACCCCATACAATCCCTCCAACGGTGATTCAGGGGATGGCATTAAGGCACCTAGCTGCCAGATTCGCTACGAAGAGCTGGTTGGCAGATCAGCTGCTTTAGGGTTAAGGGTTTAGGGGGGAGGGGGGGATTCGGGCTGTTCTCATGGAATGCCGAACCAACCCCATATGTTCCACTGGAAAGTCTGCCAAACATTACATATCATGGCAAGTTCCCTCCTTTTTTCTAGAGTCAGAAAACATGCATGGCTTAGCTTTTCTTGGTGCGTTCAGTGCATTTCACTGGCCTTTTATACCCATGACCTGTCCTGCTATTTGCTCAAGAACCGCCCAAAAAAAAACATGATCCCCTTATTAAATTACCCTGATAGGGGGGGGGGGGGGAGTTCTTAAGCAAATAGTTCGGGTAGCCCTAAACCCTAAACCCTGAACCCTAAGCCCTAACCCTAAACCTCATGGTCTTTTGCTGGGGGGCCTTCGGTCAGCAGCTGCCACTCCCGCTGGCGAGCAGGGACGGGGCTCTGCGAAATCGGCTGATGCACCGCCTGCTCTCGAGTCTCAGGTTTGGAGTTTATAGGATTCAGGGTTTAGGGTTAGGGTTTAGGGTTTAGGTAGGGTTTAGGGTTTAGGGTTTAGGGTTTAGGGTTTAGGGTTTAGGGTTTAGGGTTTAGGGTTTAGGGTTTAGGGTTTAGGGTTTAGGGTTTAGGGTTTAGGGTTAGGGTTTAGGGTTTAGGGTGTAGGGTTTAGGGTTTAGGGTTTAGGGTTTAGAGTTCAGGGTTCAGGGTTTAGGTTTCGGGTTTAGGGTTGCGGGTAGGGCCCTTCGTTCCATGGAGCGTGCTTGGTACCCAAGCCCCTGATGACGGCCATACCTTGAGGACCAAATTAACCCTAAAAGCCTAAAAGGGTGTCGGTTTAGGGTTCATATACCCCGATAGGGATTTTATAGTAGTATAGGGGTATAAAAGTACATGACCCCAACTTTGCTCTTTCACGATCCTACCTACGCCGACGAGACCCGCAGGCCCAATCACGCAAACCCGAACCCTGAAGCCCCACATCATGCCACACCCCCTAAACCCTAAACCCTAAACCCTAAACCCTAAACCCTAAACCCTAAACCCTAAACCCTAAACCCTAAGCCACTCCCAACCCTGAGACCTGAAGATGCCCAAACCTGCTCTTTTGTAGGCTACCTGAGACTTCCTAGCATGATTACACCTAAGTACAGATCTGCGATCAGTCTTGCAGTGTTTTCGTAGGTCAGACACAGTCTGTGACTACATACATGCA